>CM032667.1:20830059-20845199 GCA_019095985.1 Streblospio benedicti | reverse complement strand
GATAAAGCAGACTTGCCACAGCTGTCTACAGAGTACCATCAACATGTGTAGCTGTAGCCCGTTAAAAACAACACTGTCGTTCGTCAGTGCCAGCCTAAGATGTACGCGATGTTTAAGTTTGATTTTTCAAGTTGCAATCATAATACTTATTGGGATGTTCAATATTCATGTCCTTGTGGAGTTCACCGTAGACGCTGATGATACGACTCAAAACAACGCGATCGGTCTGTTATCTAACGTGTGGAAAAGCGTGTAAGTGCCACCTGTTCTATATTCTATATTGCTTTAACATTACAAGCATACATGCTAAGACGGGCCCGTTTGGTATATTTTTTATAATAGCTTGATCTATATGTTGAATATTCATTTGTTCAAGTTCTGTTACTCATCTTGAGTTATACTTGTACTTTTGAACCAGTAGTTTGATCTATATTGCATTTCAAATAAATTCATATTTCTTAAACAAGGCAACACGAGAACGCTATGACGTGTATAATGCGTACATGTACATACATTTTGTATTTAATGCTTTGCTATGGATACCATGTATAGTATATTTGATCTGAAATAAGGAAATATTAAAAGTATTAAAAATTAAAATATTAAAATTTAAACGTATGAAAGAAATGCTGTGTCAGGATGACCGAGTGGTCTAATACCCAAGTCAATTAATTCTAATACTAGCTTATACCCGCGTGGTCAAAGAGGTATGCTGAGAATCACATCGAATCACTCCAGAGGTGTGGTGCATTTGCGATTATCAAAGTCGTATTACTCGCTCGCAAACACAGTATTACGCAAATCATCAGAAATATTCAAGTGCATAAACATTCCGTACGCAAAACTCACACTCGTTTTACGCAAACACATCGTAGCGAAAATTAGTGCCTACATTTGTGCGATTTCAGTACATTTGTTCACAACCATGGCATTTTAAGAACTGTTTAAAGGGATGGTTGATAATTGCGCTGTTTTTACTGCTCAATCAACCTCATAATCGCCGGCAACAAATACATGTACATGATGTGATGGGACTTGATATGTTTGAAAAAATAGCTCCTGAGAATTTATTGCTGTAAAACAATTGATTGCATTACTGTAAATGCTTGCTCGTTATGAATGTAACATAGGATGCTGCTAATAAAATCTCAAACAATCGTATTCCAGTTACATCATATTGTTTGAAAAAAAAGTTCTCACATTGCACCTATGCATATGTGTAGTAAATTCCGATTTTGTTCGGGGGGTGGGGCATGCTCCCAGACACCCCTCAGCCCCTTTCTCGCCATATGGCGACGTAGCACGCTACGGCGCTCATTTTGTGCGACCACTCTTAAGGTGCGTGAGGCGTGGGCTCAAGTCCGTAGCTATACCAATAATGTATTATTATTTATTTATCGACATCTGGTATAAATCAGCAGTGAAACAAATATGTAAAAACGATATGATTGTATGAAGGGGTGGTAGAGTCGGCAGCCATGATTGTAAGAATATACTGCATTACATGTTCTACATTTTTCGCTAGCAACGCATATATATCTAGCAAAATTTGCGTTTGCAATCACGCTTATGCGCCACGCACAGAGCTCTCAAACGCAAACTTAGCGAGGCACGCAAAGCCTGACGCGCACGCAAAATGTGCGAGTTCGCAAATGTTTTATGCACCACACCCCACTTACATAATCGTTTATAAGCTGATCCCAATGAAGTCATTGGTGACATCCTTTGACTTGGCATGTAAAATGAATGTCTAAGGGAGGAAATGTGAGTGTCCATGTTAATGGGAACACAATGCCCTCCATGTAATGGGCATAGAAAAAAGATATATTTGGTGAGTGTATAAATATGTTTTTACAGCATTTTATTTTCGAGCACCCTTGTCCTGACGACACTTACCCACGTCCTGACAGCACCACCACCCATCCATGGACATAGGAAAGAGATATATTGAGTAAAGTGTATGAAATGAGTACAGCACTGTTTTCCTCCAGCAACCACCCTTGTGCGAATTGTGGGCATGGGTGATACTTTGTAACGTTGGCTCTGTTATTTACTACACACAAATAAATCATTAATAATATTGGCACACATCATTATACTGACAATTTAGTACCTTCCAAGTATCAAGTATGATGTGGAGAAAGAGTGTTTTGGAACAACCTTTAAGACTGAAGGTAAATTGATATAGGGAAGTTCTTATACCAACATATAGAATCTTTTGCAATGAGCAAGAAGTCGAGCAACACATCAAGCTATGGATTTCTGAGCTCAGATGTGGTATGCTTGGCGAAGACGGAGAAATATAGTTTCTCAAGAAAGTCATTGATCACTGAAAATGCACTTGGCATCTAATGTACAAAAGCTATGGGATGAAAAAAATAGTGTCTATGGCAATGGGAACATAATGCTCTCCATGGCACAGATATTCTTACGTACCTCAGTAGAACATCCCTATTAAGACTGCCCAAGGACCGGCGTCAAGTGGTTTAATATAGGGGTGGTCTCTTTAGGGATGTTTGCAATGTTTTTTTATGAAGACTTGGGAATGTTATAAATCATGGTGTATTCATAGAGGTGGTCTTGATTGAAGGTTCTAATGTACACATAGCCCAATTGACAAAGTGGTTGTAATCCCTAGTATTTGAACCCATGTGACGCCTTTGACGTCTTTATGACTTCACACTACTCCACATGACGCTATCATGGCTGCCGCTGTCTGCTGTTTTTGTTATAAAACTGCTAATTATCAACCACCGGGGCCATCTTGACGATGAAAAACATATTCGTGCAAACCTACACAGTACCATGATCGACCTCCTGTAGTTAGATGGCGTCGAGCAGATAGTCGAACAAAGTCCAAAAATTAGCGTATTAATATGTGGGATATCAATCTGTATGACAAATAACTATTGTATTGAAAAAGATGCTTCTAATGCATGTTTGTTTATCTCATACTTACACAACTAGACATAGTGTGTATTTCAGTTAATGGAAAATCTTAACGTTTACACTTTGTATTGTCATTTGAAAGAAAATACTTCGACATGTGAAGGTTAACATTTTATATTACAGTAACTGAGTTCCAATGTTTGTTTACATCTAGAGATGCACCGCTGCAATCCACCCCCACCCCCACCCCCTTCCCCTCGATGACTACCAGAGCACAGAGTGTCAAGTGCAAGATCAAAGTGACCTGTTCACATGCTTTATCTGTACTGATAGTTGTGGAATGTCATAAATTACACTGCTTATTAGGATTTCAATATCTAGAGCCCACGATGCTAGTTATCTATAACCTATATCTATAACTATCATGAAATAATCATAAGTGAAACCAGCTTTTACATATGCTTTGTCACTACACCGTAAAAATCTTGATATGCTTTGTTTTTAACTTTTTACCTATAGCAGTAGTAGAACTCTTCCAAGGAAGATCACTTTTTATTGAGAGCATCACTGTACTAAGACCATTTCTGTAGTCCCAACACTTAGTAAATAGACCCGGGTGTGGGGGTGGGGGGTGGGGGGGGGCGGCACATACGCAGTGACCTTGGAAATAAATATGTTAAAACTTTTAAAAAAAACTGATAATTTTAGTCCACTTTATTTGTATAATACATTATTCTCTGAAGACACTTGTTTTAAAAAAAATCATTAGAAATGATTTAAAGTAAAATGCCTCGTTTAATCGGACACTTTAAATTTGGGAAGCTGGATGGGCATTCGAAAAATCAATATATCTGTATGAGCGAGGGGGCGGGATGGGTGAACGTAAGAAACCACGTATCATCGTATGTATGTGACCACGAGTGACTGTGGATGTTATTAGAAGATATTCACGAAATTCCTTGTAGAACAACTCATGCGTCTCTTTGGGTTGAAGCTGTATATCGTAAACCAATATTGCTATGTGAATGATTCGATTGAACAGTATTTTATGGCCTATGCATTAGACATGCAGCTACATGTATATTTTGTGATAATATTGATAAAAACCCATGCTTCCTGGTTACTGTTACGAAGGCCGAGTGCGTTGTGATCGTCCACTTTCCTGTTGAAGTTACATATCGTACACCAATATTCCTATAATGATAATAATTTGATTGAACTTCATTCAATATTGTTTGTACAAGTAACAAAGTTATATGTTGCGATGATTGTAATAAAAATCTCATGGTTTTGTTCGCATACGAAAGCAACACCGTGGGTAATAAGCAGATGAGACAAGCCAGGACACGCCGCAATTATGGAGGAATTTAAACATTGCACAATACACTGAATGGATATTCCTACTACTAACCATAATCTACACAAAGATACAGAGGAATTGATGTATAATATGGAAAGCAAACGGTGGTCCTCCGTCACTCGCAAGCTCAACAACGGCACCATATAATCTAAATGCATCAAGCAATTCTCGTCCCCGCCGAAAATGTTGTACGATTCGTTAAGCAGATATAGAGTTGTTGCATTAAAACCCCTAAATGCAGACATGATAGACTAAACTAGCTTCAAATAACGGCACGTTATTTACAGTAAAGTATAGCAGTGCAGGTTGCTAGAAAACGACATAGAAATATTCCTACATTTAACATTTTGATTGTTAACATAGTGTAATCATGGACGTTAAAATAATGATGACTGTTGTAGCTGGCTTGCGATGCTGTGCCTGCTCTCGCTGATCTTGGTCTGCCAGGGCAGCTACGCCGACGGGATTTTCTCGAAGAGAGGCCAGAAGACCGCCCCGGCTCACAAGTCCTGGCTGTACTCCACGGTTTTCATGCTCGTCTTTGCGGCCATCATCACTCTCTTTTCTTGCACATTTGTCAGCGAGGTCACGCGATTGATCGGGGATAGGGATGCAGAGGTAAATGTAAATGCGGTGGTTTATAGTCATGATCGAAGTCATTTGCTCTCACGATTTTACATTTTACATTTTACACCAGTTCATTGACATCCTTGTCATACGTTAAATTTCTCAACTCCCTGGGGAGCATACAGCACATCGCTACCGTAGCGCAGACGTGCTAATCACTCACATGACCTGTATGTGTAGGTTCCACAATATACAAAGCAGTGTGCAACCTGGTACAGGTAATGTTCTGTGGATTAGGTACATAGCATATGGTTTCATATTTTCTTTTGTTTCTATTTTACTGCTAATATGTCCAAACATAAGCTATCAAAGGAAAATTATTATTATGTTTTCATTGATTTAAATTTCGAGTATATGTACGTGAATACATACTCCTTATCAAAAATCCAAATACAATACATAAAAAATCTTCATTTTATATCTAACTTTTATATATATAAAATGAAGATTTTTCATGTATTGTATTTGGATTTTTGAAAAGGAGTATAATTATGTACTCGAAATTTAAATTAATAAAAAAAAAATCTTTTGATAGTTTATGTTTGGACATATTAGCAGTAAAATAGAAACAAAAAGAAATGTTACGGGCAATATTGTGCAACACCTACCATCAGACCCGACTTGGAATAGAACCCACGACTTTCAGCGCACGAGTCTAACTCCAGATCCATTCGGCCACGGAAGATATCACCCAATACATTTTTTGTGTTTGCAATGTTTTGTTTTGCTTATTTTTAGCCTTTTTCGATTATGAATTTGTTATTCAAGGTTCATTTCTATTGGCTCACATATCACCAGTGGTTTGCTCATAGTAAGTTGCCTGTCGCCCTGCTGGCGATAGGCAATCTCCACTATCGGAAATCACCAGTGGAAGAACAAGACCTTCAGTCGGCGGAGCAATTCCACTGCGGAACAGTCTAGAACAATCCGGGAACTGTCAATGCCGACTCTATTACCACATTTAAGAGTCGGCTATCTGCCAACCCTTAGGCAGAACGTACCCTCTCTCCATTCACGCGTTGCCCCATCAGAGGAGACCAGTCTCTCACCTGAGACTGGCTTATTTGTGAATTATATATCCAGATCCAAATCCAGATTCTCACCACGCGTTGTCGAGCAGACGATGAAATTATATCAATCTACGCGACACGCGTTGTGTACACACGACCCTCTGAACGGGCTGTCGCGTGGAACGCTTACATTACATTGAAAAGTCAAGTTACTAGTCAAACGTGACAGGGCGACCTCTTTCAGTGAACGTACCTAACTAAGGGGCACCTGTAAATAAGATACCGGGGCGCGTCCAAAAAGGGGGTCTCCAAAACATTTTTTTGGGGGCGCTGAACTTTTTTTTTCATGCTACTGTATATTTTTACGGAAAATGTTCTTTTTTTTAGAAATTGTCTATTAACCTTTGACTGTAGATGACTTTTCTCTTTAAGAAAGGGTCACTCAATCCATGTTACCCCGGGGGGCGACGGGGAGAGCCCCAAAAAAACGGATGGTGATGAAACGTACACCAATAACACTGGTGCTGGTTGCAGAACGTGCCTCGGCTGGTGGTGCGTGGACTCTACCTCTACCTGCCGTGTGTGGGAGCTGTGGTTCTTATCGAGTGGCTCATCGCTGTCATAACGTCCAGCAACCGCACCACATACGGCGTCAGGTACAAACACACCTCTTGCCCATTACCAAGTGCTTGTTTACATGTATGCTCCCGGTGTTTACAACACATTGAATTCAAACCATATTAGCGCACGATTAACGTAATTTTAGGCTTTTACTGAACTTTGAGTTTCTCCCGTATTATTACTTCAATACTTACAAATTACACCTTGTTGTGTAGGTAATACTATTATCTAATGATATGTTTTGAAATAAACAGATCAATCAAAAAAATGGTTATGGAGCAATTAGTGGAAATTTTAACAATATAACTGGGAGAAAAATATAGGAATGATGAAAAACACTATCCAATATCAAAATTCATATAGATATCTAGAAAACCTTGCCTCATTTTCTATATCTGTTCAGTTGTTCATTTTACATGTATTTGAAGTTTGAGAACCACTGATTTCGCGAAATCAAAACGAAAACATTGATAATTTTTAAAAGTAAGTTGTTCTTTATTATCTATAACTGGTTCTGACTGGCTTGGTTTCTGCAGCATTGAGCGGACCCGGCAGGACCGGATCCCCCATTACATGACCTTGGCCGGTCTGCTGCTGTCGCTCGGCGTCACCGCAGCCGTCATGTGGCTGACGGTGACAGGCTGGCAGACACCAGGCGCCGGCTCCTCGGCGGAAGCGGCGACGATGGCGACGACAGCGGTAGAGTGCGTCACCTGGCGGGAATTGCTCTCGTTGTCCACCCTCCTCACACTGTCCCTCGTCTACTTCATCCTCGGCGTGGTGGAGGTGTGCCGCGGCTTCCAGTTCGACTTGCCGTTGCCCGCCGACATCATTGCCATGTACACGATGTCGTGTGTACTTGGTATTCATTTCTCCATTGACCTGCCGCCGCAGATCCCACCCTGGCTTGTCCTCACCGTCCAGATCCTCGGGCTGCTGCTGCTGGCCTCTCCTGCAGGCTTCCGCTTGATCGCAGCCGTAGGGAACGTAGGGAAAGTGCTGCTGTGGTGGCCCAAGCTTACCAGCTTCTTCGGATGTACAAGTTTAGTCCTCTTTGTATACAGCATGATGTGGACGTGGTTTAAACTGCAATTTGAGCCTAATGAGTTTTTACAGAGCGTTTCAAACTCCACAGCCAGCCTAATCGAACCCCTAGAAACACTACAAACGACATTTACAACAATCTCTTTGATGAATGTGCCATATGCACCTTTACCGGGCTATGACTCCGCTGCATGTGCAGTTGGTTTCATGGCTAAAAGGTGTGGCAAATATGCCAAGAAAACATCAAGTACAATAAAAGCTTTTAAGACATTTATGGAACTAATCGAATCTGCAAGGAAGACTGTGTATTTCCATCCATCAATACAAGCAATGAATCTGGTAAACGAGCCTTGACTTCCATTAAAATGTACAGGCACATGTACTTAACCCCTACATTCCATTAGCTTTAAACGCACCAATTCTCGTTGTCATGGCATTATCTGGATATTATCCTTTTCTAGTCCTGCTTGTCATGAGCTTGTCCACATATATATCAAATATATATCCCTTCTCACTTTTGGTCGAGGCTGTTTCGCTCAAGACAAAATATTCCATACTTTTCTCGGGACCATGTCCCAACCTTGTTAAAACCATGTCAGGACCATGTCTGGAACATTTCTGGGCGCGTTTTAATCTAGTCCTTTTGGTCTTGACCATGTCCAGACCTTGCTTTCTTTCAATTCTTTAAAAGGTCAAGACAACAAAAAATTGACAAGTCCTAACCTTGTCTTTTGAAAGTTTTGACGTATTCAAAACAAGGTCCAGATAATGGAAAGTGGGAGTTAGGAACAGTCGCTTATGGTTTAAACAAAATTTCAAACAATATCACTGTCCAAAACCGGACACTACAACCAACCAAAATCCCGTGACAATCAAATAAGCATTGACCAGCTTGACAAAAATAACCCAGAAAAATGCAGTTGCAATAAATCTTAACACTACGTCTTGAACGTAACATGGCAAATGCGCACCCAATTAATTGTAATGACCGGTTTCCAACGGTGAATATGCTAGCAAAGTGTATGTCTGGTAAACATTAAAGGGCCTTGTTTTAATGTTCTTTATTGATGTTACAACAAATTTCAAACGGAGTTCTAAATTAATGATTTACATGCAATTGAAAGCAAACCAAGGTGAGATTAAATAATCGTAGGCCTTTATACAAATTTATTGTCACCAGAAAAGTTTAAGTCCTTGCAATGATATCTAACAGCATGTATACATTCAATGAAATGCGTGTGAGATAGCTCTGATTTGTATTTTATTAAACGAATACATGTATATATTTGAACCTACTTTGCATTTTAGCTAATATTCTGGTGTGTACTTCCCCTGACTGGCATCATTGCTGTTTTGCTAACATTTTGGCCAAGAAGAGTAAGGTCGTCAACAAAAAGTGTGCTTCTAGCAACAGTTTTCCTCCTTGTGTCTAACTCTCTCTTGCTCGTTCTTTCTTTGTATCTACCGAACAAGGTATGGTAATAGTTTATGCACTCACTTCATATTTTTTGCTACACGTATTAGACTAAATATTTGCTACTCATAACTTTGTAAGCACTCTCCATATATTAGTGTATAAATTTGCAGTTGTATTGCTTTCTAGTTGGTTGATATTGTGGCTAATATCCCCTTGGTTCAAGCAAGCTTCCACCGAGACATTGGCTATACTAGTGTCCAGGGAAGTCTGGTTTGCGCAGTTATTGCATTGATCATGTTCATCATACAGTTCACATGCTTGGACAAATGTCTTTCAAAGGGCACTAATGGTGACGATTCGGAAATTATTGGTAAATGCTATATTATTTTTGGTACACCAATATTCTTTAACTTGGATCAAAGGAATATTGATAAGTATTTTATTTCATAAACTATCATACTATTCAACTATATAATATTTAATCTATACAACTGGATTATGCACGATGAAATGCAGACGTTTTATATGGCATCCGACATATTTCTTCAGTGTTGTGAAGTACGACGTAGTGTACTGTATAGTATAATGCCTCTTCCTCGGGGGGTGTCACCTTTTCCACCACTCAGTTTCACTAAGGGTCATGATTTGAAAATTCTAGCCAGTTTCACTCCGGTTTCGATATCTCTAGCTCTATTTTCATGTGATTTAAGCACTATTTAGCCATATATGAGTGATTTCATACAGTATGACATGTAATAATACCCCATGGGATCACAGTTTCATTGGTTTTACTAAGGGGTATTACTTTGATGGCAGATCTAATGTGGTACATCTAATGAGGTCAATTTAGTATGAAAAAGCCTGGGGCACCACTGACAGATCCAGGTTTTAAGAAACGTGGTGGGGGAGGCACACTCAAGGGATCTCATGGGTTTCGTATACGCAATCGAAGGCGAACATTCCGAAAAACCCAATGAAAATAAGGTATTTTTGATATGCGGTGGACTAAGTATAACCTTTGTTGAAATTTGTACACCACATGGATGAGTTGAAATTAATTACTCATACTGCAGCTGCTCCGCTCGTCCTATAAATTTGAATATGCCTCTTTCAGAGATGGGCAACACCCCAAATGAAAAGACGACAGGAAAGAAAAATGGGGGCCGTTTGGAAGGCATTAGTGGTGCCCAGGCTGAGGCTGGAGAGGACGAGGGCGCCGTCGTGATCAGGTCGTGGCTGCTGCCGCTCCTGCTGAGCCTCGGGGCGGTCGCCTGTCTGGTCGCCTCCGTATTGCTACCGTGGGTCAGCGTCAAAGTCATGCTAAAACCAAACTGGGCACGCAAAATGTAAGCGATTGCATCGGGGGAAACCTGTATTACACGACGCTATTGTTAATTATGTGTCCACCATACTAGTTTATATGACAAAACTGCGCTAAACAGGTTGCCATTGAGCTACGATCTATTGTATATAGATTGTTTGGCAGTAGCTAGATCTTTTTCAGGAAAACAAAACTTTTCTGGAAGATATGCGATTAATCTGTGTAACTGAAATGAAATCAGTATTTTTACGCGGTCATATTGTCTCTTTCTATTACCTTGAAAAGTAGGCTGAATTTAGCTTTTTTGTTCAACTTTATGACAGAAAATACATTAATCACGCCGTAATGAATTTTTTACGGTATTAGACTTTACTTTTACAGATACAGTACCCTTACATCTTACAAGACGTTGACTGGGTGGAATATCAGCTTACAGGATGTGTCAGTTCTACCATGTGCTCAGGCATCAAAGGCCCTCATGACAAGTGTCAAGACCGCACTGAAGGTTTTCGGAAGGTAGGATACAACTTAGGAAAGTATAAAAACAATACAATCAGACCGTACACACGAACATTGAAATATCTTCAAAGCCTAGTTTAAAGGTTATACTAGAACGACGACAACGACAACGACAATGACGATTGTTCAAGCTACTAAACTTTGTGCATGCCTTGTCGAATTTACACCAGGTCAGTGGTATCTTTATTATGCTATCTTCACTTTCTCAACTCTATAACCGACAGATAGCACTTTGAAACAGTAGCGCAACCGTGCTCATCACTGTTATTAATGCCCATTCGGCAGACCTGTGCATACTGCACTACAAAAAGGAACACTCAAATGACTATTGCAACCTCTTGTCTGCGCTTTCTGCCCGGCAGCTTGTCAGGTCTGGACGCCCTGCTGGTAGCACCGATACTAAACATGGTGGATGACGCGACCTACCTGAAGTATGAGCCAAGTTTGCCGTATCTCTTACGCTTCCTCGTCGTCTGCCCAGGCGTAATTGTTGTTGCCATGTATGTAAGTAGGCCATAGTTATTAGCATCAGTGATTATAGGCTCAGTGAAACCACATTCTCACGAAATGATTAATCAGACATACTAATAATAGTAACATCAACATCAACAGGTAACACTAATATTGATGCAAATGAAGAAAAACAATTTTTAGAAAAGGGAACAACACAAAACTGTACTGGAACGCTGTATTCCAGAGCGGGTCTGGCATAGAGGTTGCGTGATGCTCGAGGCATGATGGTTTTATGTAATAAGCAAACTGCATGGTTCTATTTAATTGATAAATTTAAAATATTCTTAAGCAGACTTTGACACTATTCCATATGAAAAAATAAAGCACATGCCAGTAACATGTAATTTTGTGAATTAAAATTATTACCTTAACAAACCTTCCAATAAAGACGTACGGGTTACAGAATGCAGATGGAACCTCCAAACCTATTCCAGTCAACTGAGCATCCTCAAAAACATAAGTTGTGACACCAGGATCATTAAAATCGATTAACATTTACCATATAGGTGTAAATTTGACAGTTTTAATATGACGGATGGCGGCCGTGGTGGATTTCACCATAACCAAATGTTTCAAAAACATATGATTGTATCAGTATAATAAAACCTGGTGAAGCCTATTTGGGTAAGTTTTGGACTAAAAAGAAGCCCAATATTCATATTTGTTTAGACTTCGGACTTTTTATGTCATTTCAATTGACGTGTTTACGTATGGGAAACTTATGGTCTCGAAAAGTAGACATCCTTAAAATCCGCTTTACACTATACCGAATTCTACCTACGTAGCTCTACGTGCACTGGCGAACTGGCAAATTCGTCAGGAGATTTTGAGCATGTTCAAAAATTTTGAACGAACATTCGGTTTAAGTTTAAGTTAAAGTTTGCTTCATATAGTTATGCTGCATCTACGGATTGCAGAACATTCGCACATATAAGTAACACTTCGTTTGCCTCAGTAACTTGTCGTACCACGCATTTTTACTACGTTCAATGCCGCCCAAGTTGACGACGTGACATAATACGTGCAGATGCGTTGCACGGGTTCGCTCATGATCGCTCAAGTGTAAAGCGGGTTTTTCTATAAAAGATTTTTTTCAATAAGTTCTCAAGATTGGAATTTTGTCAAACTTCGATACAATATGAAGCACTGTATTTGCTACATTAAGCACAAAATAATTGGGGGAGGGGGGGAGCGTGTATTCCCGGATCATATAAGCGACTTATGTCACATTTAACATCGTAAAATATTATAATTTTTACATATTTAGATACACAAGTGAAACGAAATTTTGTTATATAAATTCGTTCTTCATTAAAACCCCCACAGACATCACTTGACATATAAAGTACATTTGAAACTTGGTAAACCATGTCATCATACATTATAGATACCAACATCAACGGGGTTTTTTTCACTGAAGGGTTGATAAAGTCAGAAAAGAAATTTTAGATGCTGCAATCAAACATGCATTTTTTAAGTATTTCTAATTTACGTTATTAATTTCACCTCATCATAGCTTATGCATGTTTGAACAAATTTCATTAATTAGCTAACCATTCTTGTAAATCATAAGATAACACACCAATATTTCATACCCGGTCATTTGCGCTCAAGTCCCTTTAACGTGTGCCCCCGTCTGCCCTCGGTAGGTGGTGGGCTGGCTGTGCTCCTGCCGGAGCCGCCCGTCCCTGCAGGCGCCCATCGTATACATGGCGTACGTGCTGTCCGTGGTCGGCCTCGTGGAACTGGCGGCCGTCGCCAATAGTGCGCTGGAGCTGCTGGCCGCCATGGAGTCGATGCCCGCCCTGATCGTGACGGCTCGGCCCGCGGTCGGGCTGCTGCTGGCCATGGCAGGCTACATGACGCTCGCTATCGGTACGTCAATTTGCCAATGGCAAACTCCGTAAAACCGTAGTTCCGCCTCTGCTGCTAGATGGCGCCACAATCGTCTGGGGTTAACATGCGCCATCTTTGAATATTCTTTTGATAGGCTACCAGTAAATAAGTGTACTATCTTCTATCTGGTCCTGGTTAATTATTCAAAATGGAAATTTGAGTTAAATAGTTTTGTGAATATTGTAGCGATGTTGAAACTATAAAGCATACGCTATACGATTGTTCAAAGAATGTTCATGAATATCTAAGATATATACAGTAAACATAATGTGGATTATTTTGAAACATATGTTGATGTGAAATGGAGTTCTAAAGTGATAAATCGTTCAATTTAGGGTTGAATTGAAATGTGCGCGTGTGTGTGTGTGTGTGTGTGTGTGTGTGTGTGTGTGTGTGTGTGTGTGTGTGTGTGTGTGTGTGTGTGTGTGTGTGTGTGTGTGTGTGTGTGTGTGTGTGTGTGTGTGTGCGTGTGTGTGTGTGTGTGTGTGTGTGTGTGTGTGTGTGTGTGTGGGTGTGTGCGTGTGTGTGTGAAAAACATCAAGGCAATACGATATTCATGTACGCTCTTTAACTTGCAAGATAATTAGGAATTCAGATTTTCTTTATTTTTTTCAGCTTATGCGACATTGCAGATAGAAAAATATGTTCCTCAGCAGTGAGAAAATGAGACAATAGAACGTTGGAGACTCCATCGATGTTGCTTTCTTTAAACCAGATAGATTATTGCCTGTGTGTTAATCCTGATTTTGCTTCAATTTTCACGTGCCTTAATAAAATAGAATGTATTTGAAGAATTTGGACTCGCTGGATAAATCTTATGTATACTATGACTAATGTTGTAAAAAATCAAGTTTTACACATAGGGTTAATATTATCGGACATTTTCCCATGTCAGAGACTTCTTTCTGTCACTAGCATCGTGTGAGTGTTTGAAAACCATTTTATAAACACTGGCCGAGTGTAATTAATCTCAATAGACAAATTACAAAAATTGCAGGTCAAGAAAATAACATTAGCAAGGGCAAGTCTTTCAAAACAGCGATAAAAGACTCTAAAAAGGGTCTAGAGCCGTGATCGTTCTTCCTTGTGTTAAAGGCTTGTTGAAGAGAATGCTAAAGTTTTGAGAGATCACATCAGCTCAGCTTTTAAATCCTACAAGACCCCTTGCAATATACTAGTACATACTTATTACAAGATCAAACAAGACGCAGTGTGACAGAAGTCTCCGATGATAGGCATCTAAAAATGTCTTAAGATATTAGCCATATTTTTAATATAAAACAAATGTACTGAATTGTATTCAATAAATGATACTGCCTCAGATGAATCACGTTTTCCACAGGCTGTTCAATATCACACATGCACATGTATTATGTATGTACATTACTGAGTAATATTGCACACAGAAGACTAATTTGAATTTAAAACATATTGAATGATGAATGATTTATCAACTCCATGCGCTCATAAGTTTAGCCATTACTTGGTTCCATAAGATAAATTGTGAACAAATGAGCGTTCTTATTAAACGGTGTAAAAATAGGAACCCATTTCCACACGTAATTACTGCTATGCTAAATCCCCTTTATATCTCATTATGCTGTTCATAATATAGATAGATATAACATATAAGCAGCCATGTACATGCACATAATATAAAAGAATCACAGCTGCAATACTACAGGTAAATACATTACACAAGCATAAATCACCGATGTAAGAAAGCACACCTTAAGATATGATTCTCTTTAATATGGTCCCACATTCACATTTACTCCTTTATTTTCCGTAACATGTAACACGTTTCGAAATCTATATGAATAACAAGAAAAAGTCTAAAATCATGGAAATAAATGAATGAAATAGCTTCTATTAATGTGGCAGTTCCAGCATTCAAGTAATGACAGTCATCTCTGCAAGTGC
>CM032667.1:20806495-20818532 GCA_019095985.1 Streblospio benedicti | reverse complement strand
CCGGGGAATACACGCCCCAGGGGATATGGGGTGGCCCCCACAAATTAAAAGAAAAAGTCATCCCCTTAGCAGTAAAAGATGATGTGCTACGGGCAATCATCAAAGGTCGTTGAGGTTTTGGGCCTCTACAAAATCAAAGGGGAATTTCAGGGAGCCGAATATAAAGCCCCTCTCCCCAACAGCAGGACATAATTATTTTTTGTTAGAAAAAAATAATGTATACTAGTGGTCTAAACCCCAAAAAGCTCCACACACAAAACCCCCCCTCTCTCTCTCTCCCCTCTTTTTGTATGTCCTGAACACCCCCCCAAACCCCCCAAAAAACCAACCACTCAGGGGCCCACCACACACAAAATTAAACACCCCCCCTTCCCCATGAACTAGGGTTTATATTTTTATTGTGAATGGAAGCATTCGTAAAATGTTTTTGTAGGGGGTTGGGGCAAATTGAGGGTAGTTTTCTATACAGAGCCCAATATGCTCCTGTGTGTTTATTAATTAGTAGAGCTCTATTTTTCCCAAAAACCAGACTCGGGGGACCTCCACCCTTTGAAAGCCCCAACCCAGAAGTCTGCCCCATCCATTAAATTTAAAACCGGGGCGGGAATTTTTAAAAGGGGACCAAATTTTAGGGTAAAAAAGGCATTAAAAAAAGGGGAAATTCTATACACCTGGACATGCCTTTTAAACCAAGAATGCCAAAAAGAAGACTCTGTTCCCGTCTTCCCAAAGATTTTAAATTTTGGGAAAAGGGGCCATGAAAGGGGGTTTTTTGGACTGTTAACCATGGTCCCTTGAATTTTTCCTCACCTGTGGGACGTTTTTGGGAATGCATGCTTTCCCAAGAATGTCTTTAAACTAGATGTTTTGCCCCTTCAAAATTATACTCTGATGCGTTTTGGGATGGGCCAGTGGGTAAAGTGTTGAGTCTGAAACATTTTTCAGTAGAGAAAGGTGATGAAAAGCCCAAAATAGTGTGAGGCCTGTTGTGAACACTGTGAGGGTTGTATGTGTAATCTTAGCTTTTCGCTGTTGCACACGTATCTCAGTATCACGTGTGCATCCAGTTGCCATTCATCTGTGGTCTCAGTGGAGCATCAGGTATCTCGTGTTCTACAACAGTTTGGAAGTGCTGCTGAAGGTCAGTGCAACTCGTTCCAGGCATAATGTCAATCAATCATCCGCAATCACAGAACACTGGGGCAAACATTTGGTACACGTTTAGACTATTTTTTTCTACAAAATAACCATCAATATCCCAGTCAAACTTTGTGAAATTTTCAAGGCTGTCATATAGTTAAAATAGTAGGTAAAGTGTCCTTACAAGTGTCCAATTCAATGGCTTTTTTCATTGTAAACAATTGATGTGTGACCCACTGTAAACAACTGTTAAAATCTGTCTAACTGACACTGTACAAATCATTTTAGGCAACTTTCTGTATATCTATCAATGGAGAACAAATGAGGCTGGTCCCCGTTTGTATAATTTTTTGTTTTCTAGGAGAAATTCGGTTTGGCTAATGTGTTTAAAGTTTGCTCATACTCTAGAACATCATTGCTTTTTGACAGGCTATGGCGTAATAGAGCCTGGAAAGGATGGCTATTCCTGTACCAGGCAAACAGTGTGCCTGTTACCCTGAATTCATATTCCGTCATGGTATAGAGACGTGCATCCAGTTGCCATTCATCTGTGGTCTCAGTGGAGCATCAGGTGCCTCGTGTGTTCTACAACAGTTGGAAGTGCTGCTGGAGGTCAGTGCAACTCGTTCCAGGCATAATGTCAATCAATCATACAATCACACAACACTGGGGCAAACATTTGGTACACGTTTAGACTATTTTTTTTCTGAAAATAAACATCAATATTCCAGTCAAACTTTGTGAGCACATAGTTAAATAGTCTAGCAATTACGTAATTACGTTTTTTAAAATGGAAAGAGCACCAGAAAATATGTTAAAATCACTAACTTACACTGTCAGCATTCATATAGCTTTTCTTCTGTTGAGGTTTATGTATCTGATGGACGCACAACGTAAGATTTCCAGGTATAACGTATGTAAAACGTACCTTTCTTACGTTGTCCGTGCATGACCTTACGTTTGGCGCCTGGATTTAACAGATTATCCTCTATCAACCTTGGATCAGTCAGGATAACACATAGTTTTGCCTTCCAGGTGGCCAGGCTATGTAGACACGTTAAACGTAACTTAAAAAGGTACGTTCTTACGTTTTTCGTGGCAGGATTTCACGTAGACCGTCTGTAGATCCATAGATCCGTGAAATTTTTTGGGTAATAGTGGATTTCCAAGCTGTTTTTGTTGGCTTTGAGGTGCCGTACCAAAATGCAGATGTTGTCACGTGACGTGGCATAATAACAGAGGCCATTTTTAAATGTCCAGGCCATGCTTTACTGTTGTTGTGCGGTGGCTAGGACATGTGTGTGGCAGAAATAAAATACCAGGCTGACTGTCAACCTCTGTGGATCCAAACGGTATGCATAAGTTGTAGAAAATAAATCTTGCAGATTGTGCATTGCCATATTTTGTGGCGGGGTGTATATTGGCAGGGTGTCCATGGGGAGAGCAGCATATTTTTAGTATCTGGCATTTAAAGCTCTGTAGCTCACTGGGAAGGTGGTCATGCAATATAATTTTGGGTTTAATTTTGAAGGAACACCATTTGCCTATTCATTCATTCTAGTCAAGTCATAGCCCCCATGGTTTCTAAAAGTGATGTGAAGCATTAGCCAAAACCCAAGTTCTCCATTTGATTGCATGGGGAAGGCTTTCCATTGGTCCGAGACATACGATGCAAATTTTGGGGGTTTGAACCTCCATAAATGTGTCTTCAGTAATATAGATCCATGAAATTGATTGGATTGGGGTTTTTCATAGCTGTTTATGTTGGTTTTGATGTTAGTTTTGTTGTTTTGGACCTCCTCAAATGCGTGTTCAGCATTATAGGTCCATAAATTCATTGTCTTGGGGGTTTCATAGCTGTTTTTGTTGGTTTTCATTCATTTTCTAGGGGATTTGGACCTTTTGAAATGTGATGTTTAGCATTAGTGATCAATGGAATTGATTGCACTGTGGGTTTTCAGACCTGTTTATGCTGGTTATGGTTTTTCTCAAGGGGCAAAGGGGCATTTGGTTGCCATTTTCTGTGGTCCAGTGGTGTAACGGTTTGGTTGCCTTCCAAGCAGTCGATCCAGTTCGACTCCTGCCTGGAGGTCCAGATGAAGTCCGTTCAGGCAGTAGGCATGTGTGACTATCTTACACACCCAAGGCCTGCAAGACTGCATTTTAATGTTTTTGTACATATTTTTTCGCTGCTATTCACACAGTACAAAACTTTGTTGATGGGAATCAAACTAGGGCTGCACGTAGGGCCAGTTTTTAAAATGGTTGAACCACCAATGACTGAAAAACGTTAAAATCACAATTTTCCAAGTGTATGTATTTCATTGTAATTTTCTGAAGTGTTTTTTAAAAACAATGGACGTCCCGTAAGAATTTAACGTATGTCTCATGGTTTGGGGGTTGTATTTTGGCGTGGATTTACTATTCCTCTATCAACCTTGGATCATGCTGGATAACACATCTCATTCAGCATAGATAGACAGTTCAAGTAACATAAAGTTTTCTTACATTAAAGTCGAAGTTTCATGCAATCCATCAAGCATGAAATTTTTGGGTAAAATTCATACACAGCTGTTTTTGACTGGCTTTGAGGTGAAAATAAACAATATTCCAGTCAAACTTTGTGAGGCCATAGTTAAATAGTCTAGCAATTACGTTATTACGTTTTTAAAAGATTAGAGCACCAGAAAAAATAGGTAAAATCACGAATTTTCAGTCAGCATTCATTGTCAGCCCATTCTGTTGAAGTTTATGTATCTGATGGACGCACAACGTAAGATTTCCAGGTATAACGTATTAAAACGTCATTCCTTACGTTGTCCGTGCATGACCTTACGTTTGGCGCCTAGATTTAACAGATTATCCTCTATCAACCTTGGATCAGTCATAATAACACAGAGTTTTGCCTTCCAGGTGGCTAGGCTATGAATACACGTTAAATGTAACTTAAAAGGTATTGTTACGTTTTTGTGGCAGACACGTAGACCGAACACAGATACATAGATCCATGTTCAGGGTAATAGTATTTCATGTTTTTGTTGGCTTTGATTGATGAAATGGCAGATGTTGTCACGTGCTGTTTATGTTGGTTTTTAAAATGTTCAGGCCATGCTTTACTGTTTTGTGGGTTTGGATTTGTGGCAAATGTGTGTTCAGTATGTATAGATGTTAATCATTTGTAAATATGGGGGGTGTATATTGGCAGGGTGTAAATAGAAAGCGGGTCTTTGGGAGCCATGAATATGGAACATTGTTCTTCTCACGTCAACAGCAAAAAAGTCATGTGAGCATAATTATGTCTTGTCTTGGTCCAACAATAATGTGTAGTCTAAACCATAATGTATACTAGTAGTCTAGGGTCTTTGGGAGCCGACACAAAGACACACACAGACACACACTCTCACACACTGTGAACAATAAAGTATTCACACACACACACACAAAGACACACACACACACACCACCACACACCTCTCACACACACCACCACAACCACCACCAGTAGTGACCACCACACACATAAACACCCCCTCCCTGTCCCATGGACTATGGATGATATTTGCATGTGTGCCAATGGAAGCATTCTGTAAAAATGCTTTTGAAGTGAGGTGAAGCATAACTGACGTATGTATTGACTATACAGAGACTAATATGCTCCTGTGTGGATTATCTGGATTAGTAGAGTCAATCATATATTTCTCAAAGAATTCAGACTCAGGTGGGACTCAAACCCACAGCCTCTGAATATCTTTCAACTAACTAGAAGTCTGCCCCGCTATCCATTGCGCCTTGGAGCCAGGGCAGGAATTTTGCAAGGTGACCATACGGAGAAGCACGTAGGTGTAACAGGCATGTAAAAATGGGTCCAAATGACGCTCCATACACTCTGGACATGGCTCTAGACACAAGAATGCCGTAAATGGCAGCTTCCTGTTGCCGCCTTCGTGCCCAGACTGACATTGACAAGGTGGCCGAGTGACTAAGGTGATGGACTGCTAATCCATTGTGCTCTGCATGTGTTGGTTTGAATCCCATCCTCACCGTAGGACGATTTTAAGGAATGCATGATATTCCCAAGTATAAGCCAGCTTAAAATAGCCAGGTTTTGTTGCCTTGCAGACTATCCTCTGATGCGTATTGCTGTGCAGTGGGTAAAGTGTTGAGTGTGACGGCTGTTCATGCACAGTAGAGACATGATGATGTACGTCCTAAATAGTGTGACCATGTTGTGAGCACTGTGAGGTTGAATGCAATCTTTGCTGCTGGTGCACACGTACATCTCAGCATAGAGACGTGTGCATCCAGTTGCCATTCATCTGTGGTCTCAGTGGAGCATCAGGTGCCTCGTGTTCTACAACAGTTGGAAGTGCTGCTGGAGGTCAGTGCAACTCGTTCCAGGCATAATGTCAATCAATCATACAATCACAGAACACTGGGGCAAACATTTGGTACACGTTTAGACTATTTTTCTGAAAATAAACATCAATATTCCAGTCAAACTTTGTGAGCACATAGTTAAATAGTCTAGCAATTACGTAATTACGTTTTTAAAATGGAAAGAGCACCAGAAAATAGGTTAAAATCACGAACTTACACTGTCAGCATTCATATAGCTTTTCTTCTGTTGAAGTTTATGTATCTGATGGACGCACAACGTAAGATTTCCAGGAATAAGGTATGTAAAACGTACCTTTCTTACATTGTCCGTGTATGAGCTTACGTTTGGCGCCTGGATTTAACAGATTATCCTCTATCAACCTTGGATCAGTCCGAATAACACAGAGTTTTGCCTTCCAGGTGGCCAGGCTATGTAGACACGTTGAACGTAACTTAAAAGGTACGTTCTTCGTTTTTCATGGCGAGATTTCACTAGACCTTCTGCAGATCCATAGATTCGTGAAATATATTTGGATAATAGTGAATTTTCCAAGCTGTTTTTGTTGGCTTTGAGTGCCGTACCAATATGCAGATGTTGTCACGTGACGTGGCATAATAGCAGATGCCAGTTTTAAATGTCCAGGCCTTGCTTTACTGTTGTTGTGCGGTGGCTAGGACACGTGTGTGGCAGAAATAAAATACCAGGCTGACTGTCAACCTCTGTGGATCCAAACTGTATGCATAAGTTGTAGAAAATAAATCTTGCAGATTGTGCATTGCTATATTTTGTGGCAGGGTGTATACTGGCAGGGTGTCCATGGGGAGAGCAGCATATTTTTAATATCTGGCATTTAAAGCTCTGTAGCTCACTGGGAAGGTGGTCATGCAATATAATTTGGGGTTTAATTTTGAAGGAACACCATTTGCCTATTCATTCATTCTAGTCACGTCATAACCCCTTGGTTTCTAAAAGTGATGTGAAGCCTTAGCCAAAACAAGTTCTCCATTTGATTGAATGGGGAAGGCTTTCCATTAGTCCGAGACATAGAGGCAAGTTCTGGGGGTTTTGAACTTCCATAAATGTGTGTTCAGTAATATAGATACATGAAATTGATTGGATTGGGCTTTTCATAGCTCTTTATGCTGGTTTTGATGTGCGTTTTGTGGTTTTGGACCTCCTCAAATGTGTGTTCAGCGTTATAGGTCCATGAAATACATTGTCTTGTGGTTTTCATAGCTGGTCTTGTGGTTTTTTTGTTTTTTTTTTTTTTTTTTTTTTTTTTTTTTGGTGTGGGGGGGGGGGGATTTGGACCTCCTGAAATGTGTGTAGCGTTAGTGATCCATGGAATTGATTGAATTGGGGTTTTCAGACCTGTTTTTGCTGGTGGTTATGATGCAGAAGTAGCGGGCAGGGGGGTTCGGATGTCGTTTTATGTGCGTCCAGTGGTGTAACGGTTAGCATGGTTGCCTTCCAAGCAGTCGATCCACGCCTGATGCATGACTATTTTGTCCACATGAAGTCCAGTTGGGCTGCAGTAGGCGTGTGCGACTATCTTACACACCCAAGGCCTGCACGACTGCGTTCCTTAATGTTTTGTTCATCTTTTCACGCTGCTATTCACACAGTACAAAACTGCATTGGTTGTGAATCGAACCAGGGCTGCACCAGGGTAGGCGAGCATTCTACCACTGAACCACTAATGCCTGGAGAACGTCTAGGTGGGCATTTTTCCGAGATGTATGGATTTCATTGTAATTTAAGTATTGTTTTTTTTAAATAGAGTTTAATCTTTTTTATGGATGGGGGTCATTGTATGAGTGTCTACTATTGGGTGTGCTGTATGTTATCTCCCTTCAGCGTCAAAGCTGGGTCACGTGAATACAGATGCCCAGAGGCATATGCAGGTGTGTTCAACACTATTACAAGAAAGGTTAATCACTCTAGCAGTCAACAGATGATGTGCTACAGTGCAGATCATCAAAGGTCAGTTGGGGCAGGGATTAGCCCTTTACTAATCATTGTAAGGTAATTAGATAGAAAGTGGGTCTTTGGCAGCCGAATATGCATTGTTCTCTGACTAACAGCAGTACATATTTATGTCTTGTCTGTGAAAAATAATGTATACTAGTAGTGTATTACACACAAAGACACACACAGACACACACTCTCTCTCTCTCTCTCTCTCTCACTCTGTTCACACACACAGGCACACACACACACACACACACACACACACACACACACACACACACACACACACACACACACACACACACACACACACACACACAGAGCACACCACACACCACCACACACACATCTCACCACCACCACCACCACCATCCCACAACCCATTCATCTGTGGTCACTATGTGGAGCATCAGGTGCCTCGTGTTCTACAACAGTTGGAAGTGCTGCTGGAGGTCAGTTCAACTCGTTCCAGGCATAATGTCAATCAATCATACAATCACAAAAACACTGGGGCAAACATTTGGTACACGTTTAGACTATTTTTTCTGAAAATAACCATCAATATTCCAGTCAAACTTTGTGAGCACATAGTTAAATAGTCTAGCAATTACGTAATTACGTTATCAAATTGGCAAGAGCACGAAAAAATAGGTTAAAATCACTAATTTACACTGTCATCATTCATACAGCTATTCTTCTGTTGAAGTGTATGTATCTGATGGACACACAACGTAAGATTTCCAGGGTATAACGTATGTAAAACGTACCTTTCTTACGTTGTCCGTGCATCACCTTACGTTTGGCGCCTGGATTTAACAGATTATCCTCTATCAACCTTGGATCAGTCAGAATAACACAGAGTTTTGCCTTAAAGGTGGCCAGGCTATGTAGACAGTATACGTTGTTACGTTTGTCGTGGCAGGATTTCACGTAGACCGTCTGCAGATCCATAGATACATGAAATTCTTGGGTAGTAATGGATTTCCAAGCTTTTTTTGTCGGCTTTGAGGTGCTGTACCAATGTGCAGATGTTGTCACGTGACGTGGCATAATAACAGATGCCATTTTTAAATGTCCAGGCCATGCTTTACTGTTGTTGTGCGGTGGCTAGGACATGTGTGTGGCAGAAATAAAATACCAGGCTGACTGTCAACCTCTGTGGATCCAAACGGTATGCATACGTTGTAGAAAATAAATCTTGTAGATTGTGCATTGCCATAATTTGTGGTGGGGTGTATATTGGCAGGGTGTCCATGGGGAGAGCAGCATAATTTTAGTATCTGGCATTTAAAGCTCTGTAGCTGACTGGGAATGTGTTCATGCAATATGATTTTGGGTTTAATTTTGAAGGAACACCATTTGCCTATTCATTCATTCTAGTCACGTCATAGCCCGTTGGTTTCTAAAAGTGATGTGAAGCATTAGCCAAAACAAGTTCTCCATTTGATTCATTGGGGAAGGCTTTCCATTGGTCCGAGACATAGATGCAAGTTCTGGGGGTTTTGAACCTACATAAAGGTGTGTTCAGTAATATAGATCCATGAAATTGATTGGATTGGGGTTTTCACAGCTGTTTATGTTGGTTTTGATGTGCGTTTTGTGGTTTTGGACCTCCTCAAATGTGTGTTCAGTATGTATAGATGCTAATCATTGTAAGGGAATTAAATAGAAAGTGGGTCTTTGGGAGCCGAATGTGCATTGTTCTCTCACTAACAGCAATACATAATTATGTCTTGTCTGTGAAAAATAATGTATACTAGTAGTCTAATACACACAAAGACAGACACAGACACACACTCTCTCTCACACACACACACACACACACACACACACACCACCACCACAACCACAACCACCACCAGTAGTGACCACCACACACATAAACACCCTCCCTGTCCCATGGACTATGGATGATATTTGCATGTGTGCCAATGGAAGCATTCTGTGAAATGCTTTTGAAGTGTGATGAAGCATAACTGACGTATGTATTGACAATACAGAGACTAATATGCTCCTGTGTGGATTATCTGGATTAGTAGAGTCAATCATATATTTCTCAAAGAATTCAGACTCAGGTGGGACTCAAACCCACAGCCTCTGAATATCTTTCAACTAACTTTTCCATGCCCTGCTATCCATTGCGCCTTGGGAGAAGCGCCAGGGCAGGAATTTTCCAAGGTGACCATGGCAACCCTAAGCTTGGTAGGTGTAACAGGCATGGGTAAAAATGGGTCCAAATGACGCTCCATACACACTGAGACATGGCTGTAGACACAAGAATGTGGTAAATGGACAGGTTCCTGTTGCCGCCTTCGTGGTGAGACTGACATTGAAGGAGTGCATCCAGTTGCCAGGCATCTGACTGCTAATCCATTGTGCTCTCATGTGCCTTTGTTCGTCAACAAATTGCTGCTGGAGGTCAGTGCAGTCGTTCCAGGCATAATGTCAATCAAGATAAAATATGCAGTTTAGGCAACATTTGATACACGTTTAAAAGTTTTCTGAAAATCAACATCAATATTCCAGTCAAACTTTGTGAGCACATAGTTAAATAGTCTAGCAATTACGTAATTATTTTTTTTCCCCATGGAAAGAGCACCAGAAAATAGGTTAAAATCACGAACTTACACTGTCAGCATTCATTTAGCTTTTCTTCTGTTGAAGCTTATGTATCTGATGGACGCACAACGTAAGATTTCAAGGTATAACGTATGTAAAACGTACCTTTCTTACGTTGTCCGTGCATGACCGTACGTTTGGCGCCTGTATTTAACAGATTATCCTCTATCAAACTTGGATCAGTCACGATAGCACAGAGTTTTGCCTTCCAGGTGGCCAGGCTATGTAGACACGTTGAACGTAACTTAAAAGGTACGTTCTTACGTTTTTCGTGGCAGGATTTCACGTAGACCGTCTGCAGATCCATAGATCCGTGAAATATTTGGGTAATAGTGGATTTCCAAACTGTTTTTGTTGGCTTTGAGGTGCCGTACCAATATGCAGATGTTGTCACGCGACATGGCATAATAACAGAGGCCATTTTTAAATGTCCAGGCCATGCTTTACTGTTGTTGTGCGGTGGCTAGGACATGTGTGTTGCAGAAATAAAATACCAGGCTGATTGTCAACCTCTGTGGATCCAAACGGTATGCATAAGTTATATATATACATACGGTTATACGTTATGGAAAATAAACCTTGCAGATTGTGCATTGCCATATTTTGTGGCGGGGTGTGTATTGGCAGGGTGACCATAGGGAGAGCAGCATATTTTTAGTATCTGGCATTTAAAGCTCTGTAGCTCACTGGGATGGTGGTCATGCAATATAATTTTGATTTTACTCTTGCAAGCAAGCTCCTACCACTGTATTGATATAGCTGAAGACACAGCTTCCATTTGACTATATCAAGTGGCCCTGACTGGACTTGAACTCACGACCCCAAGGTTGTGAGACCAGAATGATACCATCATCCCAAGCAGCGGGCTGTTAAAAGGTTACTTGGACGAACCAATGTCTCTGTAACCCCCAGCCTACATACTTGGTCAGTTATCATCTCAACCCAGAGGTCGAGGGTTCGAATCCCACCTTAGGACGGACATTTTTTAGGAGTAAAATTGAATTCACAAGCAAACCTGGGAAAAACAATATATACAGTTGTTCATAATATAATTTTGGGTTTAATTTTGAATGAACACCATTTGCCTATTCATTCATTCTTGTCACGTCATAGCCCGTTGGTTTCTAAAAGTGATGTGAAGCATTAGCCAAAGCAAGTTGTGAGCACTGTGAGGTTGAATGCAATCTTTGCTGCTGGTGCACACGTACATCTCAGCATAGAGACGTGTGCATCCAGTTGCCATTCATCTGTGGTCTCAGTGGAGCATCAGGTGCCTCGTGTTCTACAACAGTTGGAAGTGCTGCTGGAGGTCAGTGCAACTCGTTCCAGGCATAATGTCAATCAATCATACAATCACACAACACTGGGGCAAACATTTGGTACACGTTTATACTATTTTTTCTGAAAATAAACATCAATATTCCAGTCAAACTTTGTGAGCACATAGTTAAATAGTCTAGCAATTACGTAATTACGTTTTTAAAATGGCAAGAGCACCAGAAAATAGGTTAAAATCACTAACTTACACTGTCAGCATTCATATAGCTTTTCTTCTGTTGAAGTTTATGTATCTGATGGACGCACAACGTAAGATTTCCAGGTATAACGTATGTAAAACGTACCTTTCTTACGTTGTCCGTGCATGACCTTACGTTTGGCGCCTGGATTTAACAGATTATCCTCTATCAACCTTGGATCAGTCAGGATAACACAGAGTTTTGCCTTCCAGGTGGCCAGGCTATGTAGACACGTTCAAACGTAACTTAAAAGGTACGTTGTTACGTTTTTTCGTGGCAGGATTTCACGTAGACCGTCTGCAGATCCATAGATCCATGAAATATTTGGGTAATAGTGGATTTCCAAGCTGTTTTTGTTGGCTTTGAGGTGCTGTACCAATGTGCAGATGTTGTCACGTGACGTGGCATAATA
>CM032667.1:20787500-20806395 GCA_019095985.1 Streblospio benedicti | reverse complement strand
TTTTAGTAAAAAAAAATGCTATAGCCCAACATGAAGAAAGAAACTCTATTTGGCATGAGGACTGTTTAAGATGCTGTCAAGGCAATGGGGATCAATGTTCATTCAATGACTGTTGCTTTGACATTCAGATACTGTCAGATACTTTTATTTCAATGCTGAAAAAATTGCAAAATGCAGGAACTGTGACCAAATAGAAACATATGAACATTTATTATTTGAATGTCCTTTCGTAAATAGCCTCTGGATTGAGATTGAACAAGAAATACTTTTTTTATTTCATATATCCCTAACTGAAAAGCAAAAAACTGATTAGGAATACCCAACACTTCTCTCCTAAACCAAATTATTTCCGTAATGTGCAATGAAACTACTGAAATCCCATAATAAAACCCTGTCAGGTTTTCAGAGGTCAAAAATCGTTAAATACAGCAAAAATAATGTATGTTTACATCTCTGCAACAGTAGTCTATCTTGTCTTCGTATATTTATTGTACAGTCTTTATTTATTTAATGTGCAGTGGTAAGGGGAAAATATTCTTATTTTACGTTTTCAGGACTGCAAACCCCTCAATATCCATTTCTGTACTCAGGATGCCCAAAATTAGTATTTTACTGGTATTCTGTGGTGGAATGGTCTACAAAAATACTGGGTGTAAAAAGAAATCCATAGGCGTAGAACTGATGTGTATGTATTTCTGGTGTAATGTAACCAATATGCGGGGGCTTTTTAACACCAATCACAAGCACACATATCTATGTTGGGATGCAGTTCCTGTGCTTTTACTTCATAAAAAGTAATTATTAATGAAAAATACACAAAGTGGGGAAATCTGTATTTTGAAGGTAGAATTAGTATTTTTGGTTTTTTTATTTCGGAAATCTGTATTAATACACAGCATATCTGTACTTTGATTTGGAAATGGGCCCTGCGCTTTTTTTTCTCTTTATTTCATTAGTTGTATTTTACTGGGTGCTGCAGTCTCAGGGACATAAGCAGTTCCAAGAAATCCTTGACTGCTGTAACTTTGATTTGAAATGTTGCAATTTATTACGTTTTTATTGTGCAGATTCCTCTAATTTCGTTACGGTTCTGTATCCTCCCTGACCATATGAGAACTGTATTTACTGTACAATTTATGAGTCTTGCAAGAGGTGTCAGTTCAGTTGTAAGTAAAAAAAGAAACATGCATAGTCTGATGGAAAAAAATTTTGCTATTCGTGAACAGAACGTTGACCTGGTCTAATATCGCTGCACAGTACATATTTTTTGTGACAATCTACCATTGTCAATTTAATTATAACATTAATATTAATTAATGTCATGTAAATTTTAATAATATACAGGATGCACTGAGTTATTTTTAATGAATTTCTGCAATCAGTACAATTCCATATCGTTTAGTTTAAATATATCTATTCATAAACTAAAATATTTATAAGTCCATATCTATTTGACAGCATGACAAGCACATGTCATCTGTGAAAATATAAACAGATCAGTATACTCAATGCTGATTGGTTGATCCTTATAGATCTGTAAAAGGATCAATCCCATCATGCCTCAAATCTCTGACATCATCAGAGCATAGATATTAGCCAATCAGGCTGCGTCAATATAGGTCAACAGTGATTGACTGATCTGTAAAAGATCCATCTGATCCTTAAAAGATCACCATATAAAAGGCAGAACATTAAGAATCCATCTGTCTCGTAGTTATCTTTGAGGTGAGAGCTTTGTCACTTTTACCTTGCAGATCAGGACTCATTCATCATTAACCTAGGCATCCAATTATCATTATTATTGTCAATTATATTCATGTAAACAGTGACTTGTTTTGTTTACATTTGTAAAATAGTATTTGTTTATGTTTTAAAATAAACATTATAAACAATATTTGTTATTCTCTACAACATCTAATAAGATCTGTCATATACCACTTCCCAGGACCCATCATAAATACACCCTAGACCTCTTGAGCGTTACATTTTTGGGGGCTTTTTGTGGAAAAATCCATGATGACAGATCAAAATCTAGATCACCCAACCATTCAAAACAATGGTGAAGGCATTAATGATATAGGCATGGGTAATGCACATCTGATTATGGAAACCCTTAATAATTTCCGTGAAGATATGAACCAAATTCGGGAAGAGATGAGCCAAATGCGTGAACAAATGCATGAAGATAGGAATGATGTCAAGATGGAAATTGCCAATTTAAAATCTTTGGTTCAACCTAATCTTAGTTCACATGTTCCCAGGAATAACAACACTTCCCCTCAAATTGATAGCAATCATAGGGTAGGTGCTCGTATGAACTATAATATGAATGCAAACCCTCGAAGTTCCTACCCCCTGGAGATGCAGTCGCTGGTTGATAGGCAAAACTCTTATTTCCAACCTCCGTCTCCGCGCACGGTCAATCCACGTGATATTCAAGCCCATATACCACAACAAAATTCAAGTGAGGATGGTGATCATATAAGACCCCCTACACAAAGAGAGATGCCTTGCCATGGTATGAACATGAATGAGACTAACAATGTACCTCAATTTCAAAATCAATCACCTATTCCCAGCGCACACTCTTTACCACCCTGGCAGAGGGAGAGTAACTTATTATCACCAATGCCAAATTCCAGACGCATTGAGGACACTCACGTCAGAGTGAAAAATTTCTCTGCTAAAGACACAGATTGGTTGGACTTTAAAGAATATTTCTTGCAAATTGCGAATAAAGCTAATTGGACTGACAACACCCGTTGTGTAAAATTGTTGGCCGCACTGGATAACGCATTATTAGGCGTGACATCTGACCTAGGATCAATGTACACTTTTGACCAACTTTTAGCCAAACTTGACCATATTAACGGGGCAGACTTTGCAAAACGTGAAGCCATCAATAAATTGGCTGTTGTAAAACGTGTAGTAGGAGAATCCATTGCATTCTATGCTGAAAGAGTACGTCGATTAGTAAATCGTGCGTATAACAATTACCCACCGGTAGCTAAGGATGAGCAGGCGCTCAGGGCGTTTATTGATGGTTTACCGGTGAAACGAGGTTTTAAACTCAAAATGAAACTACAAGTTTTCACAACTTTACACCAGGCCGTTGAATATGTCTCTCTTAGATCAGGTCCTCATGGAGGAACAACCATCGGAATATCAGCAAACTGGCTCACAGCGCTGATATTGATGACATGTTGGAAAATTCGATAGTGAATTTGAAACAATCAGAAAATGATACCATGACCAAAATAAAAGATTCTCAAAATTTGACAAGAAGAAAAAAAAATAAGCTAGGGAAAGAACCTACATGCAAACTGGGTCATGAACAAAAGATTGAGTTCAAAAAAATAAGCAAAATTCCCCATGCTATATAAATATGGACACTGGGCGGACTAGTGCAAACTTAAGGAGTCTGAAAATAAAGTTGAAAACAAACATTTAAACTAGTAAGAGACACCATTGAGGGGCAAAATGATGTGTCTGAAAGTGAAAATTGCCTCACTTTAAAAATTTCATATTATTACCAAACCACGGAATGATGATGACATGTTTAGAAAAGCAACACCTGTTGCAGAGTTTAAAAATAATGACCCTAGTTTTCCTAAATTAATTTTCAAGACCCGCCCAATATCAGAACATAAGCAAGCACCAAACCCGAATTCACAACCTTTCAAAGGCATATACATAATAGCAGACTATGGCAATGCATATAAATCGTTACCTATTCCTTTCTTACTAGATTGTGGTTCTAGTGAGTCTCTATTAGACAAAGCATGTTATGATAGAATACCAGATTGCATGAAACCTCCTATTATTCCATCAAAGAAAAATATATGTTTTGCAGATAATAGTTCACAGGAAAGCATGGGTGAAGTGATATTACACTTGCAAATAGAAGATGCAAAATATGAACTACGATGTTTGCTTGGCAAATTTTCTGACGATGCCATAATTGGCATAAACGATATGCATTTTCTCAATGTAAAAATTGATTTCACAAAAATGCTGGTTGTGCACAATGATAAAAACTGGTTACCTATTCATGATGTACATAGTAATCTCGTTGGAAGACGAATACTTTTGAGAAAGACAGCATTGAGCAACGTTAAGATTGTGCAGCGTGATATTCAACCTCCATCTCAGGGCAATGTCAAGTTGAGTGATGTTCGATCTCTGTCTCAGAGCAATATCAAGCTGAGTGATGTTCGACCTCCGTTTCCAAGCACTGGTAAGCTCATGCAGTGTGACGTTAAAGCTCTGTCTCCGAGCAATGTTCATCAGTGTGACGTTCAACTTCCACTGCCGAGCAATGTCAAGCAGCGTGCTATTCAACCTCAGCAGCATGATATTCAATTACATACACCACAACAAAATGCCATTACATCTGACGACGATGGTGATAATGATATTGGACCGTCTACCCAGAAAGAAGTTATGTACAATGATATGCACATTACTGATCTTAACAATGTGTCTGAATACCAAAAACAATCACCTCTGTCTCCACACAACATGAAACCTATGCACTGCAATATTCAAAACCATATGCAACAGATGGATGATGTAATTTACAAAGAAAGACCAATGTTTATTGAGAATGATAGAAATACTATTAACAAGTATAGTATCATGTGTCAGAGGAGTTGCAACTATGTGAATCAAGTGGAGGATGAAAAAGGAAAACTAAAGACATTTCTCATTCTCAATATCTCCGGAGAATCCTATCATATAAACCAGGAGACCATGACAGCAGCCAGCCAGTTGGGGCCAGCAGCAAAAGTATCAGCAGGTTTCAGGAGCAGCAAAAGCAGCAGCAGTTACAGCACTACTATGAAACATCAGAATAAAAGGACTTTGATTTTTAGGTTTGATTGTTAAGTTATCAACTGCTCATACTTATTGATTATGTTCTATTAGTATTATAAATACAATGGCTTGTAAGTATGAAATTTTTGAAGAGATTGTTAACTGTATGTCATCATAGATACAGTGGCTTGCTTGTAAGTATACTAATTGTATAACATTAATTTTTTTTAATACTATATGAGCGTTATGAAAATTATTTAGTAATTGGTTTGAAAGTATTACAAAATATTAAATGTATGACACTATATAACTGTAATGAAACTCATGTATTATTAGTAATGGTTGTTGAATATTGGGTTATGTATGTTGAATATTTAGTACTATCTAAATGTTACTAAAAACATTTAGAAATATTGTGTTGCAAGTTTATCAATTTTAATTTCTTAAGATTGTTCCAATAATAATTGTCAATTTAACAGATTTTTGTTTTGGTTACGAGATGTAACTTAACTCGAGGACGAGTTTATTTTATAAAAGGGAGAGCTGTGTGACAATCTACCATTGTCAATTTATTAATGTCATGTAAATTTTAATAATATACAGGATGCACTAAGTTATTTTTGTGTTGCAAGTTTATCAATTTTAATTTCTTAAGATTGTTCCAATAATAATTGTCAATTTAACAGATTTTTGTTTTGGTTACGAGATGTAACTTAACTCGAGGACGAGTTTATTTTATAAAAGGGAGAGCTGTGTGACAATCTACCATTGTCAATTTAATTATAACATTAATATTAATTAATGTCATGTAAATTTTAATAATATACAGGATGCACTGAGTTATTTTTAATGAATTTCTGCAATCAGTACAATTCCATATCGTTTAGTTTAAATATATCTATTCATAAACTAAAATATTTATAAGTCCATGTCTATTTGACAGCATGACAAGCACATGTCATCTGTGAAAATATAAACAGATCAGTATACTCAATGCTGATTGGTTGATCCTTATAGATCTGTAAAAGGATCAATCCCATCATGCCTCAAATCTCTATGACATCATCAGAGCATAGATATTAGCCAATCAGGCTGCGCCAATATAGGTCAACAGTGATTGATTTGTAAAATAGTATTTGTTTATGTTTTAAAATAAACATTATAAACAATATTGGTTATTCACTGCAAGAATTTATTTAAAGAATGACAAGGTAACAAACAGATTTTTTACCACGACAATCTTCTATCATCATATATTGTTCTCTGAATCGAACTACTTAAAAGTTCATCAGTCAAAAACACTGGCACTAATCAAAGACTTAGATAATCATCATTTTGGTTGAAAATTTTGGCAATATTTACATTTGAGCTACAGTTTCCTCAAGATCCGGAAGTGGAATAGGTGTCTCACGTGAAATTTGTAATATGCGAACAGAAATCTCCACTAAAAATTTGGAACTATGCAAACCCACAATTATAGGTCAAAAAGTCACATTTATCCAAAAAGGATAAAGAAGCACTATAAATTAATGATTATAGTTATTTTTATTGAGTAATTATATGATCACTTAAGCAAAAAACCAAATGAATAGTTTTGTGTCAAAGAGTGCGCCTTAGCTGAAAGGCGGTTTTAAAACATGAACTGATCTCTTTCACAGCCACTCACCGACTTTCGGTGTAAGGTTCTAAAAAGAATGAAGGGCTGTGTAGGAGACACAAATTTCCGAACCGTCAAATCTTTGTTCACTGTGATAATTTATACATAAAATGATTAATTATTAGGTACTTGGGTGGTGTCACAGCCAATATTGTGCTGTTTTAAGAAAAGGTCAAACTATTGATAAGATGAAACAAAATTCGTCAGGGTAGGAGAATTTTTTAATGTCTGTTTGATACCTTTCTTTCAAATTTATTTTTCTCAATCATATAGTAACAGGGCTAATAACAATTTAGTGTACTGATGCGACCGCCTATGATCGTGACTGATCCAAGTTTGATAGAGAATAATCTGTTTAATACAGGCGCCAAACGTAAGGTCATGCACGGACAACGTAAGAAGGTACGTTTTACATACGTTATACCTGGAAATCTTACGTTGTGCGTCCATCAGATACATACACTTCAACAGAAGAAAAGCTATATGAATGCTGACAGTATAAGTTCGTGATTTTACCATATTTTCTTGCTCTTTCCATTTTAAAAACGCAATTACGTAATTGGTAGACTATTTAACTATATACTCACAAAGTTTGACTGAATATTGATGTTTATTTTCAGAAAAATAGTCTAAACGTGTAGCAAATGTTTGTCCCAGTGTTGTGTGATTGTATGATTGATTGACATTATGCCTGGAACGAGTTGCACCTACGTCCAGCAGCACTTCCAACTGTTGTAGAACACGAGGCACCTGATGCTCCACTGAGACCACAGATGAATGGCAACTGGATGCACACGTCTATACTGAGATGCACGTGTGCACCAGCAGCAAAGATTGCGTTCAACCTCACAGTGCTCACAACATGGTCAAGAATTCAGACTCAGGTAGGACTCGAACCCACAGCCTCAGAATATCTTTCAACTTACTAGAAGTCTGCCCCACTATCCATTGTGCCTTGGAGCCAGGGCAGGAATTTTGCAAGGTGACCATGCGGAGAAGCACGTTGGTGTAACAGGCATGTAGAAATTGGTCCAAATGACGCTCCATACACTGTGGACATGGCTCTAGACACAAGAATGCCGTAAATGGCAGCTTCCTGTTGCTGCCTTCATGCCCAGATTGACATTGAAAAGGTGGCCAAAGTGACTAAGGTGATGGACTGCTAATCCATTGTGCTCTGCATGTGTTGGTTTGAATCCCATCCTCACCGTAGGACGATTTTAAGGAATGCATGATATTCCCAAGTATAGGCCAGCTTAAAATAGCCAGGTTTTGTCGCCTTGCATCCTCTGATGAGTATTGCTATCAATGGGTAAAGTGTTGAGTGTGAGTATGCAAGAGTGTGACGGCTGTTCATGATGATGTGACGTCCTAAATAGGGTGAAAATTTTGTGAGCACTGTGAGGTTGAATGCAATCTTTGCTATTGGTGCACACGTACATCTCAGCATAGAGACGTGTGCATCCTGTTGCCGTTCATCTGTGGTCTCAGTGGAGCATCAGGTGCCTCGTGTTCTACAACAGTTGGAAGTGCTGCTGGAGGTCAGTGCAACTCGTTCCAGGCATAAGCTCAATCAATCATACAATCACAGAACATTGGGGCAAACATTTGGTACACATTTAGACTACTTTTTCTGAAAATAACCATCAATATTCCAGTCAAACTTTGTGAGCACATAGTTAAATAGTCTAGCAATTACGTTATTACGTTTTTTAAATGGAAAGAGCACCAAGCACCAGAAAATATGGTAAAATCACGAACTTACACTGTCAGCATTCATATAGCTTTTCTTCTGTTGAAGTGTATGTATCTGATGGACGCACAACGTAAGATTTCCAGGTATAACGTATGTAAAACGTACCTTCTTACGTTGTCCGTGCATGACCTTACGTTTGGCGCCTGGATTGAACAGATTATCCTCTATCAAACTTGGATCAGTCACGATAGCACAGAGTTTTGCCTTCCAGGTGGCCAGGCTATGTAGACACGTTGAACGTAACTTAAAAGGTAAGTTCTTACGTTTTTTGTGACAGGATTTCACGTAGACCGTCTGCAGATCCATAGATCCGTGAAATATTTGGGTAATAGTGGATTTCCAAGCTGTTTTTGTTGGCTTTGAGGTGCCGTACCAATGTGCAGATGTTGTCACGTGACGTGGCATAATAACAGAGGCCATTTTTAAATGTCCATGCCATGATTTATTGTTGTTGTACGGTGGCTAGGACATGTGTGAAACAAACAAAAAATTACCATGTCAACCTGACTGTCCAAATGGTATGCATAAGTTGTAGAAAATAAATCTTGCAGATTGTGCATTGCCATATTTTGTGACATGGTGTATACTGGCAGGGTGTCCATGGGGAGAACAGCATATTTTTAGTATCTGGCATTTAAAGCTCTGTTGCTCACTGGGAAGGTGTTCATCTATATATATAAAAATGGCAAAAATTTTGTGGATATTGTCGCTATAGACTCCTAAAACATCACAGCCTGTGGTTTCACCGTGAAACTTGGGCAAATCGTTGTGTGTATTTCAGGCACGGTTTTAGCTTTATTTTTAAAGACATGCATCGGGTGTATCAACCCTCTATAATTTGCATTTTATTCACACATTTACCTCCAGAAGAGCTTATAGCGACCGCCATTTTGAATCAATACACTCAAAATAGCAAATTTTTGACAGATATTTTTGTTCCTGTTGTCAAAAAAAGAGAAATCTCTGGGTAGGAGATTGGAGTCTCAGACCACTAAACAAATGCTCAAATGCTCTAATCTTTCTGTACTTCATAACGTCGTCAATCAAAAATAAAGAATTCAGACTCATTTGGGACCAGAACCAACGGCCATGCTGATCCTTCAACTAACTAGATGTAACATGTGTGAATGCCATTGCGAGCCAGGGCAGGAATTTCGCAAGGTGACCATGCAGAGAAGCGCGTAGGTGTAACGGGCATGTAAAAATGGGTCCAAATGACGCTCCATACACTCTGGACATGGCTCTAGACACAAGAATGGCGTAAATGGCAGCTTCCTGTTGCGGCCTTCGTGCCCAGACTGACATTGACAAGGTGGCCAAAGTGACTAAGGTGATGGACTGCTAATCCATTGTGCTCTGCATGTGTTGTTTGAATCCCATCCTCACCGTAGGACGATTTTAAGGAATGCGTGATATTCCCAAGTGTAAGCCAGCTTAAAATAGTTAGGTTTTGTCGCCTTGCAGACTATGCTCTGATGCGTATTGCTGTGCAGTGGGTAAAGTGTTGAGTGTGATGGCTGTTCATGCACAGTAGAGACATGATGATGTACGTCCTAAATAGTGTGACCATGTTATGAGCACTGTGAGGTTGAATGCAATCTTTGCTGCTGGTACACACGTACATCTCAGCATAGAGACGTGTGCATCCAGTTGCCATTCATCTGTGGTCTCAGTGGAGCATCAGGTGCCTCGTGTTCTACAACAGTTGGAAGTGCTGCTGGAGGTCAGTGCAACTCGTAATGTCAATCAATCATACAATCACACAACACTAGGGCAAACATTTGGCACACATTTAGACTACTTTTTTCTGAAAAGAAACATCAATATTCCAGTCAAACTTTGTGACCATATAGTTAAATAGTCTAGCAATTACGCAATTACGTAATTACGTTTTTAAAATGAAAAGAGCACCAGAAAATAGGCTAAAATCACGAACTTACACTGTCAGCATTCGTATAGCTTTTCTTCTGTTGAAGTTTATGAATCCGATGAACGCACAACGTAAGATTTCCAGGTATAAGGTATGTAAAACGTACCTTTCTTACGTTGTCCGTGTATGAGCTTACGTTTGGCGCCTGGATTTAACAGATTTTCCTCTATCAACCTTGGATCAGTCAGAATAACACAGAATTTTGCCTTCCAGGTGGCCAGGCTATGTAGACACGTTGAACGTAACTTAAAAGGTATGTTCTTACGTTTTTCGTGGCAAGATTTCACTAGACCGTCTGCAGATCCATAGATTCGTGGAATACATTTGGATAATAGTGGATTTCCAAGCTGTTTTTGTTGGCTTTGAGGTGCCGTACCAATATGCAGATGTTGTCACGTGACGTGGCATAATAACAGATGCCATTTTTAAATGTCCAGGCCTTGCTTTACTGTTGTTGTGCGGTGGCTAGGACACGTGTGTGGCAGAAATAAAATACCAGGCTGACTGTCAACCTCTGTGGATCCAAACTGTATGCGAAAGTTGTAGAAAATAAATCTTGCAGATTGTGCATTGCTATATTTTGTGGTGGGGTGTATATTGGCAGGGTGTCCATGGGGAGAGCAGCATATTTTTAGTATCTGTCATTTAAAGCTCTGTAGCTCACTGGGAAGGTGGTCATGCAATATAATTTTAGGTTTAATTTTGAAGGAACACCATTTGCCTATTCATTCATTCTAGTCACGTCATAACCCCCTGGTTTCTAAAAGTGATGTGAAGCATTAGCCAAAACAAGTTCTCCATTTGATTGCATGGAGAAGGCTTTCCATTGGTCCGAGACATAGATGCAAGTTTTGGGGTTTTTGAACCTCCATAAATGCGTGTTTAGTAATATAGATACATTAAATTGATTGGATTGGGGTTTTCATAGCTCTTTATGCTGGTTTTGATGTGCGTTTTGTGGTTTTGGACCTCCTCAAATGTGTGTTCAGCGTTATAGGTCCATGAAATACATTGTCTTGTGGTTTTCATAGCTGGTCTTGTGGTTTTGGCGCTTTTTTTTTTTTTTTTTTTTTTTGGTGGGGGGGGGGGATTTGGACCTCCTGAAATGTGTGTAGCGTTAGTGATCCATGGAATTGATTGAATTGGGGTTTTCAGACCTGTTTTTGCTGGTGGTTATGATGCAGAAGTAGCGGGCAGGGGGGTTCGGATGTCGTTTTATGTGCGTCCAGTGGTGTAACGGTTAGCATGGTTGCCTTCCAAGCAGTCGATCCACGCCTGATGCATGACTATTTTGTCCACATGAAGTCCAGTTGGGCTGCAGTAGGCGTGTGCGACTATCTTACACACCCAAGGCCTGCACGACTGCGTCCTTAATGTTTTGTTCATCTTTTCACGCTGCTATTCACACAGTACAAAACTGCATTGGTTGTGAATCGAACCTGGGCTGCACCAGGGTAGGCGAGCATTCTACCACTGAACCACTAATGCCTGGAGAACGTCTAGGTGTGCATTTTTCCGAGATGTATTGATTTCATTGTAATTTAAGTATTGTTTTTTTTTAAAATAGAGTTTAATCTTTTATGGATGGGGGTCGTTGTATGAGTGTCTACTATTGGGTGTGCTGTATGTTATCTCCCCTTCAGCGTCAAAGCTGGGTCACGTGAATACAGATGCCCAGAGGCATATGCAGGTGTGTTCAACACTATTACAAGAAAGGTTAATCACTCTAGCAGTCAACAGATGATGTGCTACAGTGCAGATCATCAAAGGTCAATTGAGGCAGGTATTAGCCCTCTACTAATCATTGTAAGGTAATTAGATAGAAAGTGGGTCTTTGGCAGCCGAATATGCATTGTTCTCTGACTAACAGCAGTACATATTTATGTCTTGTCTGTGAAAAATAATGTATACTAGTAGTGTATTACACACAAAGACACACACAGACACACACTCTCTCTCTCTCTCTCACACACACACACACACACGCGCGCGCGCACACACACACCACCATCACCACCACCACCACCACCCACAACCACCACCAGTAGTGACCGCCACACACACATAAACACCCTCCCTGTCCCATGTACTATGGATGATATTTGCATGCGTGCCAATGGAAGAATTCTGTAAAATGCTTTTTTAGCGTGTTGAAGAATAACTAACGTATGTATTGACTATACAGAGACTAATATGCTCCTGTGTGGATTATCTGGATTAGTAGAGTCAATCATATGTTTCTCAAAGAATTCAGACTCAGGTGGGACTCGAACCCACAGCCTCCGAATATCTTTCAACTAACTAGAAGTCTGCCCCGCTATCCAATGCACCTTGGAGCCAGGGCAGGAATTTCGCAAGGTGACCATACAGAGAAGCGCGTAGGTGTAACAGGCGTGTAAAAATGGGTCCAAATGACGCTCCATACACTCTGGACATGGCTCAAGACACAAGAATGCCGTAAATGGCAGTTTCCTGTTGCCACCTTTGTGCCCAGACTGACATTGACACGATGGCCGAGTGACTAAGGTGATGGACTGCTAATCCATTGTGTTCTGCATGTGTTGGTTTGAATCCCATCATCACCGTAGGACACGATTTTGCTTGATATTCCCAACTATAAGCCAGCTTAAAATAGCTAGTTTTTTTTGCCTTGCAGACTATCCTCTGATAGTATTGCTGTGCAGTGGGTAAAGTGTTGAGTGTGATGGCTGTTCATGCACAGTAGAGACATGATGATGTACGTCCTAAATATTGTGACCATGTTGTGAGCATTGTGAGGTTGAATGCAATCTTTGATATTGGTGCACACGTACATCTCAGCATAGAGACGTGTGCATCCAGTTGCCATTCATCTGTGGTCTCAGTGGAGCATCAGGTGCCTCGTGTTCTACAACAGTTGGAAGTGCTGCTGGAGGTCAGTGCAACTCGTTCCAGGCATAATGTCAATCAATCATACAATCACACAACTGGGGCAAACATTTGGTACACGTTTAGACTATTTTTTTCTAAAAATAACCATCAATATTCCAGTCAAACTTGGTGAGCACATAGTTAAATAGTCTAGCAATTACGTTATTACGTTTTTAAATGTAAAGAGCACCAGAAAATATGGTAAAATCACGAACTTACACTGTCAGCATTCATATAGCTTATCTTCTGTTGAAGTGTATGTATCTGATGGACGCACAACGTAAGATTTCCAGGTATAACGTATGTAAAACGTACCTTTCTTACGTTGTCCGTGCATGACCGTACGTTTGGCGCCTGTATTTAACAGATTATCCTCTATCAAACTTGGATCAGTCACGATAGCACAGAGTTTTGCCTTCCAGGTGGCCAGGCTATGTAGACACGTTGAACGTAACTTAAAAGGTACGTTCTTACGTTTTTCGTGGCGGGATTTCACGTAGACCGTCTGCAGATCCATAGATCCGTGAAATATTTGGGTAATAGTGGATTTCCAAACTGTTTTTGTTGGCTTTGAGGTGCCGTACCAATATGCAGATGTTGTCACGCGACATGGCATAATAACAGAGGCCATTTTTAAATGTCCAGGCCATGCTTTACTGTTGTTGTGCTGTGGCTAGGACATGTGTGTTGCAGAAATAAAATACCAGGCTGATTGTCAACCTCTGTGGATCCAAACGGTATGCATAAGTTATATATAAATACGGTTATGCGTTATACAGATTGTGCATTGCCATATTTTGTGGCGGGGTGTGTATTGGCAAAATCCACTCTCTACAGCATATTTCTATGTTTTGCTTTAAAAATTTATTTTGTGGGAAATATAATTGTATATGATTTTTTTAATTTTATTTGGTTAATAATATTTTGTATATTGTCATTTTATAATTTATTTTGATATTTGGTTAACAATGTCATTTTATCTATTTTCTATGAATCTTGTTTGAAATGCTGTATCCATGGGGAAAGCAATTGGTTTTTTTAAAACAATACAGAAGAACCACTTTTTATCCAAAAAAATGTTACATATAAAATTATGAAATATAATGAGCCATTCATTGGGGCAACATAAGTATCTGGCATTTAAAGCTGTAGCTCACTGGGATGGTGGTCATGCAATATAATTTTGATTTTACTCTTGCAAGCAAGTTCCTACCACTGTATTGATATAGCTGAAGACACAGCTTCCATTTGACTCTATCAAGTGGCCCTGACTGGACTTGAACTCACGAAGTTGTTTTTTTGTGAGACCAGAATGATACCATCATCCCAAGCAGCGGGCTGTTAAAAGGTTATTTGGACGAACCAATGTCTCTGTAACCCCAAGCCTACATACTTGGTCAGTTATCATCTCAACCCAGAGGTCGTGGGTTCGAATCCCACCTTAGGACGGACACTTTTTGGGAGTAAAATTGAATTCACAAGCAAACTTGGGAAAAACAATATATACAGTTGTTCATAACATAATTTTGGGTTTAATTTTGAATGAACACCATTTGCCTATTCATTCAATCATTCTAGTCACGTCATAGCCCGTTGGTTTCTAAAAGTGATGTGAAGCATTAGCCAAAACAAGTTGTGAGCACTGTGAGGTTAAATGCAATCTTTGCTGCTGGTGCACACGTACATCTCAGTATAGACGTGTGCATCCAGTTGCCATTCATCTGTGGTCTCAGTGGAGCATCAGGTACCTCATGTTCTTCAACAGTTGGAAGTGCTGCTGGAGGTGAGTGCAACTCGTTCCAGGCATAATGTCAATCAATCATACAATCACACAAAACTGGTGCAAACATTTGGTACACGTTTAGACTATTTTTTCTAAACATAACCATCAATATTCCCGTCAAACTTTGTGAGCACATAGTTAAATAGTCTAGCAATTGCGTAATTACGTTTTTAAAGTGGAAAGGGCACCAGAAAATAGGTTAAAATCACTAACTTACACTGTCAGCATTCATAAGCTTTTCTTCTGTTGAAGTTTATGTATCTGATGTACGCACAACGTAAGATTTCCAGGTATAACGTATGTAAAACGTACCTTTCTTACGTTGTACGTGCATGACCTTACGTTTGGCGCCTGGATTTAACAGATTATCCTCTATCAACCTTGGATCAGTCAGGATAACACAGAGTTTTGCCTTCCAGGTGGCCAGGCTATGTAGACACGCTAAACGTGACTTAAAAGCTACATTGTTACGTTTTTCGTGGTAGAATTTCACGTAGACCGTCTGCAGATCCATAGATTCGTGAAATATATTTGGATAATCGTGGATTTCCAAGTTGTTTTTGTTGGCTTTGAGGTGCTGTACCAATATGCAGATGTTGTCACGTGACGTGGCATAATAACAGAGGCCATTTTTAAATGTCCAGGCCATGCTTTACTGTTGTTGTGCGGTGGCTAGGACATGTGTGTGGCAGAAATAAAATACCAGGCTGACTGTCAACCTATGTGGATCCAAACGGTATGCATACGTTGTAGAAAATAAATCTTGCAGATTGTGCATTGCCATATTTTGTGGCGGGGTGTATATTGGCAGGGTGTCCATGGGGAGATCAGCATACTTTTAGTATCTGGCATTTAAAGCTCTGTAGCTCACTGGGAAGGTGGTCATGCAATATAATTTTGATTTTACTCTTGCAAGCAAGCCCATACCACTGTAATGATATAGCTGAAGACACAGCTTCCATTTGACTATATCAAGTGGCCCTGACTGGACTTGAACTCACGACCCTAAGGTTGTGAGACCAGAATGATACCATCATCCCAAGCAGCGGGCTGTTACAAGGATACTTGGATGAACCGATGTCTCTGTAACCCCCAGCCTACATACTTGGTCAGTTATCATCTCAACCTCAACCCAGAGGTCGAGGGTTCGAATCCCACCTTAGGACGGAAATTTTTTAGAAGTAAAATTGAATTCATAAGCAAACTTGGGAAAAACAATATATACAGTTGTTCATAATATAATTTTGGGTTTAATTTTGAATGAACACCATTTGCCTATTCATTCATTCTTGTCACGTCATAGCCCGTTGGTTTCTAAAAGTGATGTGAAGCATTAGCCAAAACAAGTTGTGAGCACTGTGAGGTTAAATGCAATCTTTGCTGCTGGTGCACACGTACATCTCAGCATAGAGACGTGTGCATCCAGTTGCCATTCATCTGTGGTCTCAGTGGAGCATCAGGTGCCTCGTGTTCTACAACAGTTGGAAGTGCTGCTGGAGGTCAGTGCAACTCGTTCCAGGCATAATGTCAATCAATCATACAATCACACAACACTGGGGCAAACATTTGGTACACGTTTAGACTATTTTTTCTGAAAATAAACATCAATATTCCAGTCAAACTTTGTGAGCACATAGTTAAATAGTCTAGCAATTACGTAATTACGTTTTTAAAATGGCAACAGCACCAAAAAATAGGTTAAAATCACGAACTTACACTGTCAGCATTCATATAGCTTTTCTTCTGTTGAAGTTTATGTATCTGATGGACGCACAACGTAAGATTTCCAGGTATAACGTATGTAAAACGTACCTTTCTTACGTTGTCCGTGCATGACCTTACGTTTGGCGCCTGGATTTAACAGATTATCCTCTATCAACCTTGGATCAGTCAGGATAACACAGAGTTTTGCCTTCCAGGTGGCCAGGCTATGTAGACACGTTCAACGTAACTTAAAAGGTACGTTCTTACGTTTTTCGTGGCAGGATTTCACGTAGACCGTCTGCAGATCCATAGATCCATGAATTTTTGGGTAGTTGTGGATTTCCAAGCTGTTTTTGTTGGCTTTGAGGTGCCGTACCAATGTGCAGATGTTGTCACGTGACGTGGCATAATAACAGAGGCCATTTTTAAATGTCCAGGCCATGCTTTACTGTTGTTGTGCGGTGGCTAGGACATGTGTGTGGCAGAAATAAAATACCAGGCTGACTGTCAACCTCTGTGGATCCAAACGGTATGCATACGTTGTAGAAAATAAATCTTGTAGATTGTGCATTGCCATAATTTGTGGTGGGGTGTATATTGGCAGGGTGTCCATGGGGAGAGCAGCATAATTTTAGTATCTGGCATTTAAAGCTCTGTAGCTGACTGGGAAGGTGTTCATGCAATATGATTTTGGGTTTAATTTTGAAGGAACACCATTTGCCTATTCATTCATTCTAGTCACGTCATAGCCCGTTGGTTTCTAAAAGTGATGTGAAGCATTAGCCAAAACAAGTTCTCCATTTGATTGCATGGGGAAGGCTTTCCATTGGTCCGAGACATAGATGCAAGTTCTGGGGGTTTTGAACCTACATAAAGGTGTGTTCAGTAATATAGATCCATGAAATTGATTGGATTGGGGTTTTCACAGCTGTTTATGTTGGTTTTGATGTGCGTTTTGTGGTTTTGGACCTCCTCAAATGTGTGTTCAGTGTGTATAGATGCTAATCATTGTAAGGGAATTAAATAGAAAGCGGGTCTTTGGGAGCCGAATGTGCATTGTTCTCTCACTAACAGCAGTACATAATTATGTCTTGTCTGTGAACAATAATGTATACTAGTAGTCTAATACACACATTGACAAACACAGACACACACAACTCTCTCACACACACACACACACACACACACACCACCAACACACCACCACCACCACCACCAGTAGTGACCACCACACACATAAACACCCTCCCTGTCCCATGGACTATGGATGATATTTGCATGTGTGCCAATGGAAGCATTCTGTAAAATGCTTTTGAAGTGTGATGAAGCATAACTGACGTATGTATTGACAATACAGAGACTAATATGCTCCTGTGTGGATTATCTGGATTAGTAGAGTCAATCATATATTTCTCAAAGAATTCAGACTCAGGTGGGACTCAAACCCACAGCCTCTGAATATCTTTCAACTAACTAGAAGTCTGCCCCGCTATCCATTGCGCCTTGGAGCCAGGGCAGGAATTTTGCAAGGTGACCATACGGAGAAGCGCGTAGGTGTAACAGGCATGTAAAAATGGGTCCAAATGACGCTCCATACACTCTGGACATGGCTCTAGACACAAGAATGGCGTAAATGGCAGCTTCCTGTTGCCGCCTTCGTGCCCAGACTGACATTGGCAAGGTGGCCGAGTGACTAAGGTGATGGACTGCTAATCCATTGTGCTCTGCATGTGTTGTTTTGAATCCCATCCTCACCGTAGGACACGATTTTAAGGAATGCTTGATATTCCCAAGTATAAGCCAGCTTAAAATAGCTAGGTTTTGTTGCCTTGCAGACTACACTATCCTCTGATGTGTATTGCTGTGCAGTGGGTAAAGTGTTGAGTGTGACGGCTGTTCATGCAGCAGTAGAGACATGATGATGTAGTTGCTAAATATCTGTGACCATGTTGTGAGCATCAGGTTGAATGCAATCCTCTGGTGTTCGTACATCTCAGTTGGAAGTGCTGCTCAGGTGCCTCGTGGAGGTCAGTGCAACTCGTTCCAGGCATAATGTCAATCAATCATACAATCACACAACAAGCTATTTTAAATTTTCGTGTGTTTTCGTTGCCGTCTGCAGACCCTGTTGTGAAATATAGTTGGTAATTTGGATTTTAAATTTTTTTTGGGTTTTGTGCTGAAAATAAATTTTGCAGGGGTTGGTCATTTTGCCATTTTTTTTGGGGGGCTGGTGTATTATTGGCAGGGTGTCCATGGGGAAAAATCTTTAATTTGGGATGCTTAAGGTTGTAAGGGGTCCTGGGAAGCGTATTTTTTTGGGTTAATTATAATGGTTCA
>CM032667.1:20734955-20787400 GCA_019095985.1 Streblospio benedicti | reverse complement strand
GATCTATGGATCTGCAGACGGTCTAGTGAAATCTTGCCACGAAAAACGTAAGAACATACCTTTTAAGTTACGTTCAACGTGTCTACATAGCCTGGCCACCTGGAAGGCAAAATTCTGTGTTATTCTGACTGATCCAAGGTTGATAGAGGAAAATCTGTTAAATCCAGGCGCCAAACGTAAGGTCATACACGGACAACATAAGAAAGGTACGTTTTACATACGTTATTCCTGGAAATCTTACGTTGTGCGTTCATCATATACATAAACTTCAACAGAAGAAAAGCTATATGAATGCTGACAGTGTAAGTTCGTGATTTTAACCTATTTTCTGGTGCTCTTTTCATTTTAAAAACGTAATTACGTAATTGCTAGACTATTTAACTTTGTGCTCACAAAGTTTGACTGGAATATTGATGTTGATTTTCAGAAAAAAGTAGTCTAAACGTGTACCAAATGTTTGCCCCAGTGTTGTGTGATTGTATGATTGATTGACTGCAGCACTTCCAACTGTTGTAGAACACAAGGCACCTGATGCTCCACTGAGACCACAGATGAATGGCAACTGGATGCACACGTCTCTATGCTGAGATGTACGTGTGCACCAGCAGCAAAGATTGCATTCAACCTCACAGTGCTCACAACATGGTCATACTATTTAGGACGTACATCATCATGTTTCTACTGTGCATGAACAGCCGTCACACTCAACACTTTACCCACTGCACAGCAATGCGCATCAGAGCATAATCTGCAAGGCGACAAAACCTGGCTATTTTAAGCAGGCTTATAGGCCTACTTGGGAATATCATGCATTCCTTAAAATCGTCCTACGGTGAGTATGGGATCCGAACCAACACATGCAGAGCACAATGGATTAGCAGTCCATCACCTTAATCACTCGGCCACCTTGTCAATGTCAGTCTGGGCATGAAGGTGGCAACAGGAAGCTGCCATTTACGGCATTCTTGTGTCTAGAGCCATGTCCAGAGTGTATGGAACGTCATTTGGACCCATTTTTTACATGCCTGTTACACCTACGTGCTTCTCTGTATGGTCACCTTGCAAAATCCATGGCCTGGCGAACATTTCTGTGTGTGTTACGATACAAAATTATGAAGATAGAGCACAATAATATCATCTTCAAAATGACTAATATGTACGAAGTTTTGTGACACTTGTATATTTTCTGGGCCCAGACTTCGCGCGCATATAGCGTGTGACGTCATTTGAAATTGGTCAATAGATGTCTGCACACACAATGAGCGTTTTTAAATAGCAACACGTAATGGTGTCGATGGATTCATTTCATGAAACATAATGAACAAGTGGCTGTCCAGATGTTCTAACAGGAAGAATCGTATTTTAGCCCGTGCAAACTGTTCAACAATTCCCTTGCAATGAATGCGCCTGCAATGTGCCCAGAGCGTACATGAAATCTTCATTGCCAAACAGTAACTTTTATAAGAGCACCCTATGGCTATTTTTCAAATGCAATGGGATTACGTGCCCAGAGTTTTTGTCTGTATTAATTGTGCCAATTGTGTTCGTGGTGCACAATTCCTGTGGTGCCAACACGCCATTCTGAGAAATTCTTGATCTTCCGTTAGACAACCTGCCAACTTGTAATAACAGTAGCACTTTATACCCGAGTGAGCATGAGCAGCATGAGCAGGATGAGATCGAGTGAGATGTTTTTGCCCGCTACTTAGCAGGGTTTAATATTGTCAATTACTTTGACAATGAACGCGTTTAATTACAATTCTATCATTCCGTGCAAAAATCTCCTCCAAAACCCCACGCTGATTGGTCGAGCAGGCGTGTCAATTATACGATATGCACGTTGCTAAGGGAAGATATGCACGCTGCTAAGGGCTGTAACGCGCATGCGCGGAAATTAGCACAGTAAACATTTTGACACATTTTCCGACTTCTAACTAATATTTGACAAACTTATAGTAGTTGGATTTATTATTTCGTGATGTCAAATCAATCGCATATTCGTCCTTTATCATTCACAAATGTTTTTATAGTGGATAATTTTGAAACTATGCTAAATGTTCAAAGGTTTTAACTGAATAACAGCCACTGAGTCGCATGGTCAAAATGGCAATGAGAACGTTATATGATTTATTTTAAAATAAAAACGAATCATACACTCGTTTAGTGTGGATTTTAGTCATGATAGAATGGTATTTGACCACTCGATTGTCAAATCTTGAAATTGACATGCTGCATTGTTACAATATAGGTTCGAACCCGGGGGGGGAGAGCAGAACCTCCCTATCAGGACCATCTATGGGACCGGTGTTCTCAATAGAGAGGTCGTCTTTATATGGAGGTTCGCTTTGTTTATGAATGTTTGAGACTGTGAAAAGTGGTCTTATTAGAGGGGTGGTCTCAATAGAGGTGGTCGTAATTGGAGGTTCTACTGTAAAGAACAACTAGCTGATTTCATTCTTTTTTGATGGGTTCAACTCGATTTTTGTTGTCAATCACCCGTATCTGTCTATGGTCCCAAGTGGAGTTGGTCTCTTTATGAAGGTAGATGTGATATCTTTATGAAGGCTTGAGACAGTGAAATTGGCTTTATTATAGAGATTATAGAGGTGGTCTCTTCGGCAGAAGTGGTCTTGATGGGATGCTGAATATGGAAATAATTACAAAACAACAATTAAAAACAAGTGAATACATCATTGTTTTACTCAGTTTTATTTGCACTCTTTACACACACGGAACATAAGTGCAATTATCACATTAACAGATCAGAAATCCTCGTTTTACGCAGGCCTGCAATTATTCTATTTGATGCTCTAGATAAAACACAACAGGACCACAGTACTCAGGCATTATATGTGGTAATATTATCACTTTGCACATCATTACATATATATTTAATAATGCTTATCTAGTCGCACTATACATGTGTAATTGTGTGGGTATATAAAGCCATTTAATAGCCACAATTGAGATGTTTTTTGTATAATGAAAAACGGAATGTGACAAATTCATAAAGATAAATATTAAATTGCACAACTACCCCTGGCATTAAAAGGACACACATTTTCAACCCATGCTGACAGTCATGAATGTTCACCTAAAAAGTTTTACTGTGCTGTAGGATATAAGAAATGCAGGGATGAAAAGATGATTGTATTTTCAAAACATGTCTGTGACGAGAAAATGTGCCGCTTAACAATGGTTACATCCCTCCAACTGATACAGCTTCAACATTCCAGAATGTCTGACACTCTCTTTAGTTTGCTGAATCTGATCTAAAATAAATCAATACCATTCAAAATGAATAATTTGAATCAAATCAAATAAAAACCTTGTGTAATCTAACCTAATGAAGTACATGGACTGTGCACTCAAAGCAACCTAACAAAATGCAGGGAAAATCAAGTGAGATAAATATTTCTTTCAAAATGCTGTATTTCTTATCTGATCTGTAAATGTATATGAACTAAGCTAAATCTGTACTAGTGGATTCTAATTCTGGTTTAAGCATATTTCTTTTCAAACATGAAAATACATTCAGTGTAGAAAAATACTACTTGAGCTGTCTTCATACAGACACACAAAAAACACCACCAATCTGGAACCAATTATATTGGGTGAATTCATATATCATTATCACCAGGATATGTATACTTCATAATAAAATAATCTGCAATATGCATTTATGTAATTTAAAAATTATAATTGGTTAAACGTTGCCAGTTTTAAAATAAATTTACTAATAGCCACCATGACAACACCTATCAATACATCAATGCTAGTAAATAAATAATATAGTCATGTGTTTTTAACAAATAGATTTTTATCACATACAAGTACACGTACTTCCATATGGGAAATATCACCGGAGAGACGACTTTATATACAATTGTTAAATATGATCACAGTATTCTTAAAACAGAGCTTCCGTTTCCTTTGTACAAAGAAACTAATCTTTTAATTTATTTACGCATGTACCTGGTACATGCGATAAAAATCCTCTCTCGAGGTACCATTTATATTACAGTAAACAAAAATGACATGTAAATACAATCTTACATATCTGTAATTTAACATTTGCAGATGTATAAAAATATTTGCGTCGTACAAGAGCTGAGAATGTGGGATAGAACAAATAAACAGACGCGCAAACTATACTGATGGCAAAACATTTCTTTTTACCACTGCTTTTGGGAGTTAATGTGAAATTATTATTGTGTTAATTTTTATTTTTTTTCTTTCTGTACAGTGCACTTAAATTCCTGTTTGTGAAGTAGTAGCGCTATATAAATGCTGTATTGTATTGTATTGTACAACATCACAAGTACACCATTTTATTTTTTGAGCTGCAATGAACAAAGAAAATTGTGTTTGTTCTCTGAGGTCATACAATGTACTTACTAGTGCAGCTATTAAAAGTGAAGCAAAACTTGCAAATTAGGAGCGTGATTTCATTCACATTCTTCCAAAGGCTACCGAATTGTGGTATCCAATCACATGGTTGACAAATTTCTAAGTAATGTACACTCAAAAAATGTCATGTAAATATAATGGTTGAAGTGCAAGCTTGCATATCAATCTTTAAAGGCACTAAATTCTCATTATAACAGTTTCCAACCTTTCAACATCCACTTATAATATAGTGACTTTGCAGTTCAACATTCGTATATAAATGAAATAGAAAAATATGTGCTTAATGAAAAAAACAAAAACAACACTAACAACCATATAATCATAGTGCTTGAAGCTATGAAACACTCTCAAAATAACTTACCCCCCTCCCGGCCCTAACAATATGAAAAGTAATTGCATACTGTCAAATAACTTGAAAGCTGACTAATAATTGAACACATTTTAATGTCTAAGAATAAACAAAAACAACCAAAAAGTCAGCAACATATTCACTCTTTTCTCATTCCCACCCTGTTGAATTGAGCAAGTCAGCATACTCTAGTTAAATCTAACAGTTGCTTGTGACTATCAGGTTTGAAATTGAAAGATACCATAACAAAATAGTAAGACAATTTTATGAGCAAAAAACCACAACAAATATCTTTCAGCTGTTGATTGTCTAGATTGTCTAGAAATTGCACTATTTTTGTTGTGTTCTACACTTGAGCAACCAAGTTTGTTGAAGTTTCCATTCCATTCATTCGAGATTCAAAGTAACTAAAACGAAAAAGTTAAAGATTCACACTCTTTTGATGCTTTAAATATCCAAAGTGAGGAATTCCATGTCACTGTCCTTAACAATGTCAAAACCCAAGTTTCCAATGTGACCACGCGTATACGCTGCACTGCCATTCGTTGACCTTAGAGAGTGGGGTATATAGCCTTGATGAGAATCAATTCACCAACATTTTCCCCCCTAAATCACCAGTCACCAATACATTTCATTGTCTTTCACCAATCCCCAGGAGTTGTAATTTAATAGGTTCCATCACATTTCACACACTCAAATACAGGCAATTCACAATTCACGCTCAAGATTTAGAGCAAATCACCAATCGCATTTTTGCTATATGACTCCCTTGTTAGAGCGTCCTCTGATATCCGTACTGCACTGCATCCATGAACGTGTCGTCCCGCGTCACGTTTCTCCAAGAGGCCCACGTCGCCTTCCCCGGGGGCGGACTCACGCAGACGCCGGGGCCGCGCCACCACTTGCTCACGTCGCGGTACCACATGTGGTAGTCCGGCGCCACGTTGACCAGCGAGCACAGGCGACACCAGAACTTGGTGTCGATGAAGCCGCCCGTGCCCTGTTTATAGCGGACGGAGAGAAGAGAGGAATGGATGAGTGAAATGAAACATGAAAAATGGAAATGGATGGACTGTAAAGAACGAAAAGATGATTGATTGATGCAGGCATGTAGTCTGTTTATTATTTATTACTAGAAGATGCGTTGTAAGTATGATTCGATAGGTTCCTTTTATTGTCTTCTTAAAGCACGTTTACAAAACGGAGCTAGGAGCTTTGTTTATGAAGTAGAAAATCAATACAGTTAGAACTCGTTAAGAAGACCACCAAAGGCCCCGAGTGATTTCAATTGGTAAGTGATCTCATTACAACAAAGGTTTGCGTAGGTTTCTTTTCTAATTGGTATCATGTCTTATAATAGAGGTGGTCTCTTCAAAAAGTCGGCCTCAATGGAGTGTAGTACAGTAGAACCTCCAATTAAGACCACCTCTCCCGAGACCGCCTCTACAATAAGACAAATTTTCACGGTCCTAAACATTCATAAAGCTATCAGAATGAACCTCTACATAGAGACCACGTCTCTATTGAGACCATCTAACACTGGTCCCAAAGGTGGTCCTAATGTAGATGTTCTACTGTACTGTATTGTGCCGTACCTTCCATCGGAAGTACATGTTGTAGGCGGTGTCGTTGTGAGCGAGTTCCGTGAGGTACTCGGCGAGGGCGCGTGGGGACTCAAAGTCGTCCACATGGATGTAGCTGTGAGGCGGTGCGAGGCGCGCATAGTCCTCAGGGCGCGCACCCATCACGATCGGGATCACGTCGTTCCTGCAATGATCATGTGGGATATGATGCAACAACGTTGCCAGGACTTCTCAAAACTATTAGTGAGGTGTCCCAAGACAGTTTTCTATATTTCATAGGCAGATCCAGGGGGGGGGGGGAGATTGCCCCCCTTTTCCCAGCAAATTACTTCATTTTCATTGTGTTTTTTACACGTTTGCCATCAATCACACATACGAAACTCATGAAATCCCTGAAGAGCGTCCCCCCACTTAAAAAAAACATGGATCTGCCATTGAGTGTTACTATACACTGTTATAGGCTGTTTATATAGGCAGCGGTACATAAGTGAGAGAAATATGAGTGGTATGTGAGTAGAGAACAGTACATGTAACAATATGGCTAGTTATAGCTATAGTGATTAATCCATTAAATTTAATAACTGTGTGACAGTGTCCAAGAAACACAACAATCAACACTGGGGTATAAGCAGATGACTTTAATTGAAAAAAGAAAACTAAGTATCACTACTATGTAAATTAGTGTAACTGTGATGATAGAATTTTCTTCAGTAAAACGTTTCTTTTAGGTGTAAAACCAAAAACCAAAAAGAAAACAAAATAAAACAAAAAACAAAGCCAACAGAAAAAACACATTAACATATTCAACTTACTTGAGAGCATTCCAGTAAAGCTTCTCTGTAATGTAGTCTTTGCAATTTGAATTTTCAAAAGCGAGATAAAATCTATAATCCTTATTGAGATAATCATAACAGCGATTGTCATTCTGTGTTCGCGGGCAGCTCAACTTGCCACAGCCACCATAGATATCCACCTCCATGTACTTCTGAAGCTCGGCCACATAGTTGCCTCTCCCATTGGGCGCTCCACAGTTCGACACGAACCAAGCCGCCATCTTGGTTTTATTGAAGGCAAAGTTTTTATGCGCCTTTTCAGGGAGCTTTGTGAAGTTTTTAAAGTATGTAAACCTCTCATAAGGCGTGTTAATCACACTGTCTGTTCTGTATGTTGCTGTCCAATTGATGTAATCATTCAGCCCGGGTCTCATCGAAGAGTGAAATGGCGATTCCAGTATGTATAGGATTCGAACCTGGTCTCTGCGCATATCCTTCTCTGCAATGGTTGCTTGCATGGGGAGCTCATCCTTAAACAAGACCGCGTCAGCAACCTAAAGTAGGAAATGAAAGAAAAATAATAAGTTTATTCAACAGTGAAGTCAGTGTTTATAGCTGTGTGTTCAAGAAAAACAAGAATAATTCAAGCATCATTCTACAAAGAGGAGAAGAATAGGATCTATGAGATATATTACCAAACAACAATAAATATCATTATTGCATCCAAAGCAAAAATGTAACATCTAACCATAACATGCGAATCATTAATAAAGTATAGAATCAAAAATACAATTTATTCATTTTCATGTTTATTTAAAAAAATACAATTTCTGAAAGGCCAGTTACCTTCAGCAACCGGCGGTTTGCAGTCAAAATACAGTTCTGCATAGGACACTTATGCTTGGCGAAGAAGTCTGGTGAGGATTCGCGTGAAGACACACCACTCCAGACGAGAATCGACTTGACATTGGTCTCTGGCACCTGTAGGTAAGAACACACAAATAGCTTTGCCATTGTTCTATTAACAAATGCTTTGCTCTCTCAAATATTCAGGATGTGTAGGAAAAATATATGAATGCCAAATACTAGTAGTTCAGTGTCATTTCTTTATTCTACTACGAATTCATGAACGTTGGCCAGGGAATTATTATGTAAACAATCCAAACACGTGGTCACCCCTTGTTTTGTTTGCCATGACTAGTTCAACTTTGACCTGCCGAATCACCACCATTAACATAATATTTTTATGCCCTGAACATAGTTCCAAATAATTTCCGTTTGTGAATAAAAACATCAATAGAAATACTCAACTTTCTTGTGCACTTATTGAAATATGTGATACAGGGCACCTCATAACAAAAACACCTCATTATTCAGTACTTTATATTTGACGTCATCGACAGGCTGCTATACAAAGTAGCCTAATCACTGGATTACAAAATTCATACCTACTAGGAAGAAATTGTGTTTAATCTAGGGGTATATAGTACATTGTGTCTAGAAGTGATGAGTATCCAACTCTGAACAATAACCAAGCACAATATCATTTTTAAAGCCGAGCTTCGCAGAAGACTCGAGCTTTTTAGTCGTCGTCGGCGTTTCATTGTGTTCCCTCTTTACCGCCACTATCTTTACTATAAGCACATTCATATGCGCTGAAATTAGTGCCCAATTTGAATTCATCAATGAAACTGAAGCAGCCGACAATCACCAACCTTAATGAGCTGGGGCACCACCAATTACATAGTAGCCGATCAAAATTAATACGCCACTACAACTATCCATGTAACAATATTGCTCAGAGTTATTTAAAGCGTTAGCAACAGCGGGTAAAACCACCATTAATAATGCGCTTACAGTTATCAAAAGTAATCGTTTTAACCACTGTGCAATGTGCAGACAGATTTGTAGTAAGTGATGCATGTTGATGTTATTTTTTCTGCCTATGCATGTTAAATATTATTTAAAATGAAACAAATGTTCTTGATTTAAGATCAATGATTTGGAAATGCTGATAAAATATTACTGCCGCCTTATGATTTGTGAATTAATAAAATATGAAAAACATTACTCAAACCATTGTACTTTATTTCACTATAAGTCATGGTTACTCAGCATAAAAGTGAACACTGGAGCTATTTTTTAAATATCATTTATTGAAACTGTTCATGGTCAAAATTTACCGCAAAAATATTGGCCCATCAAGTAGAGAATTGACCCATTGATTTGCCTTACCAAGGGGCCAATTGTCCCACTACAAGTTTAGACCAACAAGAACTTTGATTTATTATGTCGCTGACACAGTTATGTACACAGATAAGAAGTGTTTTTAGAGAAAATTAAATGATGGTGCTAGACTAGGATTTGCCTTATGACTCACCATAAGCTAGAAACAGACAAATAGGATGGGTTATAAAGTGTCATGCAGTGCTGACTATCATCAAGGGGATGAATTTGTATTTAGTCATCTATCTAGGGGTAGACAATATGTTGCTAACTGTTTTATATTTCTACTGACTGCATTTGAAGAAAATTTTACTATGCACTCCCAGCCGCATAACATTCTCAAGCTCGGCTTTTCAGGAGTCTCACTCCTTTGATTATTGATTGAATACTAAGGAAATATTTTTGATTTTGAAATAATGATGTGTACTTTTCTCTCACCTCTGGTAATCTTTATGAAGGAACTGACTGTATGATATCAGCTGATATCTTGATAATTTTATACGCCAATATTTGCATTAATTATGATAATTATCCTGTAAAGGGCACTACTTTACTATACTTTACTATGGACCCATTCATAAAGTTGTAAAGTTGTTCTTTTAAACACCAGATGGCTGCACTGATTTACAAAATTCCTACCTGTAGTGCCATCTGGTCGGTGACGCGGTCGTGTGTCTCGCGGGTGCCGGGGAACAGGTGCTGGTGCTCCCCAGCGGGTTGAGGCACCGCAGGGGGCGCTTTGTGGGTTGTGCTCTGAAATGGACGTCAGTCAATGACTGTAGGAAAGGCAATGGAGTTGAGAATGGGACTGGTTGAGACTGGCTGCAACTGGTGTTGTCTATTTTGGATGGTTGCTATAGTTTCTTTAGGAAGCGTCCTTGCAAATATTGTTTACACGTTCGTGATATTTAATATACATTTACATAAAATATCTAGATATATAAAAATGATGGGGTTTAAAAAACGGTAACCCCTGAAAAAATATGTCATTTTATATACGTTTGTTCACAAAAAAGCATAAAGTACATTTGATATGAGGCATATTTTAGAAAAATGTAATTTTAATGCAAAAGCAGGCGATGGTTGTTAACTATATTTTTGATGGAATCTTACTTTTTGTAGTTCACTTGAACAGCATTACATTAGGCCACCACTTTAAAAAAAACAACCGCTTATGCTTCATAAGCAATTGTTCTAAGGGTGTGAACAACACATGTATTCTACCTGGGTGCGCACTGGTGATAGATGATGGTCAACGGAGCCATTAAAAGTCGACTTGTGCTTGTTCTCCTGTATCTTCCTGTACACGTCCTCTCTCTTCTGCTTGATCCACGGCGGAGGGTGCGCCCCGTCCTGCGCCCAGGGCGGTGCCGGCTCGTTGCTGGGCGGCTGGTTTGAGAGCAGCAGTAGCGTGACCAGCAAGGTGGCGCCCGCGGCCACCGGTGCCACGCGCCGCACGTGGAACACGCGCATTGAAGCTGGTCAGTCACAGGACGGCGGCGGCGGCGCGGTCACTCAGAGGGAGGCAGCATCAGTTCTGGAATGTTTAGGTTGATTGATTAGTACAGTAGAACCTCTAATTAAGACCACCCCTCTATTGAGACCACCTCTATAATAAGACCACTTTTCACTGTCCCAAGCCTTCGTAAAGCTACCAAAACGAACCTCCGTATAGAGACCACCTCTCTATTGATACCACCTATAACAGGGCCCAAAGGTGGTCGTAATAGAGAGGTTCTACTGTACTTGTGTCCAGGCAGGAGACTATTAACACTAGTGATAGGACAGTAGGTTATTAATAGAGATGGGGCAAAGCTTTGAAGCTTCGAAGGCTCGTTCTGTTACCCCAAACTTCGAAGTTTATTTCCACCACCGAACGTTCGGTGTCATGCTAACTTGCTTTCATTTTCGCCTATACTTGGCATAAAGTCAAGTGACCATAATACCAGCGAGTTTTGTCCGTCCAATTACATCGGCCCGTGTTTGTTTCGTAGCCCGTTCACGTCACCAAGTTATACTCCTGATGAGGGAACTCGGTAACTACCAAAAGTTCTACCGAGCTACACCGATGCCGGATATACTGTAAAACTAGAAATGTTTGCGCACGATTTAATTTGCAAATTTCGTGGGTAGGTGCAAAAACGCAAACTTACATAGTCAGCAAACATTAATAGCCTATGTAAAGTAGATCCAGGATGGACCAAAATCGGAAAATTAAATAGTCACAAAATACTTTATTGATAAAAATCGCAAATGATAGCCACAAACTATTCTAGCTTTACAGTATACCGGTCTTTTTTTTTTTACTTACGCATAATACTAGTGATAGGAAGTAGCTTATTAATACTAGTGATGGGACAGTAGATTATTGATACTAGTGATTAGACAGTAGCTCACCAATGTTATTAAATACATATAGTTGCCATTCCCCCATTCGGTTGAAAACCAACACAGCAAGCTTTAACTATGTATGTAAAAACCCTTTCTGCATGTGTACTAGAGGTTCAGTGTGATTCACAAGAAGATAACGTACACATGGCACATATTTTATGAGCACCTCTGGACAAGCTTTCTGACATATATCATCGCAGTGTGCTGGCTATTTCCTTTAAAATATGAATTTACAGTCGAGAAAATAATAGAAAGCTATACATGTTTCTTTCACTTCTTAGCCAAACAAGAATTAAAAAAATCCTAAAAACCGATCAATCACAAAGAAAACCCCACACTAGTAATTTACAATTTTACATATTTATTCCATTTTAAAAACACCGACCGTTTTCAGCAAAGCCCTAATTTCTATCCATTGTGTGTTAACAGTGTTATCCCTTTAGAAAAAAGCCATATCATTTAAAATGAAACTTTCTGAACAGGTCAAGACTTTCAACAGCACTGAAGGGTTCAGTACACTTGAAGTTAATACCTAAGTCATGTTATTATTTCGTCTCTCCCTGTATCTGGCCTATTATAGTGCCGGTGACACCACCAGGCAATTACTGTGATAAATTGTCACTGACGCCAGTGGTTTTAATGACTTACGTGTCCCTACATTGGGTTCGGAAATAAATGTGTTCAGCTATCATTCTAAACCTCATTAAAAAGTCCACGAGTCACTTACTAAGACATTACTAAGACTAAGGCAATAACTTGGTAGCTTTAGATGTAGGAAGCAAATTTGTTTTCCTTATGGATTTTTTTGGAAAGATTTATCAAAATGTATTGTTGCTGCATGGGAAATCGTCATCATGTTTTATATAGAAGAATTTGAAATGAATTGCATATGCTATATAAATATCTATGATATATATAAATTTAATTTAGACTTATAATCCCCTAGAAGGGCTGGGTATGATTTGTATTCAGAATATTCCTCTGTAAATGTAATGTATATACAATGTCACTATAATAAATAAAATCAATCAATCAACTAACACGATTAGATATCAGACTGACAGTTACATTTTTTCGGTAAGAGAGGACATGTGAAATACGTGGATTTGCTAACAATGCCCGAACTTAAATAGCTGTGCCTGTCTGAAGTTCATAGATGTTGTAGATGTCTATGTTAAAGCTTTGAAGGAGAAAATGGCTGCAAATATGACAGTGTCTCTGTGCCACTTTTAACCCATTTAGGGGCTGGCTTTTGTCGTAGACTAATTCGTAGACAAATATGGGGAATAATATGAACTGTGGTAATCGTATTTACACAAATACTATACCATATAAACTGAATGAATTGCATTTGGGCAACATGTTTTATTGATTGATGTCGGGTTGATAACGATTACAAACACAATATATGAATTTAAGTCCGAAAACCATAAAGGCATTTTTCGACTTCACAAAAAATATAACCCCCAAACCCCCCCCTGAAAAAAAAAATAAAGAAGAAAAAAAACAACATTTTGAGTAGAGGTGCGTTAACATGTCAAATAGGGCAGATTTCTAGTCGTTCTATATACTAGTGACAGACAGCTGCAGAGGCAGCCATTTCAGTTTCTGTTTAGCTTAGTTTCGCTAACGAAACTATACGTAAGATAAAACAGAAAAATAGTTTGATATTATCAAATGCTTGATATTTTAGAAGAAGACAAAGAAACTAGCGTAGAAAACAAAACCAAGCATTATGTGTTAAATCTCGGCTGCCAGTTACACGCGCTGTTTGCATGCCAAACACGATTGACAATTTGATAGATTAAAACGTCAATATTTCATTTGAGCGAGATTTGATTATAGCTGCTAATTATATCGATGAATCGATGGATTGGAACGTAAACATTGTGAAAATCTTCATTCTAATCTGAAAACACAGTTTTTCAGTGACAAACACCAAATTGAAATTGATCTAGTATGGTTATAAACCGCCATCAAGATAGACTGTGAACAAGTTGAATATTGTGATCGTGCAAAATCATTCTGTTTTAATTAATAGCTTTTGTTCGTAGTGGTGAGAATTGAACTCCCTTCCAAGTTTGAGTTAAGTCATTGCTTTAAGGCCTACGGGGCACCGTGACAATAGCATTAATAGTTTGATGCTCACTTATTATAAGATATGATTTAAACTGACTTATAAGCCATAATTGGCTGGGTGATATTTCTAATGTATTTAGATATAATCAGAATATGTATATCCCATGTCAGTATAATAAATGATTATTTGACTTGACTTGACTTGACTTGACTTGATAAACACAGTTTTTAACGCAGCAAAATATTTTCGACCTTGTCTGTCAGTCTTTTTCAAGCTCAGTATTCTTGAAATTGACTGTCTGACAGTCAAGGTTGAAATATTTGCTAAGGTAAGGGTTTATCGAAACATTGCTACTGTCACAATAAGAAAGAAACCCCATTGAATGTGTTCCATTCACTACTGGGTACCAGTTTTGATTTGTTCAATGAAACGAATGAATGAATGGCTAACTCATGGTGTGGTTTCAATTCTCAATATTGTCATTGTGCTAACTTTAGGCCTGCGTGCAAGGGGTCTTTTGGTAGCCACTTTTGAGAGGGGGGGTAACTAAGTTTTTCACAGAAAATTTACCCTATTATCTAGAGATTCTGTACTGAAATTTACTGTTTTTTGTATTATGGATATCCATCAAATAGGATATGGGTTAACTGACATTGATTGCGTTAACTGTTAAGGGGGGGACATCATTTTTTTTCACATGAAAGTGAGGGGTTTACCAAGTTTTTCACAGACATTTGAGGGGGGGTTGTGGCTATCAATTCTGTCACACCATTTTTTGAAAATCCTCCTACCCCACCATGTCATAAAAAAACTGAATACATAGTCCCTTAATGGCATACATGATTCTGCCTATCACCGGATCGGACCTCATTTGTACATGCGTCTGAAGAGGCGCGTGTTCAACCATGGTTGTTATTACATATGGGTTGTTGACAGTACACCTTAGTATTTATGTAGGTGCTATTTATGTACTGTAGAGTCTCATATAAAGACCACCTATGTATGTAGATACCCCTCTATATATAAAGGCCATTTTTCGCGGATCCAAACATTCATAAAAAGACCACCAGAAACACACATAAACAGATCATCATTCTATTTGGACCAAATAAACCAGTCTCTCTGGTGGTCTTAGAGAGAGGTTCTACAATCTACTGTATAACGGTCTCTTCACTAAGGGACGGACCATTCGATATTTGGTGGGGGGCGACAAAATTTTCAAAAAAAAAAATCTGCCTCTGATTTTGAAAGGGGAAAAAAAATGTCCCTGATGTTCACCAAATTTGTCTCACTACATAAAATTTGTCTTTAGAAAAGTAAAAAAAATTCTTTCATTCTTAAACATTTTGTACAATGTATCGAATGGTCCGTCCCTAATGGTGTCATGTGGGTATGAAGTGAATGAGCAATTGATTTTTCTCAAACCAGTTGTATGTATATTCTCGGACCTTTTCCGCCGAATTAGTCATCACCAATGGCAGATCCGGAAGTGGGGACGCCTGGAGTTGAGGTGGTGGTTTTGGACTCATTTATGTAGGATCCCAGACCACTTTGGTGGCAGGGTTCAGATCAACTTATCCGGAAAATTCAGAACTGTCACAGATGAGTGCCCAGGGTTAGTTACAATACGATCAGTTTTACCTCAAACTCTCTCTGATATTAACTAGAACCTATGGAGAACACAAGCAAATATAGTAAAACCTCTCTATTAAGACCACTTGTGGGACTGACTTAAAGTCGTCTATATATGGAGGTTCCCATTTGAATAACTTTGAAGGACGGAGAAAAGTGTTCTTATATGAAGGCGGTTTCATTATGAAGGTGGCCTTAATTGGAGGTTCTATTGTACGTATTTTTCTGCATGCCACGTTGTTATTTTTCATATAGTATCACTATGAGTGCATGGGGAAGAGGAAGTATTCTACTTGAACAATGTTTTAACACAAACATACTATTCGTACTTCGAACGTCTCATACAGTAAAGTCCCAGTCCATCCTTATCTATTCGTGGTTATTCATTTTTGAAAATGCCATGAACATCGAACTTTGAAGGCTGTGTGAATGGGAAAATCTATTTGTAGGAGATGACAAATACATGACGGAGAAAATTATTCTGCTTTCTAAAAAAAACAACATCTGTGATAAGACACTGTGCAAAGTAACAATTGCAAAGGTACCGTGATTGATTTTGCTTGAATATTCTTGATTGTCTGACCCTAGCTTAATTAGCCAATCATAGTTTGTGAACACATGCCATGCCTCACACTATCAGCTTGTGACACATCTTCACAAATAACACATCTGTCAATAATGGCATGAACATGTTCTCTATTATACCATGTCAGAGTTTATACATACCAATGCAACCTGAAATATTCTTACTGTACTTTAGAGTTTGCTGTAATTATTATGACTATAAAGTTTTTGCTTACCAAAATCCACGTGAATTTTAGTTTACCTACGCACGGGCATTGAAACCCCTTAAACCTCGCCCCAATCCAACTTTTAGGGACGACATATGCATCGTTTCCCCCTAAATAAATCTGTTTCAGTAACATGCGCTATGAATTACACTTACACGTATGTATCGACACATACAAACCTTTGTAATCCACGAGAGAAATAACGAAACGGATGTACAAAAACTATAAATAGACGAACAAATTCTATTTAAGTATAAATAGACGAACGCAGGCCACTACAGTAGTATTGCTCTGGCATCTTGAAGATTCTCTTCAAATCAAATGATTTCAATTGGTATGCGGTCTAGTAAAGGAGTCTAGCAGCTTTTGGTGAAAATCCTCTCTTTTAACAGGTGCTTTATTCAGAAAGGTGATCCGAATAGGTACTGGATCATCAGAGATATCTCATTATATACACAAAACAGTCACGTGAATGTTTACCCACAGTCAACATTCCCAAAACCGGATGCACATCATTGCGATAGCAATTGCAGTCAGAATCGTGTGTTAAATGGTAGAACACTATTTTCACAACGTATCCCTCATATTCTGCAGACTGGGACTTCAGGCGCTGCATTGTTGAAGGTTACAAATATTCCCTCAGCCGGATCTGGGATCGCTTTGATTGAGTCTTATGCAAACAAAGTGCGCATTTGTTAACATGCAGTGTGATTACAATAAAACATAGACATGTGTAAACTTGGTTAACATTTTCTTGTCTGTTTGAAGGCGGTGTGGTGAAACAGATTTGGGTTAAGATAGCAGCTTCTGCGAAAAATGCCATTTAAGAAGTAAACCGAACATTTTATCTTGACGTGTATAGGCATAAAAAGCTCAATGCATTTTGGACTAAAGCATCAAGCATAAATTACTTAGATATATATCTAACATCCAGGACTTTAACCACAGCGACAACTAAATACATGTAATAATATGGCAGCATGAAAACACAAGGTTACTTAGGTGTACGTATATTTTGAGACTGACTTTTAATCATATTTCATATATACATTATTGTCTTTTGTCATATATGTATTGTTGTATTACACATACATGTAATTCCACTTTTTTTTAATTTACCGTCACCTTGAATTTGGCTATGAAAATAGTCAGAAACATTATGTGCATCGATTTCATTAATATTCATGGTTCCAGCACTGGCCTTTACGATATAAAACACACATGCTAAATTATGCAAAGCTAAGTAGGTTAAATTAACGAGCGTGTATTAAGACAAAATAGTTTGGTTAAAACTGTATACAACTAAACCGCGAATATTAACACCGAACGCTAATCTTAGTGGCCATATCTTATTTTCCCTAATTGTTTGTAGTTTTGAACTTATTGTCATGCAGCTTTCTCAATAGCTTTCGAATCGCCCAAGAAATTTATCAACCCCACCTACCTAATTATGAGACCAAGACGTGCAGCCAAAAGTTTTGAACAGATGAATTTCCAACACACATGTATGTACAGAAATTGTTCGTAGTGCAACATGTAGATTCAAATTAACATTCTACATTTACTATAAACTAGAATAGAACTCATTGGATATTTATATAAGAAAATACATTGAAACGTGGGTTCACAATTGCGAGATACATTTAAACAGCACCAGTCTATTTGTTTCTTGTAAATTCAACAGTCTTTGTTAAATGATATAACTCACAATTTAAGAATAACTTACTTTGTCACACTCCACAGTTGTTTTACTATCCACATAATGAAATATGCATGCTACAGAAATTGTCCCCGCATGAGGTGTTTTCTGCAGCAAATTCCTCACGGTTTTCAGGCAAATGCAATGTTTATTGATATTTACTAAACCCAGATCCAGAGTCAATATATTTACACCACCAATAATAACAATATCGCGTAATACTTAAACTAGACTAATTCCTTCATCTATTTGTGATTATATAAGGTTCACATTGCGCAATAGCAAACGAGTACAGGTTTTAGAAAGCAGAGTTTTTTTATAACCTTTTTTCTACATCATAATAGAAACTTACCAGACCATATAATGAAGCCGATAAAGGAAAATAGTGCATTGACTTTTCAGTTATTTGTTAAAGGGTACCTGAATAGGAGAGCAGTGCTTTCAATAGAACTTACTATAAATCACCCCTAGCTGTGCTACAAGTATGATATAGCTATTATCAGGTATTTGGTAAAAGGTGGTCAGAACACTATAAAGGTTTCTGCATAGGCTGAAAGTGACACAAAAATACGGCCATCTTAAAACACGCATTAACTTTAAAAACGGACAGATTTGAAAGAGTTATAAATAGCATAAAATACATTCACATTGCTTCCATTTATAAACATACATCGTATATAATAGAGTTTTAAAAAACTTTCTTAATATAGATAGGAATGAAGTGAGGCTTTTTTATGTCACAGTACAATGTCAAATCTTTTAATGAAATTGAGCGACAGTTGATATATGGTTTCAGACAACGTATCCAAAAGAGTAATAATATTTTAATTAGAACCATTGTGAACTCTGTATTTTAAATTGATTGTAGTCAATCAAACAGGTGGAACAGAACACTGTATAATTTTAATGCCTAAAAATTATTTAACGGTAATATGTGCATTTTTAGACTATTGAATACTATTAGATATTATGTATGTGCTGTATATATAATTTTATTAATACGGATTGTAACTTTCACATATCTGAAATAAATGTATCGTTATCGTTTATCGTTATCGTTATCGTATTAAGAGCGACAAAGGAATTTTTAAAACTGTCGAAGAGACAACGCTACTATATACGTGGGACACAAACTTTACGACCCCATGTAGGGTTGTAATGATGCGTGTGCTTTTTGACAAATATATAATCTAGTGCCCTCTCCTCGGCTGTGAGAGATATGACTTATATGGTTTTAGAATTTACATATAATTGTAGATTCCAAGCAATATGCGGAGTTAGATGAAATACAATTAGTTAAGCACACCTTCATTAAGGGTCGATATAAGAATAGAAATAGAATAAATAGAATTTGTAGTTAAGGTAGGGAGATGCATCCCACAATAAATGTCTGTATATATTTGAAAAACAACAACAAACTTAATATTTGGTCCACTCAAACCGCAAGGGCAGAAATTATAAGAGCTTTCATTGGTAAATGAACACATTACGCATTTTGAACAATAACTGTGATCTTCAAACGATTGCAATTGATTAGTGCAAAGAGCGGAAGGACTGCTCACAAGCATGAAGCATTTCAAACGACATATGATTATAATTTATAAAGTGTATAATCAATACTTACCGGTACTTGTTTTCGAATAAGTAAAAAAATAAATGCACAAGCTTAAAACATCACAATAATCCATTAGAATAGTTTAGCAATTGCGCATACAACACACCGTACGTGAAAAAAAAGTTGAAGCTAAAGCGCGGCTCACACCATCGATTTTTTCAGCAACAGTCGCACCAATAACAATTATTAATTAGCACTGAACGTCTGGTAACTGAACTCCTCGAATCTATATGGTCGTTTTATAGTTTTTCCTCTCATCTAGGAAATAAATATGACTGACTGAATGGTACTAATTAGCTATTTCAAGCAGTTGTAATAATTATATATGCAATATTTCAACTTCGATATTTTGGAGTATGCTAACATCGTTTGAGGTGGGAGGCATGGCTGTGACTCTCAGAAATTAGAAAATATTCATAATGATTCTATGCGTATAATTAAGAGAGTAACAGCACCCCCGCCCCCCCCCCCAAAAAAAAATAAAAATATAAAAAAGTAAACGATTACACAAAGGATAGAGAGGATTAGTTTAGCTATGATGTTAATTGTCAATGATAGAGGCCCACATTTGCATTGGTCACATTTTTAAGTGCACTTTTTTAAGTGCACAAGTTTATTGATACACGCTGATAAAACCATAACCTATCTAGCCATGATGTTCAATATTGTCATTCTTGTCAATATTAGAGGCCCATAGCCCATATTGCATTGGTCACATTTTTAAAGTTTTTGTGATGCAAGTTAATAAAACTATAGCATATTTGCTATTATTCTTATAACAAATATGTAAAAACTGAAACTTTTAACAAATCATTTTTTCCACGAACCATAAGATGTGGTAATCATCACCCAATGAAGTTTGCAACATCACAACCATTACCAATTTTGAAAGTACCTTTGCAAGACATGGTTCTGATCTTCAGCCACTATATCATTATGGCGAAGCATGGCCCAGTGTTGACCACGCTAGAATGTGGATAGGTTACAAGCTAAAATTTAATTCGTGCAATAAACTGCACGCAGTCGATAGTCCCACTTGTGAGCGCGGTGCTGAAAAAAGAAGATGTAACCCATTTTTTCTTTGGTTGTCCTCTACATGTGGATGCGAGCATTGAGCTACTTACACGTCATGTACATCTCATGCCATTAAATATTAGGAATATATGTTTTGTAACATGCAAACATAATATTGATGTTGAAAATAATCAATCATTTTTTAATGCTGCTAACTACTGGATTTTACAATTAAGAAGATTTATGTGGTTCAGATGGTTGATCGATTGCAATAAGACATTTAGTAAATGAATATTTTAAAGCTATGTTGGATTGCTACCAATAAGTGACGTTTAGAAGTAAACTCATACAATTAAATTCAATGAAGGTTTTTGGCACATTATTCTGACCGTTTATTTAATAAATATTTATTGAATTTTAAACTGGGTGTAACAATCAACACGAACATGCTTAGAATAAGTAAGTAATTACGTTTGAAGCGTTTCTAATAACATATAAGATACATTTCAGCCTATTTGTTATCACAAGCATAGCCGACACACGGTTTTCCTGCATGCAACTCAGTCAACCAAGAGCAGACGTAATTTTATGACTCGTCGGTCGTCGTACACCCACAGGAAGGTGACGATTAGCCAGTGAGACGTAATCGGCTGTCACACGAACGCCTCACAGGTGAGAAACCCGTTCAATCACATACGTAAGTACAACCAATACCTATTGCCATAGATCCGTTGGCTGATCCACGAGGATTGACCCCTACCCTCTCCCCCACTCTCGAGGTGGTGGTAACTAATTTACAATATTTTTTTCAATGATTAATACAGACTGCACACTGTAGGCAATAAGATGTTTTGCTCTTAATAATTTATGTCCATTCAGAGGAGAATTTATATGCGAACAATTTATATAATGAGATTTAATACATAGATTCCAAGCAAAATGAACAAAGTTGATGAATCTCCAAAGCCATTGCACCTACATGGAAGTACATTTTTTCTTTTCAATATTTGAAAGCACTGTATACAACCGTAAGTTATTTTGTATTTTGTGCTGTTCTTCCTATACTATATTGTTACAAATCATACACACAAAAAAGTTCAAAAATGTTTTTATTGAAGCTTTTTGGCTCTACAGAGCCCTATAAATCATAACAATACAATCTAACATTATAAGCTTCAATAAAAACATTTTTCACCACCAATTTGTGTTCTTGGTAACAACAATAAAGCATAGTAAGTACAACATAAACTACAACATGAGACTATACGCTATGTATAGGCTCCGTGAGATTAGTAATAAATGTAAAACACAAACAGTAGAACAATGCCCGCTGTAACACTTCCCCCGCTGTCCCCATCCACGCTAGCCAAGCCTAGCCGTGCTAGTGAGCACTCGCACTCCGCCTAGCGGAGGCCAGCGACGTGTCGTCATCACCACGTCCCTAGAATCCTAGCGCCTGTCCACTGCTAGCTAGCTCCTCAGACGATTTTAACTTTTATCTTTTGCTCTTGCACACACTGACTAGCTTCTTTTTTCGTTGGCTAATTTTGGGATAACTCAGTTGGATAGAAGTGCGCGCATGGTCTATCTGTAAGTTGGAAATTTTTGCACTGTTATGCTTGTTGATGCTTCAAATAATATGTATTTTATGCTGAAGAAAAAATCTCTCCAGCTTTGATAATCCTGGCTAATCCGGTTAATCTGTTATTGAACAAACAACTCAGTGTGTCATCTGTCAAGGGTAATGAGCTTTCCCAGCAATTGTAATCATTTTTAAAAAGATTTTTTACTTGCCTTCCATTAGATTTGTCACAAACGTTTGTGCAATACCATAATTTTTGTTGTATACTGTTTCACTAACAATCACATTAGTATACATTCCCACATATCACTACGTAAACAGGAGAGTCATTGAACAACATACGTAGAATAGGACCGGATAGATATTTGAGTGGGTGAGATAGAAGTTTAAAAATGCTCATAAATACTAACAAATAGATTATCATGGTTTGTGACAATTATTATGAATTGCATACATTAGAACCTCCCCAGTAATACCCCCGAGCGCTGACCTTAGTCGTTTGGCTCAAAAGAAAGATGGTTTGTCACTTTCCTACAGTCATGTTATGTAGCCACGAGGATGCAAAAATGGTCTAGCTGTAGAGGTGGTCTGTATATAGAGGCGTGCGTAGAAGTACAGTGTTTTTGTATCTCTACTTGCACATTATTACTAAAAATATTATTACTGTTTTTTTTTCCCGCTAAGAGACACCTTGATATAGAATAATAGAGACTATTTCCCCTACGCCTCGTTATGTGTCTCTAGTAGCAATATTTCTCTTAACCGAGTAGAAACACACAGGTTACGCTGGCAGATCCAGGTTTTCTAAGAAATGAGGGGCCGCAGTGAAGGTATCTTATGTGTTTCATACGCGCAATTGTTTGAACATGCCAAATAAGGTATTTTGGAGGACATGGGAGGGGGGGATTTTTTTTTTTTTTTTTTTTTTTTTTTTTGGGGGGGTCACTGGTGGGGAACCAAGGCCTGTTCGATGTCTATTCGTAGTTATTTTGTCATAAACATAATTACTAAAATTTTGTACATTAGTTTGTTTCAGTGTAAACTTTGACCTATGAAACATTACTCTAAACTAACGTCTCTGACATGTATTCTGTTATATTTTAATTTTAACAAAACAGCGTGGGAAAATAAATTACACAATTACTTTGATAAAAACTGATATTGTTATAAGGAGGGAGTGTAGATTGACCCATCATGTGCATCAGGCTCACAGCACGTGTAGATGAACTCAACTGAACTATAGAAGCATCTTGCTGGTTCTATCTTTGTATCTCTCGTAAACTCATAGTAAAGGACACGTGCACAGACGCGTCAGTATAATAAACAAAGTTTTGACTTTGAATTGGTAAAGCATGGATTGTACTGTAAAATGTCTTCAAATAGACCAGTGGGTCACTTTTACAAACCAAACAAAAGGCCTTTACACCGTGCATGGTATACTGCTCCAAGAACTGAGTGCAGGCAGTCAACTTATAGAGGGGGTCTTCGTGATAGTTTTCCAACACGTACATGCGAATACTGTAGTACATGATTAAGAGAAGAGATGGTGTTTAGATTCAATGGCATACCACTATAAATTTGAAAGAAATGCTTTTTATTTTTATTTTTATTTTTCATTTCAGACATAGTAAAAATACCAGTACATATATCAAAACAAAAATATCAAATTATATTCACAGCATCAAACAAATAGATATATAAAAAGTATAAGTCAGCAAAACGCATTACCATCGTATAGAACACTCATCAACTACATTAGCTACAAGTACATGAATGTCTGTTACAACTCAAAATGTATTTGTATAGACGAAGGTATAAGAAGAAAGTAAGATTGATGGTTTTTGAAGGTTTTCGTTGACCACTGCAAAGGAGATAAGTAATCAAACACTCTTCAATTCTATGTACGTGTTTCCCAGTGCTTGCGGATACATTTGCAAACTTCTCTCTCACGTCTTTTCAATTTTCAATTTTGTTTTATTGATTAGAATTGCTTCCAGTTCAGGTCATTGAAGTGTTTACAAGAGTAGGAGTATTAAGAAGATGAATGCTATGAAAATAATTACAGATATTAGCATCTGCCTGTACAGGATGCATTGAAGAGGAAATGAATTTCGGATGTTTGATGGCGAGATGATAGTTACATAAAAAATAAACAAAAGAAATTGGTTGATGTTTAGATGTTTGATAACGATGAACATGTGGCACTGAATAGTCAAATATCTCCATAAAAGGCACGTGTGCATCACAAATATACACACGCTCAATATATATGCATTATTTTCTTAGAAAGATGCAACCACAAATTGTCCATAAGTACACCATTCAAATTTAAGATTAGGTTTTAAAATTTGACCATTGCACGTACAAACAGCATGATCAATAGCAATTTCTATATTTTGTAATGGTCAATCTAAAGTGTGAACTGTGGACTCAATATCCGTCTGTACAATAACCACGTCACAGTGAGACAGACAACAGGTTTGTCCCCAGACAACACACCATCAATCCCTCCAGGACTAGCAAGATACTAGCAGGGGAAAAAAAACTAGAATGGTCTTTGAAGCGAGATTTAATGATTTACTGGACCGCCATCTGTTGGTCGTAACTTCACCCGACGACAGTTAGAGGAGGATGGTCCCATTGTTACAAAGGCAGGCAACAAGTTTCGTGTGGTCCATATTATCTGCATACATTTATTGTATCGCCTAGATATTTCTTGTGGTTGTATAGAATTCTGATAGGCAGCGGAAAATGTCATAGTTTGTCTAGCGGTGTTGTGTATTTTGAATTCTGACACAGAGAAGATGGTAATATGATTTCCTAAGACTAAAGCAGATGTGAATTCATTTTTAGCCATCCGATACCAGGCCATAGACACTATTTCATGCTACAATGTGTATTTTATTCTGTATAAGTTTGCTCTGTAAAAAAACCCTCTTATATCAGTCATTTATTCATTGCATATGGATGCCAATGAATTGGTGTCCAACAGTTTTTAAAATTATGTTGGTAAAATCATAAGAAGTGCTGAATATTTTCCGTGCATGATTGGATGCAAATCAACGCAAAACGACACTGCCCCCTTCCAAGAAATCCTGGATCTGCCACAGGAGTCTAAAAGTCTAGAATGTTCATCACCGAACTGTTAAATATGCAGTAGAGGGTAAACACAAAATATGACCGTACATTTTAGCCAAACATTAGCAGACCATGTCCACTAGTTTTGAAGAAAAAGAATAACTGATGTCTACATACTACATATGATTTTTGAGCATTGGAAACTTCTGAGCAGCGGCGGCGGCAGTACAGTCGTCATGGTATTTGACTTATATATGACGTGAGCCGGGGACGTACATAACTGACAGTTTCAGGTGTAAATGCAGAAGCATTTGTCATGAAATTAAGATTTGTGTTTTTTCTTAATAACATACAGCTACAGAGACAACGGTTCGTCCGTGTAGCCTTTTAACAGCCCGCTGCTTGGGATGATGGTATCATTCTGGTCTCACAACCTCGGGGTCGTGAGTCCAATCCCGTCTAGGCCACTTGATATAGTCAAATGGAAGATGTCTCTTCAGCTATGTCAGTATAGTGGGTAGGAGCTTGCTTGCCATAGAAGAGAGAGAGAGAGTATATTAATTCTTAATAATAGTTTAATGGTTTGTATAAAAATGAGTGACATTGGCAGACAGTTTGACCGCCATCTTTGAATATTGCCTTTAGAAAGTTAAAAAGCTTAACTGCTCATTATTTCTTAAAGATTATGTCACCCCTTTTGGGGTCAAACTTTGGTGTTTTGATTTTGAAAAGTATGCCTTTATGAGCTTGAAAACGTTTCAATTTGAATAAAGTATAAATTGTGCATATAGATTTCATTATAACTGTTGAAAACGAAAACAACTGTCATAAAATAAACCAGAAAATCGTGACATAAAATTTTAACACACCATTTTGGTACCAATGTCTTTATAAATAATTAGTCAACGACTCATGTCAACACGTTGGTACTTCACACTAGCTTTCACTTGCCAGCCTTATGCATTTTTCAATAATCGGAAAATCGTGTTAAAATATGTACTATCTATCCTAGTTTTAGTTTGCGATTTAAAAATGATTGAGATTTTGCTGAAATAAACTTCTAATACTTACGGTTTCCCCCAAGATAAGAGCGATGCTAACACTGAAATCCGTGTATGGTCTGTCCTTGTAGCTTATATAATCCAGTAAACAAGCAATGGTATAGCCATTTGATGTAAAAAAAATATGCCTTCTCTCTGCTCAGTCAAGGCTAATGCACATACAACACGTTTTTGTCTTTTTTGTTCTAGCCCTTCACATTCAAGTTCTAGAAGTGTCATCGATTTAATAGATTTACCGCCATCAATGTAAAAAAAGGAGCACACAATTGTAGGCAGTCACCTCTCCTTCACTGAGTTTGTCATTGTTATCAAATGCCACCTGCCGATTCCTCATTGTTTTTTGAATGAACAAGTCTAGATAGGTCAATATTTCACGCCGTTATCAATATTGCACTACATAATAATTGAGTGACAAATTGTGATTAGTATGGTTAAACTCACCGAAAGAACAGATCGAAATGACACCGTTGTTTTATCTGGTACTCCTTGTCTTGTTATTTTTAAAGCTGATGTATTTTTTCCTTTTTTGCAATATACCTTTCAATTCATACATACATGTATGTCATCATGCTGTGCAATCTGGTGTTGTAAAGGATATTAATACTGTTTTATGTTTAACTATCCAAGGGAATACAGAGACTCGCACACTTCTATATCCATGAATTTGAAGCACATAACTAAGTGTCTTTTTACCATCGATTTATTCATTCAAGCTTCATTCAAATGCCAAAATTGATGGAGTCATAAAGTCAATAAGAAGGTAAAGCTGATCAATTTTCATGATGTAATTGAGAAAAAAACTCAGGCAGGGCTACCAAAGGTCTCTTTAAACGTTGTAAAGATTGTGACTAGATGTTATGGGGAATGTTATGGGAAAATCAAAATTAAAAGAAATGTATATTAAATATGATAGAATATATTAAATTCACACATCTGTCACCACTTACAAAAATAAACAGCGTAGTGATTGATACAAGCAAACAAAAATTCAATAATTCTTTTATAAATGCTCCACTAATGAAACATTTCAATTATGTTGTATGTTATATTAAAATCAGCATGCCCAATTCATCATCATAAAACTGTCATTTTCATTCATCCAGTAGAAAGATGTGAAAGACTTATTAAAATTGTCGGCCATCTTGAAATATGGCGGCCAAAATGAATTTGCCATTTGAGTAGGTATCTTTAAACGGTGTCGTTTACTTTTATGCTGTTTTGATCTGAAGTGAATAGATTACTGAATTTATTATCAAATAGAGGATTATTATAAAAGAGTACTTCATGTGTTAACTACCTGCACTACAGCCAAATCTGTTGAACTCATCAGCTCTGCACTCAAGGCTGTCATATTGGAGAAGAGTCACTTGATATTTCCTAAGTAACAAATTATCAGATGCTCTTCATAGTTCTGCCTGATGCCTATTCCATTTTTCAACCATATTGTGCATGTAAAAGTCAACGTTTGCCCCTGCAGTCCATCCATCTTCTGATATGTATTGAAGAATTGATGAGGCTAAGATCTTCATTGTTGTGGGAGGATGCACAACATTTTGATCCGAACAACAAGCAGTCGAATAGTGTTCATGAAATTGAAACCTGCTGGTTGTGAGAAGTGAAACCCATGGTTCGATACTGACAATACATTTGAAGTAGGCTATGATTTCCTGATTGCAAAGCAGAACCTCCTGATCATACGACGTAAAACGGAACCATAATCACTTTTTAATCTTGATTTTAACATCTAATTGTATCTAATCTCTAGAAGGAGAGAACCATAGTAAAATAAAAAGGCACTCATCCTATTGTATTAAATGTTGGAAGCTATGCCCCGTTGCATAAAGAACAAACGGCAACAATGGTCTTATTACGATCATTGTATACGATACCATCTTTTTATGTAAGTCAACGACAGATCCAGGTTTTTCGAAAAATGGCGGAGGGGTGCACCTTAATGATTTCATGGGTTTCGTACGCGCGATCGATGGCGGACATGTTAAAAAACCTTATGAAAATGAAGCATTTTGGTGGGAAAAGGGAAGGGCACGCGCCCCTGCGCCCTCCCTGGATCTGCCTATGTAAGTTACCTTCAGCGACATCCATGGTTCAAACATGTCTCCATTGTTATCATCGCCATCATTTCTGTTATCGTCACCACTGTCTCTGACGGCTCTTATCTGAGGTCATCATCATTGATGTTGTCATAGCCATTGGTGTCGTGGTTATCGTTGTCATGGTCACCATGTCTGTCATTGACAGGGATGTTGTTGCTAAGGTCATAGTCTTGTCCTAGTTGCCGGCTAGTGTCTATGTTCTCTGTTGTGAGGAATTCAAACTTCTCTCACAGCTCTCTCCTTCATCAGAAAACACGGATGCATGTGACTCTGTTGTGTGCTGTATAAGTTTGGTTGATGGGGATTTTGGAACGTGTGTGTGTGTGCCGGGGGTGGGGGGTGGGGGTGGGGTAGGGGGGATTACCAGTTTGTTGAGATAGATTCTGATACATTTGCCAAAAGACAATGAACTTAGTTTTTCAAGCCATTGTGATGTTGGAACTTCTCTATCCAGTATATAAACTTGATCATTGGCCACGGAGGTAGCAAAATGTTGCATGTATATGTGCGATATGGTAAACACAGATGTACACTTTAGTCGTGCACTAGACTACTGATAGTTTGTACTAATATTATTTCTAGATTGCAAAAAACATCAATAAAGAGTGTGAGATGAAAAAAATCAAACTGTCATATTATTCTCGGGAATAATAAAGGAACAAGCAATATGGGCTACATTCAACTAAAGAAAGGTATACAGTAAGATGCTAGTGAAACATTCTGTATAATGTGAGAACAGCGTCTATATTGCTGGTTTACATCAACCAAATGCGTATTAAAGGAAGATTAATCTGGCTAACAGCTTATTGCAGCAATGGCACATCAATCATATAATAATACCAGCCAACTATTGGATTTGCTGCAAGAGAGAATGGACAGTGTTATAAAATTAGATATTTAATAATATAAACAGCCCATGAAAATGATTTACGAGTGTATAAAGAATGTCAAGTGTTGCCGGAGCTATCTTTCCATGTATCTATGTGACCTGAGTTTAGTCAAATACCACACACGGTTAGTATAGTGGGTCTATCAGTGTATTCGTGAGCTAATATCTACTGCTGGCAAAAATAGTATGTAACTTTTGTATTTATGGAATTATGGATTTTGTACATAATGCCATAAAGAAAGAAGTAGTACAACGGCACTTTTCTCGTTTGTCGTGTTGCATAAATAATTTTACGAGATTGACAAGGATCATATTCACACGATGAACCGTGTACGATTTGGAATGCCATTTTCCTGTCTCTAAATTGTGACGATGGGCCTTTACTTAAAATAGTACTTGGTCTGCACAACTGCTCATGATGAGGATTTATTTCACTAAATTCGATCAAACAACTCGGTGAGCCGCTTGATACACAATGCACATGATTGTACAGGGAGAAAAAAGATTTCCACGTGGACAGGTTCCACTGTAATTGCACGAACTTAGCAGCCAAAATGAATGAATATAGTGTGCACGTTCGTCGTGAACTTGTGACAGCAATCTGATGTAAACGTAATATAATATGTGAACAACTGTATATGCATTTCATGAATTGAGTAATATAATATAGTTCTGTGAGCCGATGCGTACTGCTTTGTCGACTTGTTTCACGCAGCGGGCGAGCGCGACCGCTATCACAGATCGTATTGTACACAACAATCGAAAAACACCATCGCTGTCGTGTTTTTTATGCAACAGGGACGCAGATTATTTTACGGTTAGGACACTATGTCTCTTTTCTCTGTTTTAGATCATCGCCTTCATTAGCATAACTAAAAAAACACACAAAAAAATGCTTTGAGCCACTCCACAAAATTGCCATCAATAGCATGCCAGCATGCATTTAGTCTAAATCAGCTAAAGGTGTTGCTGGCCTGTGGGTCCTAGATCAGCCGTTTTTGTTATTTTAATCGTCCTCATTAGACTTTTTAGGTAGCCCACTGAACATTTTTTAATTTATACATGTTTTTTTTACCTTCCTTCCTCATTATATTTTGATAATTTCTGATCTAAAATAGAGAATAAAAACAAAACACAGTGGCCTTATCGTGGAGTTTCTCGCAATGTCGCCGAATTGACGTCTGCTCTTATCAACATTAATTGTGTATCATTTAGGTGTGCACCAAAGCACCAAGTGACACTAAAGGTCGATGGTTATGGCGATAATGTGAATATATTCTACTACAATGTATCAGAAATCAATATAATGAAGGATAATCGAAAACGTCTGCATTGCTATTCTTTGTAAAAGAAGTGATTTCATCGATAAGGTGTTCTCGTGTGTATTTGGCATTTGAAAGCCATTGGAAGATCAACTTTACCAACTGCATTTCCGTCACTGGCAACTGCATCAATGAATGTTGAGAAAATGATAAATAATGAAAGATTCTAAACTATAAAACTCTTTTCAAAACCGATTGATGCAGTTGCCAGTGATTTCCACCACCACCCTGGTTCATGTATGCACATATGGAAGCTGTATACACGCATTTTCTTCTGCAATTGTATGAGGTATATGCATTTGGCAAGAATAGTTCATAGGCAATTGGCACCAATAGATGCTGTATCTTCACAGCTGATAAACAATCACTCAAACAATCACTGACCACTCGCCACCTGTTCCACACTTGTGAACAATGCTTGCCTCTTCGCATGTGTAAGTGGGTCAAATGCAAGTGGTTGAGAGCCTCAAAATGCAGAATGACCAGTGACAAGATCAATGATGAAGTACACCTACTAGGGGATTAACCATTAACCAATTCAGCTACGGACCTTTGCTCAAGGTGGGAGTGTAAGACTCAACACCTAGCACAGTAGAACCTCTCTATTAGGACCACCTTCGGGAGCAGTGCTCGGTGGTCTCAATAGAGAGGTGGTCTCTATACAGAGGTTCATATTTGTAGTTTTATGAAGGTTTGGGACTGTGAAAAGTGGTCTTATTATAAAGGTGGTCTCAATAGAGAAGTGGTCTTAATTGGAGGTTCTACTGTACGTTACGACCGCATGGCCTTCAAGTGATCGGTTCAAATTTGTGTACACATTGGTAAGCTATTAGTGCGAGGCTAACGACAAGACGCTAAATGGGGCTACCGGCACTTCACAGTCTAACAATAGCCAGAGTAGCCAGCCAATATATTTTCACACTTCTCTCTCTCTCACATCCTTTTAGCAAGCATATTTCTACCAACGATAGATATAGCTGAAGACAGGTTTTACAACCCTAAGCTTCCATTTGACTATTGATATATCAAGTGGCCCTGGCTGGACTCGAACTCACGACCCCAAGGTTGTGAGACCAGAATGATACCATCATCCCAAGCAGCGAGCTGTTAAAAGGTTACACGCTACGAGTTCGAGTCCCGCCAGGGCCATTTGATATAGTCAAATGAAAAGCTTAGGGTTGTAAAACCTGTGTTCAGCTATATCTATCGTTGGTAGAAATATGCTTGCTAAAAAGATGTGAGAGGGAGAGGTTGAAAATGTATCTGGAAAAACATATGTACCAGCTTATATAATTTACATGATAATTAAGATGTCCCGGGTACTGCAAACAGTTAAACACAAAACCAGTGTTCTACTGAACTACTTTTTAAAATTATCTTACCCTGCTTAATTAAACAGCACTGTATGTATCTGCTCACTATGCAAATACGAACGAACTATTTAAGACGCACCTGGCTGTTTATATGAAAATACAGCACGTTTCTGACCATCTGTGCTACGAACGTGTGGCCCCAATCATGCCTGTTGTCTGCTGAGGATGTGATGGTAACGGCGTGGTCTGGCACGGCTAGTGTGTGTTCCTGCGGTGTTGCCACAGAGTTGTGGTAGTTGTGTACGCAAGTGGAGCACAATGAAACCATTATGAATCGGTTTCCACCCCACCCGCGCTAAATAGATTTGAAGATTTCACTACCCACCACTCAATTGTCAAGCTTCCCACCTAAAACACTTCCATACTTTCATATCATCCTAAGGACAGGATAAATGGTAGATCCTTGAAGTACAGAGCTAGAAGATGATCTAAGTTTTTGTACAGGGAGAGAGACTGGTGCGGCGGGGCTGGGGATTGGACGTGGTTCCGGAGACAGAATTGAAAATTGCATAAAGTCGGAACTCTGGAACACGCCTTACAAGCGCCAATCCATACTCTTGCCATTATTACGTGATATGGGTTTATGTCAGGTACACACATTACACTCACAATAACACTTACGTACGATGCTTGATATTTAGAAGTAAAGTCATTTCATACTTAGCAGAGATTGTGTAATGATAGCTTTACAATAGTTTATCTTTTATGAAAGAGATTTCCAAGATAGAGAGAGCATTGAGACATGCAGGAAGTAATACCAGAAGTATTGGCGAGGGAAAGGAATTGGTCTGGAGATACAATTTGAGGTAGATGGATGGATAAAGCAGAGACAGATAAAAATACTGTCTGAATTGGCCAGCTTAAATGTCAAGCTTGAAATAAAGAGTAAAAGTGCCAAACGAACTGGCAAACGGTTTCGATAATTGTTGCACTAATGCTTAGTTTCAAAGTGCTGTATGCGTGGAAAATGTCACATCAATAACTTGTGCTTTCGTTTGTTTCTGCACGCATCATAGGCAGGGGTTTGCTGGCAAATATGTACAACATATTTTAGGACCTGTTTTATAAAGCACAAAAAATCACATATACACTTTCATCAAAAAAAAAAAAAAAAAAAAAACTAAACCACACAAAAACACAACGCACGCACAAACACAAACACACACACACACACACACACACACACAACACCATGATCCCATCCCTTTGATAAGATAGGAAAGCATAGAAAATCTAACAAACAATCGCTTGCAAGGTGTAGTGAGGACATTGTAAGTATGTAGGATAAAGTGTGTGACTACTGAGCAGTAACCTTGGCGACTCGCTCCCTGAAGGAGCCTGTCACACGGGGTGATACATCATCATACAAAGTTCACAGAGGTCAACTCATTGTGGCAGACCGTGAAAAACCTTCACAGTAATACATGATGTCAATGCCTACACTCTTTTGGTTGCTCATATAACAGAGTTGTTTTTGTCTAATCTCTCCAATTGTCTTTTTCCACCTTTCTCAAATCTTAATTTTGTTTACTTACTATTTTTTTTTCATTCATCTAATTTAGACTTTAATTTATAATTTTTAGAATTCATGTTTAAATATTTTCCTTTCCCATTTATTTTACATGGCCTCATCAGGAATCAACCAAAAATTGTGAAAATCTTAAAACAATTTAACAAAATAAATGCTTCATTAAAACTTACAGCACAGCGTTCATTGCAAGATTTATGTTTTTTTTTGTTGGAACAAAAACACCTGACAAGTGTAATTGTGTGCATCTGCTACCAATCAGCAGGCATCAAACTGTTCGATTTGGTCGCTGACGATCACATCTCCTAGTTTAATGGCCTTTCACGTTTGAACGTCACCACATGAAAGAGGTGGTTAGATAATGAAGTTTCGATTTTTCAGTTGTCTATACACAACGAAAATTACGCTAGAGCTAAAAAAATTCGTACTTTCATTCTACTCTTCTTCTCTTTGGTAAAACTGCAATTCGTTGTAGTCCGAAGAGATTGTTTAGCATTAAAAATAAAATGAAATAAAAAGATTTAGCCATGCGAATTTAAGATGCTGTACATTGAGCGTTCTAGATGGTAAGGCGCTTGATTTGGAGTCATAAGGTTGTGCGTTCAAGCATTGTTCAGATGGAGCACAGGGGAGATAAATGCGGAACAAACTAACAGAATGCACTACAACCTGGTTAAGTAGCAGGACGGGAAATGGCTTTAAGATATGGGCTGGATCTTGTTGTTAAATACCTCAAAATACCAACTTCAGATACAACGGAAAATACAGCTGTGAGATATTGGTGTACCCCGTTAAACTCAAAGTTGAAGGGAGTTAAGTGAGTTATCATCTTCGAGTTATCAGTACTTCGAGCTATCAGTACTTCGAGCTATCAGTACTTCGAGCTATCAGTACTTCGAGTTATCAGGAAAAGATGACTGACACAACTCAAAGAGCAATATTGCAAGAATGGAAGTAGAGCCATGCTGTTATGATGTTTAAAAAAACTCTAATTACACATTATGTGTCATTATAAAGAAGGTCTTAACGTGAGGTTCCACTGTATAATAGCACTGTTTTTGACATTTGACATGTGAGGATCCCAATGGCTTGTGTGATCTGATCGCTGTGCCGGCAACGGGGCCATTGATTTCCGATGTGCGCAACAGACAATTGTTACGCATGGTTGTTTTACTGCACAAAATGAACTTGGGTGTAAATATTGACATTTGAAGAGTCTTTCTACAAGAACTCACATAAGTTCTGCTGTGACTTGAATCTTTGACCATTATACTACTGTGGTACGTATTCAACCAACACTTATATAGTACAAGGCGCACTCGGCCACAGAACTCCTAACTCTGCCATTCCAACATCTTGTTGCTGGATTGTCTTATGTCTCTGTTTTTACAGACGATATCAACATGTCACCTCAAAACATATTGACGTGACAGCTATGTACTCATGTCACTGGCAGATCCAGGTTTTCAGAAAAGGGGGAGGCTGCATGGGTTTCGTACGCACAAAATCTGGTAGAGATGTCAGAACATCATGAACATGACATTTCTGTTTGGATAACGAGGGCACATGTCGTCTGCGCCCTCTGGATCTGTTAGTGCACGTGAACAGCAACATATGGTGACAACTGTCCTTATGAAAAAAGTTTTTTCTTTCTATTGGTTCTATGGTAACAGTAATTTATATACAAAAATCCACATGTACCTGGTATATGTACAGTAGAACCTCCTATTAAGACCATCTATATATTGAGACCACCTCTATAATGAGACCACCTTTCACAGTCCCAAGCCTTCATAAGCTTCCAAAATCAACCTCTGTATAGAGACCACCTCACTATTGAGACCATCTAACACTGGTCCCAAGGGTGATCCTAATAGAGAGGTTCTACTATATATATGTAACAGACAGGGACTTTGGCATTCCTCAATTAGTGTTAAGCAAGATAAGTTCTTCTGTGGAAGTAAAACGTTATTACGTTTCTGCCACATATACACACGTATGTAAATAACAAGGTGACAAACTAGGTGCCACATTCTCTGACTAGATAAACGGCACATATCTCAGCCAGGCTAGTTTTGCACCGTGGCCCCTAGAGCCTATCGCCAGTTGGCAGAGTAACTTTTCATCGTGGTCACAACTCTTATCCCTTGGTCACACAAAGCAAAGATCTTGTCTGAGGTCCAGTTGAGCATGTGAAGATTTGAAAGATCCTTCAACTGAGGAGATACAGTTTTCACTTTTAGCAAAGTAATTCCATGCTTTCTAGCAGTTGGTCTTCTTCCAGAACAGGCGATAGAAATAGGACACAGTGTTTTCACATGGTGAAACATAGCCTTCTTTGGCGTCTTAGTGCCGCTTACGTAGGGGTATGAAACTTTTATATAAAAAATTTCATTTCCGTCCCACCACCCTTAACCAATCAGTGGCACTAGCATGTCGCAAATGGAGCTGTCTAGATCTAAGTAAGAAAAATTGCTGTGTCGTGATGTAGTGGTATTTATATTCTAATGTAACACCTATGATATCAATAAATATAACCAGAGAAATGTTTTGGTAGTTTCTATGTGAATTACAAGTATTCAAACTTCCAACTGTCGGCAATTACGACTGTTTATAAGAGTTTTCTGTGTGGGACCGACGTTTGGAGCATTGATGCAGAGGCACTGTCTTTTTCCTGTTCACAGATTAAACTCTCACTAACTTCACAACTGTGTGCTATTTAGGCACACTGTGTATAGAGATAGTGAAATCTGAACAATAAAGACCCTCTGTGTTTTATTATCATTTTACGACTGGTTGTGATGCTGTCTGTGCTATTTTACTACCAATACATGATGAGCACTGATGGGTTGTTAAATGTTACAGATTGAAAAATCATTGTTTATTGTTCGATTTTATGTTCAAGTTACTTCTGATTTTTACTGGAAAACTGCTACAAAATGTGACAATACTGGCTTGGAGCTTATTGTTGAATATAAGTAGGCATTTTTCAAAGAATAGTTTATTTCTCTTCTTTTAGTAGTTCTTCATAACTCCAGATTTAAAAAAATGTAAGATTGGTTTGATTTGTAATTTAGGCTGCCTATCAGCAGTCTTATAATATCTACTATATATCTACTATTTTCAACAACTTTGTGAATAATTGAATAGTAAGCCCAAAATATATGAGTACTATACACAGACACTCTCACATAACAAACTCATTGTAATGACGCGGGCGCATACAGGCATTGAACTTCACGTCATTGTTGCGATCACTTGTTGACATTCAGACAAAAAGTGTTTATTGTTATGTTGGAAGGTCAAATTGATAAACGATAAAAACTATAATTGCAATTGGCTTGCTGCATCGTGGTATAGAAAATCAATTGCTTCTAATTAAATCCCACAACTGTTCGTGCTCATTTTCGTATACAACTATTAAAACTATTTTAGAAGCAACAGCTTTAGCATATTTTAACTATGTTTGGTTGTTTGTGTAATTCATCCATCTTTTCAAACATTAACTTTCCAAATTCTATATTAACCAGCAATAAATCAAAACCAAAAGAAGTGGTGTCGATACGCAGACGACAAAACAACTTGAATTGTTGAGCTTCAAGACAAGCAGGCAATTTAAATTTCACCACCAGCTTCACCTACAATACTGCCAGACCACGTATCAGTGTTAAGTTTCGCTCAGTTCCTTCCTTCTATTTGAGTAGATAATAACGTCGAGTCTTGGAGTTGTTGTTCTAAGTGTTGTTTTCAAATACGTGTCGGGTATCTATGAGTTATGTCCACGGTATCATCTAAAACGTGAACTTCCATATCTACACCACCATTCATTTTAATGCTATAAAATATTGCAATGAAAAATTCCTCACCTACGTACATTGGGATGCCTTTCTAGAATGACCACTTTTCTTGACTAATTTGCATATACCCTAACACTTCAACTTTGCAACAAAGAAATTTCGTATATTTTTTGTGCAAAAAAAAAACAAACAAACAAACAAAAAAAACTATCAATATAAAACAACGATACATATATTACTTAGAGCAATGATTTTATTTCCATATGAATGAACAATTGTCAGTATAAAGAGAAAATACCAGGGTGACAATTATTATTCCATTGTAACATTCTGTCCCCATACCTGAGCGGGCGCTAGCGCTGGAATCACTAAAACAATAGGTCACCAAATGTTTAGGCCAGCTTAAAATATTACATAGCTTGCTAATGCTATTTTCAAATACGTAATCACCTTTTTTTTAAACAATTCTGTTAATGCAATATCGATTTATAAACAGAACAAACACCAAAAGCACTTATCATCAACATCTCTGCTAGTATAATTGCAATTGCAATTGATATTGAAACTAGATATAATTCACCTTGGTGTTCAGATGTGTTTTCAATCACAAAACAATTATTTAGACTGAAAACTGATAAAAAATCTATTCCATAAAAAAAAAAGACAACGATGTCAGTTTCACCTTCGCCTCAACATAGCATCTCTTGTACATTGTTATCAAAGGGCAAAGCTTGCACATACGTAACCTGAGCTACCTTGACATCCGACCCAATGCTCTATGTCTAGTTTTTCTACACAGATTGTATAGATATATGTAGGTACGCTCGATATATTCAAACCTTCTACAAACACATCGTAGTATTGGATTACTCAGACTACAGTTGAACGTTGCAGTTTTATCACTACTATTGACATAATTGAAAACATTAGAAACTCTACTAAGACAATCCCAAGGGGACTGACCACAAATGGTCTCAGTTGCAGAAAGCTGGTCTCTTTGTGCAGGTTCTTGACAGTTTCCTTATAGAGATTACCTGGACTGCGAAAAGTGGTCTAATTGTAGAGTTTGTCTCAGTTGTAGGAGGTTTTACTGTAATTCAGATTGACCGGCAACAGATACAGGCAGGAGATATACTGCTCTTAATTCTTGCCAGAAAATAACACTGGATGATCATGATTTTCTGAATAGGGATGCACGTGTTGATGGAGGGGGAGGGGTGGGGGTTGCAAATGAGGAATTGTTTGAGGTTCATTTTACTGTAATCCAGATTGACCGGCAACAGATACAGGTAGGAGATAAACTGCTCTCAATTCTTATCAGAAAATAACACAGGATGATCATGATTTTCTGAATAGGAATGCACGTGTTGATGGAGGAGAAGGGGTGGGGGTTGCAAATGAGGAATTGTTTGAGGTTCATGTTCATCCTCAGCGGACTCTGGAGCGCCCACCCCAAGAAAAATATATAAAAAACAACAACAAAAAAACAACCCAAAACAAACAAACAAACAAACAAAAGACAAGTGTAGTGGTTGTGTATTTTAGAAACACAATACAGTTGTATGTTGAATTGAAAAAGGTCTTGTGCGAATAGGATTTTAAACCATCTCACTTAGCATGGATTCTGATAGAGCTTGTTTTGTTCCTTTTGGCTCAATCAAAGACAGGTTCTACTTTCAACGTATCTCTCATCTCAAGTTCACGCTCATGTAATAAGCTATCAATCTTTCTTCTAATGACCTCTATAACCTTTAAAACATCTTCATCTCTGGAAATGGGTGAGTTTATAAAAATCGGTCTCGGCGACTTTGAGTAGACATTCGTCTCTCAACGTATGGCTTAATCAGCAGTTAACGGGACCTGTAGATGTGAATAAACAATGATTAGGTTTCACACGAACACTCTCATATATCTAAATAGTTAATAGGCCTGCGTAAGTAGTGGGGCCTACTTGTCTTCATCGTGGTTCATAATACATGTAGCTATACATTAGCGGACCCAGTTTTCGAGAAATGCGAGGGGTGGGGGAGGGCAACAAATGAATTACATTGATGTTATCAACCGCCTATATGAATTCCATTAGACCCGAACACATGAAGGAAATGGGGGAAAGCACCACAACTATCTTCGATGACCATGATCGCCGTATTCTGAGAAGACAGTCGCACGTGCACTATGGCTGTGACTACTACTTTTTACGTTTTTACAAAACAAACAACAAACAAACAAACAAGAAACACCCCCCACACACAAAACACAAACAAAACAAACCCACAAAACCAAAAACAAAAACAAAAAACAAAAGAATTGTTGAAAATGACTACAGAACATCTTTTTAAGTGTGTTTGCAATGACCGTTTTTTACAACCACTCTCAATGGATTACATCAGCAATATATAGTGATGTCTTCAAACTTGTTATGTTTGAAAATTCTCTACCACTAGTATGATTTAGGCTTCCAAACTTGTTGGAACGGAAAATAAAAGTGTTTTTTATCACCAGAAAAGTCTTTAAATCTGCACCAATCAGACAATAGAGACATGTAGACCAAGTTTGAAAGCTAAGATTTCATTTTTATTACCAGAAAAAGTCTTTAAATATGTACCAATCAGAAGAAAAGAAACTTGTAGACCAAGTTTGAGAGCAAAGATTTAATTTTGTTCTGACATTCACAGGTATTTGCCTGACAGTTTTGTGTGTTTACTGTTTCTTGTACATCCCCCTTGTCTCAAAACTGGTTCTACCAGAAAATAAATATGTATAGGGTTGCCAAATAATCAATGGAAATACATGTGCAAGTGAAGATGATTCAATTTATAACCAAATTTGGATGCCATTGCTGTACTATTGCTCGTCATATAATTGCATCTGAAAGTGTACAATATTGATAAAACTGTAAACGAAAAACCAACAACAACATGCATGTTATAAGAATTACGTATACTACGACTCTGAACACATATAACTGCTTATACCAAACACTAAGAACCTTACACTTAAGAGTAAATACATCTACTACAAGGATGTTCGACACTATTATAACTATACAGCCTGCACTATTTTAGTGTAACAATGCTCAAGCAGTCGGATTACAACTAGGCGGTACTGGCACATACACCATGTGAGAAATGATGGCAAGAATGTATTCTATGACTTGAGCATGCAAGACAACCAGGTGACATAAATGCATGGCCTCAAGCATTTCCGGTAAATAGGCTACCATTGAGGGGAAACTTATGATTTTTTCACCAATCCAGCAACATTGCGGAACAGGTCATGTGGTTCACTTGTAATTGCAGAAAATACGTTATTTGAAGTATGGTGTCCATTATGTTTTATTTCTGCATACCGGAAGTCCTCTACGACATTAGTATTAGTATGTTAAGTAAGATGCTGCAAAAAGCCACAGACAGGAATATAGATATGGAGAGTGTGGCAGAGGCATGGTGTGGAATGGTGTGTAGATGGTTTGGGGTGATGGGTGATGGATTGAATGTGTTTGCGTGTATGACGGTTGTTACAGAGACGGATCGCTCTATTGCGCACACTAATTACTCCACTTCATGATAAATGCCTTATTTAAATGCCCAATGACGCACAACGAATGAGGTCGTGCAGTAATGCCCGAATCGACCGCTAGGTGTCTTAAGGTTCATCCACGCACGTTCTTTTTGTTTGTTCTCTCCGCCCGAGGTGTTGACGAACCGCTCTCCAACTTTCCCAACTCATCTATTTCAATTACTTGCCAGACGAGATCTCGGCTTTCCTTGATGACCTTTTCTCAATGACGAACCCCTTTGAAGGTGTTTTATCAACGCTCAAATAGATGTGTTTGGCACAGAGTATAATATAGAGCAGTTGTCTTACTGTTAAGCATCTTGACTAAAATGAATCCACGGGTGCATTGCTTCTGGGGCCCATCAAAACTGGAATTCACCTAGTCTGATCCAATGAGGAGGGCCGGGAAAAATTACAACCCCACTAAAAAATAAAATAAATAAAAATGGAAATAAATAAATAAAATAAAATAACAGAAAAACAAAACAAAAGTAAGCAAACCAGCAACGGAATAAACAACAAAAACCCCAAGCCAGAAGAAAAAATATCACTCAGTTTTCACTATTGCTTATCGAATTATTGCAAATATTGTATGAAGCAAGATTATTTGCGTATAAACATAATGCAATTGTACTTCTAAGCAGTAGGTTAAGTTACATTCAATGGCTGAAGCAAAAAGCACCACCTAGTGAGAAATCACTATTTGGGTTCTAGATCTGCCAGCTTGAAAGGTTGACAGACAACGGCGTGATATTTGGTGTACTGCACTCACCTGGATACTGACGGAAACATACTTAGCATGTGGTTTTGCTTCAATTCTTATACACAATGAACACCAGGTCATTGACACATTCACAATCTTTTATTTTGACAAACATTTCCCTTGTTCTCTAATGTGTTTGCCCTGTTTTGGTATATAATCTCCGTGCTATGCACTTAGTATGCTTACTTACTTATTTTTAGTCGTCTGCTCTATCAATTTAATTATGTATAGAAATCAATGTAAGCACCGGTGAGCAGTGTGCAATTGATAAGAATGAATTGGCATACGACCCCCACCCCCCACCCCCCACGCTCAGCAGTCCAGAGGCAGATCCAGGATTTACCACGCCGCAACGACTACCGTAACTCTGCCAAAATGGCGTCGGCAACAGTGCCCGAATCAGATTAGAAACACGACTATTCTCCTTATTGTATGTTCGCTTTCATGATATTCAAGATATTAGATGACATATGTGTAGATTTCATTATATTTACTCCAGAGAACATGTAGTTTAAGTGTGTAACAACATTATGATGGTATATTTTGCTCGAAAACAGTCACCTAAGTGACTACCGTAACTCAGTTTCTGTGAGTGCCGTAACTCTAGCAAACCAGGCCCGAGAGTTACGTTAGTCACCAAATAAATTAAAGATCCATTTTATGCAACCATCAAAGGAACCTTCAATGAATTAATGCAACACGCAGATGACACATGCATCATGCGATATTCCTGCAAAAAAATTAAAGCCATTTAATAACCGTACCTTCATAAAAGTGCAAATGGATCTCTACATACATTATTATAAATGACTACCGTAACTCAGAGTTACTGGTGTAAAATATGGGACTCTTATACTAAAATCCCCTGGGTATGCCACTGCTCAGCAATAATTGATAAACGTGTAAAATTGTCACTCTGGCGGTATCCTGGAGCCAGCCCTGGATCTATTACTGGAATGCAGAATGTGGTTAAGCAATAATTCCACCAAAACTAGTTGGGATATACAATGCAAAGCACTTACAAGCTCCATGTTCTACACATAATTAGTTTGAACGATAAGTGTCACTGTAAGTTGTGTGGTTTATGAGAACTTTGAGCTGAGCAGACGAGAAGAAGCCGGTGCCACACAGGTGTCAGGCAGGATGGATGGAACAATCTGGAGCAGTCTGGATCATGTGGCGGATGCATCTCTGCTGGATATTGACGTCTTAGTGGTATCATTGTACAGGGCTGGTGTTATTGTTGTAATGTGAATGTATATGAATGAGTCCTTATTACCTGGGAACTTAGTCATTGATGCTTTTTGAAAGCTTTGAAAGTGTAAAATAAGTTCAAGTTTAACAGGATGAATGCATGATTCACCCGAACCGAGTGAGAGGCTGAAATAGTAGCAGGAATTACTACATTGGATATTAAAGTGTTAAACCAGGGATATCTAGGACGGATGTGTAAGGATAAATGCAAAGGATTTAGTCGTATAATATACATGGATAATTTGGAATGTTAAAAAGCGTGAGAATATTTGTTTTTTGTATAAGATATTAGTGCATAAACTCACAGATCCATAGTCTAATTCATAGTAACTACAGCTGTTAGCCTTCACCTTGAGGTGTGTGTGGCAATGGCAACTGTAACTTTGAGACAGTGCTAGTTTTACATCATTGTGTCAATGTTGGTGTCACTCACAGGGTAAAACACACCGACAAAACATTGCTGACACAGCAAAAAACAATGCTACATGCATCAAACCAGATAGGGTCACAGTGAAATGAGCTCTTCCTAAACTAAAAACTAGTTTAGCGAGCTTGGATAAGAGAGGGTGTTATAATTTAGAGGTTTTTGCCCAGGCGTCTTGTAAGACACAGACAAAAACTTCACTTACAAAGTATGGCCAGATCACTTTAGAAGGGTGGTAATATAATGTGATTTTAACCAGGGCGTTTCTGTAGTACACTCTATTCAAGCAGTTACTATGAAAATATATCTAACCAGGCCCCCCAAAACACATGTTAAAAGAGTAATTTTCATTTGAATGAAAACATGTTTGTTAATTCTAATAGGAGACATTTTCTATTTTAATAAAACAACAAAGTTGAATGTTCATAAGTGCGTTTTGAGTTCGTTTCATATTCTACAGCTGATGCCAATGGCCAAGGAAATAAATCTCTATGGTTTTCCATACAGCAATCTTCAAAGGAGTCATGTCACAAAATGGTCAGCAGCTGATAGGGATTTTCATTGTGTTGCTTGTATAGATGTTTGTAGCTTATAATGTTTTGCTTCTTTTCAGGTAAACTTTTGGTTCAGCAAGGAATGCAGAACGCACACTAGTACACATCTGTGGAGGTACAAGAGATACTGTAGAAACCACTGAGGAGAGTTACAAAGCAGGTGCCATGTTTGTTTTATTGATATTATTAATTGATATATTTATCAATATCAATATAGTAATAAGCACAATATCCTACCCGGAAATACTAACAATTATAATTGTTATACATGTAGCACATACATGTTCCCACTCACGACTGATATTATTAAGCATGGACACATGCATCGTAGAGAGCAGAAATCTACCGAGATTGATGAATGGCCATTATTCCACCCCTTCATTGTTCACTTATAGAAAATAGAGGGGGATGAGTGGGGGTGGGGGTGAGGGTGGGGCGAATGGCCATTCACCAATCTCATTTCCTTTCTGTCCTCTACGATGCATGTGTCCATGGTATTAACATGTTAACTTTCATTTTTAAAAATTCCATATGCAAATGACATGATCCAAATAGTGACAGAATTCCTTAAAAATCACACATTTTTATCAGCATTAGTTAAAAAAAGCAAAAAAACAAACAAACTGAAACATGTTGTTTTTAATTTATTATCGACGTAAAGTTCAATTATATATATTTTGTATTTTTCTAAATACATCATAATTTTTTAGTTTTAGACAACTCTCAAGATGGCACGTGAGGTGCGACGCTTCGACATTTTCTTCGCGGACCCCAACGCCACCTACAAGGCAGGCGATGTGGTCAAGGGCATGATCTACCTGGAGCTCGCCCAGGAGTTCAAGATCAAAGGTACGTTTTGTATTTATCACTGTAAATAGACTTCTATTCATGGGCCCCTGCATCATGGGAGGGTGTGTGTAGTATGTATATAGTATGTATGTAGTATGTATGTGGTATGTATGGAGCTCGCCCAGGAGTTCAAGAGCAAAGGTCAGCAGTTGGCGTATGTTTTATATTTATCACTGCAAATAGATGTCAATTCATGGGCCCCTGCATCATGAGAGGTTGTGTGTAGTATGTAAACTACTATGATTTATAAACACTATGCCATAGACATTACTACTACTATTATGATAGATTGATGTTAGTAAGTTGTATGGTATAAGTGTTTGTAAATCATAGTATTATACATACTACACCCCCCATGATGCAGGGCCCATGTGTCCATTCACAATAGAATGAGAAGAGAACTTCTATATCAAAACCACCTATTACCTCGGGACTGGTCTCGTACATGTACAGTCTAAGGGATGATGTACATTTTGTCACGCTCCGCAAAAGTGGAACAGTGTTCCACTTAGGGGAGAGGGGGGAGGCGGTCAAGATTTTGTGGGTCTGATATTTTCTCTCTCGCACTAAAACTTTTCGTATCAGAATTCTACTATTTACTATTTAAATTTGGCATTAAAATGCACAGCAGATTTCACAAATTAATTAATATTATGAATAATATATTAATATTAAGACCAGCCTGGTATATAATAAATATTATTTTATGCATATATAAGTAATATTTGAATAAATATCGTGAAACACTGTAGATATTCTTCGATTATGTCACACATCTGATGTTTCCACTAATGGGGAGGGGGGGGGTCAAGAAAAAAGAGAACCCTGTTCTACTTTTGCGGAGCGTGACAAAATGTACATCATCCCTTAGCAGAAAGGTAGTTTCTTGGTGGCTGCTTTATAAAGGTTTTGAACTACAAATGGTCTTAATTATAGGTTATGGAATGTCTTTCATGCTGTCTATGAGCAGTGTTATTACGTATACTTTATGTCTCAATTTTCAATAACAAGTCTTGCGTTGATTAACAAGCCAGAAATTGATGAGGATGTATGCTACTGTTCATTAATAAACTGTATAATCGCTGGCGAGTGATAATCGTGTATGTTTAGACTGCCATATGTTCAAAGTAGAATTCGGTATCTCTAGTTAGAGCAGGTGACGGTAAGCTAATCCGTATCTGTAGTGACTGCCTAACATTACGTTTTTTTCCTCATAAGTGGTTCTTAACCAAATAATCACAACAGGTGAGTTTTCTTTACTCATGATAGTACTGTTTTTATTTAGTCATTTTATATTTTCTGACACAACAATAGTACCAAATGTCAGTGAGTGGCGATAATTCAAATTGTGTTAAAGCAGAGCGAGTTCTCTCAATGTTTACACAACAAAAGAATCCTACCAAAACAACAAAATATATCAAGTAATTAATAGAGAATGTAAAACCAGGCCCAGCAAGCAAACAAATTAAATGATAAACAAATTCGATCACAAGCACTTCTTCAACACAAAAAGTGAAAACATCACAACATAAAACACCCGCTTGCCGAGAAACAACGTTTTGCTAATGACCTTTACAGATCTTGAAATTTAGATTTGAATTTAGACGTTTTGTAACACTGATTATTTTTTCTAAATAGAAATATCTTTCAACAAGAAGCAAATGCACACATACATGTACATACTACAGGGCAACGTGACATGCATCAGTTCTTATTTATTTCAACAGCAGATGTAGGCCATATATACAAACAATTGGATAAATCTACTTTGTGAAAAACAATTAAGAAATTCCCACCTTACCATTCCATTACAGCTTATACCATTGCCACTGTAATGAAGAAAGCTACCATGTTTCCACACACATTGTGCTACAGCTAATTGTTCATGTATACTTAGCATTTGAGAATAACACCTGCAAGATGCTAGCAATGCACAGCTAGATGGATGAGCGACATTCTCACAGAGTAAACAAGCCAAAAGGCCAGAAATTGGCTGCTACGGGGATGTAAATGCTAATGTGTTCGTTTTTTTAGTCGTCAATCTTACTGTTGTTTCTCTTGAGTTTTACGTGATCATATGAAACCCTGGCGCACCTGTAGGATAGCTATTTTTCTATTGGCTGAGGAGGTACTGTACATGGCATACTGGCAAAAAACATGATGTTAATGTGCTCATTTAACAAAGTAGGGGTTCCTAGGTCTCTGCGACTAAACGCAATTCTAGACATTCTAGCATTCTAGTAAAATTGTTGTCTGAACCAATCAGATCATATATACAACCAGTCAACCACCATATTGGACCCACTCCTCATATACCACTTTTGTGTTCAACATTTTCCGTATCCCACAGTCATGGACTGTCAAGATCCATATTCCACATACTTGGATTTAAAAAGGGTCAACATCTCACATCTTTATACATCACATCCCCTCAAAGATATTTTCAACTGCGTTGAATGATTCCGTAGCAAATGTCATGGACTCCTACATGATGTATGTTCACCAAAGCCGCCTCACCGTTTTGCAAGAAACGTACTCTCTCCATGTGTGCTTGGAGTCTCGATGATTAAAGTAATATGAGCAGAGTGAATGAATTGTGTATGACAAGTACATTGCTGAGGGAAATATGAAATGATAGTAACAATTCCACTAAATGCTCACCATAAGGTGGTTAGAATCTCTCAATGAGATGGGTTACAATAGAACCTGATTTTAGTGGCACCTGAAACCCATGTTTCACCATATATAGTTGCCTTCATACACAGCACAAAAACCTACTGGATTGACAATTGTTAGCCACAGATATGGCCATTATCAAAAGCACTCAGGTCAAGCATGATTGACTCCCCATGTTGAAAATGTACTGTGTACACGTATGCAGAAAGTGATGAGGGTTGTGTATGTAAAAACGAGAGAATAGTACTAAGTAATACAGAGCAAGCAATGTTGTAGTGTATTTAGAAGTGTACACACATATAAAAGTTTTTCAACATATTTGCTTAATTAAGTTGATTGTTATTTGATTGTACGCGTAAATAATTCCAGGCGACATCTGCAATCTGTGGCTGAACATTTATCAGATGTTTGCCGGCATTTAACAAAAATCCAACCCATTAGAAATCCAGGGGATTGGCTACAGGTGCCAAGCCAATATGTTCCACAAGGCTCTCAGGTCTCATGTTACCAACAATCGTATACAATACAACATTTCGGTTTCTTCATTTGAATCTTCAGGTTAAAAATCTTATATGACATTGACATATTGAGAAGAGCGTAGAAAACACACAAAGGCTTTTTAATAGATGAGTCTGGTGCTCGCTTGTAGCTCAGATAAGTCTGAGGTGAAATAAAAAAAAAGAACTTCTTTGCCTTGGTCTCTTTGCTGGTGAATTCGCGCTATTACAGTTGAACCTCCAATTAAAACCACCTCCTCATTGCGACCACCTCTATAACACGTAGGGCCATTTCTGGGAGTTACAAATCTTTCTTACGAGACTACCACTATACTGAAGTTCAGCCTACCAGGTGGTGATTATAGAAAGGTACTAGATGCTACTCATTTATCACTAGTGTAATATTATCTCAGTGTCTGAGGAATTTAAGTGAGAAATTAAACTGTGATGATAAATGTCTTGACTGGACCACCATTAAGATTGTTTTCTTCACATGTCATGTGCAAGGCCGAACACAATAGGTTTCCCAGCAAGGACCTTGGGAGCCAATTTAGAATAACTTGTTCAGAATGATGGTGTTAGACACCTGTTCTGTGAAGTGATTTCTCTGATGGTTTACAAAGTCTGCTTCTTTGTACTGAAGAGCAGTACAGTAGAACCTCCAATTAAGACCACCTCTATATAGAGACCACCTCTATCATTGGGCTACATTTCACAGTCCCAAACCTTCGTAAGCTATTGAAATGAACCTCTGTATAGAGACCAACTCTCTATTGAGACCCCCCTAACACTGGTCCCAAAGGTGGTCCTAATAGATTATACTGTACATACCATCGTTATGATAACACCGGCCTTCCTCCCAAATTGATACCAGTGTCTTATCTGTCAGAGTCTTGCCTTATGTTTGATTTAGAATACCAATGAAGCAGAAGTCCATACGCCGCAGCACTAAACTTACTATGTTTAAGTAGTAGACCTACTATGCAGGACTGCAGTTGGATAGGTTGATATCGTCTTTCAAAAGACCTTATATCTAAGAGTTTTTATTTCTATTATTACAAAAAAACTCTCATGTCAACCATATATCAAGTGCTAAGTTGAAGAAGTACTAGGGATTCATCTGATATTAAATATGCAACTTCGAAAAGCCTTTAAAACCATAGTGATCACTAACTACCGCTGTAAAAGCAGTTGCAGCATGGATGGGTAATTTTCCAGGTAAGGATTAGCCAAGACATTAAGTATATGTCATCTTCATCAAAGTTTTCCCATTAGACATCTTGCACAAGTCATAATGACAAAGGTGTACACTTTTTCTTGCATGAAAGGAAAGGTCAAACTGATGATCACCCAATCAACGCCCCATACTTGTAATAACAAACTAAATAATGTTGTTTGTCAGGTTTCTCCATTCAAAGAACATGAAATGTTACTATGTATGATTAGCACTTTTATGTATGATTAGCACTTTTTGCCCCTAACCAATCACACAGCATCAAATGTCCTAATCATAAATATTAATTAGTAGACTTTTCTAATCCTTTTTTGCACTTTTTCTCAAGTGGTTTCAGATACAGTGCGACATAAGTAATGAACCTGTTATTAAAGTGGATAATTACCTATTAGATTATCATGTAAGTAAAAGAGGAGCACAATAAAAAATTGTCTAATACCATTTTTATTCCTCCAAGACAGTGGTTATCAGTCAAAGAGATTAATTGCTTAGCTTGTACAAAACTGTAGGTTTTCTGTAATAGCTACTCTATATTTGCCTGAGAGGATTAAAAGACTTGTTGGTCAAAGTACAGTTCACCTCCTTATTGGTATAATAACCATGGGAATATCAATAACTACATTATTTTGGGGCATTAATGCATAAAATGTTGTTTGGTATATTTTATAATTAGCTTTTTTTTTGTTTGTTATAGTAAAGCAGGTTGTCAGTGTATATTAAAATGCAGCCCTTCTCCTAACAGCCATTAAATACTGACCTAAGTAAATACCAACTCTAATTGTGTATCAAACTTTTAAGGATTACCCAAGATACTTCATTAGCAAGGTTCCTAAATCCATATCCCATGGCATCCAACAGGACTTGAACTCATGATATTGCGTCACCAAAAGCCGTCAAAATCCATTATATTAATGAAGGATTATTTGGGACCTCATAAATTACAGTGTGTACTACTACACGCATCTTGGGAGTTGAATCATTCATTACGAAATGTAATATGAAAGATGGCTGTCATTTTAATACAATTTGAAATAATGAAATATGCTATTTATATGTTTTACTTTATGTAAAATTATCATACTATCATTTTTAAAAGATATTTTACTGTATCAGACTACCATGAATGTCAATTCATAACTCATGAATATCGCATATCATATGTTTACAGCCATACTCTGAAAAACACATGCCACTGTTTAACAACATGCTTAATAAGGAATGGGAGGAACCTCATTTTAATGTTGACCCTTATTATAACTCAATTGAACACCAAAAGTGCTAAAGTGTACAACTTTTTTAATCCCTTATGCAGCATGAAGTTAACTTTTAAAAGGCATTTTCACAAATTATGTGCGTTTGATTTCAATTCATGCCTGATACATTTCCAATTGACAAATGGCAATCAATAAAATAGATCCTCCATTCATAATTCATTATAAATTTGAGTTATTGGCAGACTTGTTGAAAAAAAATGTATACCAGACTGAATGTCAAACTCTGTGGATCCAAACAGTGTGCATAATTTGTAGAAAATAAAGCTTGCATATTGTGCATTGTCATATTTTGTGACATGGTGTACATTGGCAGGGTGGCCAGGGTGGCCATGGGGAGAGCAGCATATTTTCAGCATCTGGCATTTAAAGCTCTATAGTTCACTGAGAAGGTGATCATGTAATATATATATTTGGGGTGTAATTTTGAAGCCATATCATTTTCATATTCTTTAATACCAGTCACGTCATAGCCTGTATGTTATTCACAGAGATGTGAAGCTTTAGATTAAATACTATTGTATACTCACCAGCAAACAGTCCTTTCACAAACTCCGCCATGGGGGGCGTGTACTCGTGACTACACATGTCGAAAGCGTGAAGTCGCACATGCTTGTGGCTGGCACCAAGCCACAGCATGGCGCTGTGACCTGCGTTGAAGCCGATCTCGCAGATGTTGGTCACCCAAGGTTCCTGGACCAGCCTGTAGTAGAACCGGTACTGCGAGAACTTGAAAGCAGCTCCTTTATGGCCTTCTATTTTCACTCCTACCATTGACATCTTCACTTTGTTGAAGTGGTCATCATGATGGGATTGCAATTTGAGGAAATCGCTCGAGTACGATGTGTTGAATGCTACAGACTTTGTACAGTCATACATGTGCGTATTTAGAGGTAGAAGCCATCGAATCGCAGAATGCACCAGGGATACATTGGCATTTCCATTGGCATTTCCTGATATGGCTGAATTGTATGTTTTTATATTCGAATAATTGTTCCATATGATGAGCACGATTACAATGCATGCCAAGCCCTTAATAATCCTAAAATGGAAATTTTAAGAAGTATTATGCTTACATGTTTGGCGCTATAACAGATATCATATAGGCCTAGAAACCCAATTTATAGACCTCAACAGTGATTTGTGGGTCTAGTCCTAAAAACAATAGCGGTCGCACGTGTTTTCGTGTGTAAACAAACTTACTAAGGGTTCAGATTTAGTACGTCAAACAGTCGGTTTTCTTGCTGTGGGGTAGCTGAGTATACTAAGGCAGCTGTAAAGTACATATTCTGACAGAGCATGCCACTTTGCATCAAAGCAAGGTCATTTTTGGCGTGATTTTGAAGCAGTTGAATGTGTATGAAACTAACACTTCTGAGGGTGTCCTATGAGACGTGGATATTCCTTTTGGCACTTCTGGAGACTACCTGGATATTGCAACTTTTCACGATAAATCAATTCAAAAGTCATCCACATACGCCAGGCTGTCAGTGTCTTATACGAGGTGCCCATAGCCGTGAGCTACCATGAACACATGTGTTAGTGGGGCCTGAAACATTTTATCTCTGCATGTGGTGGCTAGGAGAGGGTGTTCTGTGAGAAAAGGCACACTTTGGCAATGGTCATTTTTGTCTGACTTCTTCTTTCCATGGTAACAGAAGGTTGCAGCATTGAGCCTGCCACTATTGATAAGCATTCAAAATTAATCTTGATACTTTTCTCTTTAAAACGCTATATCCATTGTCTATCTTAACTCAAGCAGAGGCAGAGTAGCGCAAATAGACATCTTGCACAAGTCATAATGACAAAAGTTGTACACTTTTTTTTTTGCATATCAATAGATAGGAAAGGTCAAACTGATGTTCAGCCAATCAACGCTTTTGCATACTTGTACCAAAGTAACAAACTACTGAATAATGCTGGTTTGTCACTTTTGGTTTTGACCATTCAAAGAACATGAACAGAATCATGAATTATTAATAAGTAGTAGTTTCTCACTCATTACTATGCATGATTAGCACTTTTGGGGCTCTGACCAATCAACAAACATGAAATGTC
>CM032667.1:20722098-20734855 GCA_019095985.1 Streblospio benedicti | reverse complement strand
CAAGGCCGGGCCCGTGTCCGGACACCTCACCGTGCCCAAGCGAGGCTTCGTGCCCGCGCAGAACATCCCCTTCGTGGCCAAGGTCAACAACAACAGCTCGCGCAAGGTGCAGGTCAAGGTCATTCTCTCACAGGTAAGTCGTGCGTAGGTTTTATTGGTTTGTGAGATTGAGATTGAGATTAATTCTATTTAATATCATTAATATGGCAAACAATAATAAACCAGAATATATGTTTAGATATGCATAAACACATAGCAATGTTATTGTTTTAGCATACAGAGTTGACAAGAAATTTAAATAAATGACACTGATCTTTAGAAATGCTGAGTATGAACTAGAATATTGAATACATGTAATATTTATGATGCTGAAAAAGTTAGAAATACATAATTCTGAAAAAAGTGAAATTATGCTTATGATAAAGACTATGGCGAACGACAAAAGTTTAAGACATTGAAGAATATCTAGCAACTTATTTCCATGGTGGATCTACAAACATATTTTTCAAAATGGCATCCAAATCACATATTTAGCTGATACATAATAGTTAAAATTATTGTGCACCATGTTATTTTTTTACATTTATTGTGTACATCTTGCTTGCAGAATAATAGGTCTACAGTATTAATACAATATTAATTCTGGAATTCTCGAATTGACATAAAGTTTGATGAATTTTCCAACATAATTCCTTGTTCACATTGTTGTTGGGAATTGCGCATCGTGAAAAATACACAACAAATAATATACCTGCAGAGAATCCATATTAAAATGCTAAGGTGATGTCATCTTTACCAACAGACGTGTTTAATGGCCACAATTAGAGTGCTCATCAATAAACATGATGTCATCACATCCACTTCTGCCCGTAGGGAAATGCCACGTATATTACAGACGAATGCCAACCACATAATTATGACATTTATGTCAGAGTGTGTATCTGCAGTTATACATTTAACTTACAAGCAATTGGATCACAAAACTGACTCATTGTCTAAAAAGTAACTTAAATATAGTATAAGCGTAAAGCAAACAAACACGCAATGGCCTCAATTGCATCTAATCTGTGGCTATATTTATTTACTAGCAAATTTTAGATAAACTGACTAGGTTCGTAATTCATTCACTGCATCTTTGGATTTAGAAATTGTGGGAGATGCTTTATGAAAGGTGTATACATGCCACAAGGAGAAATTCATCTGTATAATGTTTACATCACCATATATTGTTCAAAACTAGATCTAATGTTGAAGAAAAAATGGTAATGTTTACAGATTAAGAATTTTCTAGAAAGAAGTCTAGGTGGGGTTTGGAAGGGGGTGGACGAAAAAAACAACCCACAAAACAACTAGACATGCATGTAAAGTTATGCTCAACGCACGGGCTTTACGACTCTTGTGGCCCAGGAATGGGAGTGAACCTGCCACTACACGTGGGATCTCTTGTGTCTGCCACCAAGACAGAAAGAGCCCTAAACCAATAAAGCACAACGCACCCACTTACATTTATAACATGTAGGCCGTAGTCTACTTGGTGCTTGTTGTAGTGGACAGTCTTTCCAGTGCATGCAAAAGAACTCACTTAGTTTGAAAATGAAAATACTAACAAGCAAGCAAGCAAACAAACAAACAAGCAAACAAACAAAAAACTTGAATTGCGGTTGCAGCAAAGGATATTCCACGTGGACTGTAGTGGAAAAGAGAGAGTGAGAGAAAACTCACCTAGATTTAAAACAACAGACCATCAAAAAACAAAAAAACAAAACAAAAACAACAACAACAACAGCAACAACAATCATAAAAAAAAACAAAAACAAGCAACAACACCCCCCGCCAAAAAAAGAAAAAAAAAACAAAAAAGAAAAACAATAAAAATAACAGCCAACAAACAGCAACCGTGTCACGAATTGCCAAAACAATACAACAAAACAAAAACAAGCAGCAAACCTGTCGTTGCCGTTGCAGCAAACGATATTCCACGCGGACAAGCAGGTGCGCAAGACGAACGTGCAGATCAAGGCGGTGCTGAAGGGAGACGTGGGCGCCGGCAGCTCGGCCACGTGGGAGGACGAGCTGAGGAACATCCCGCCCGTGCAGCCCACGCGGCTCGGCGGCGGCTGCAAGAACATCGACGTCAAGTACCTGCTCACGGTACGTGGGGTGGGGTGGGGGCGTTTGCAATCTTTGTATTTAAGGGCTAATATTATAATGACATTGTCATAGTGCGGCCCGACTGTGTGGGCCATATAAGATTTTTTTTATGAATGGGCAGTACCTGCTCACGGTGAAGGTGGGGGGTAGTGTGTGATAAGGGAGGCGGTCGTTTGAAAGAGAGATCATTGTACATGTAACATGCAATTCACAATTCACGCTCAAGATTTAGGGCAAATCACACATCATGTTCAGGGTTTTGTAATGGGGAAGGATTTCAGTAAGGTCCCTAGAATGACATATCAAAAAAGTTTAGAAGCTAAGTGGAGCGGAAATGTCCATCCCTAATTTGCATAAATCCAACATGGCCGCCAATATTTCCGAACTTGCCATAGAACTGTCATATACCCACTCTCAAATATTTTTCCGTGTGATTATAAATAAACAAGTTTTTTTTTTTTTTAATTAGCAGAAAGTGAATAAAACATATTCCATAACAATATCAACCATCATTTGCCAACTGACTATATAAGTGTTTTTGCGTAGGTGAGAACTGTCCTGATGGATTTTTTTGCAAACTGACCACTGTCCTGATGTAGTGTACATAATGCACCCGTCGTTTCCTGCAGCTGGTTGCGCAGCCGTCCGGGCCGGGCACGGCGCTCGAGGTGCCGGTGGAGCTCATCATCGGCACGATCCCGTTCCGCAAGACGGAGTCGGGCACGCCCATGCTCACGGTGAAGGCGGCGGCCAAGGCCCAGGAGGAAGGGCTCAGCGTATGTATCGGCCACCTCTACCTCGTCTCCTTCCTTGTGCTCCTCCTCACCGCGCAGCAGTCTTCCTTGTGATAGGCAATGGCAGATCCAGGGTTTTGGAAAAAAAGGGGGGGCGGCGCATTTAAGAGATTTCATGGGTTTCGTACAAGCGGCAGAGATGCCAAACACCCTACAGAAATGAAGTATTTTGGTGGGAAAAGGGGGCGTACACCCCCTTGCGTCACCCCTGGATCTGTCTATGGTAGTTCACACTGGCAGATTCAGGTTTTTTTAGAAAAGGTGGGGCACACTAAAGAGATTTTATGGGTTTTGTTTGAGCGATCGATGGTGGACGTGTAAAAGACCCTATACATTAAGTATTTTGTGAGGTTTAAATTCCTTTGGGGTTTGGGATGGGGTGTGCATTTTGTTGTTGTGTATCTGTTCAGTGTAGTTGATATAGGATTTTGAGGGTGGGGAGGGGGAGGAGGGGTTGGGGAGAGTTGGTGGACTTTCTGGGGTGTGTATGATTACATGTAATATGAGGTTGATATTTTGTGGGTGCTTGGTCATGGGGTACGTGGAATGTTTTGTTACTGGATGTGCTCGTGTAGTTGATATGTAGTCAGAATGATTCGCACGGGGACACAATGTTCTGCCATTTCCTGTCGATTATATTAAGAATAAGTAGTTATGAGTCTTGATTTGATAGTTGTAGTGAAGTAGTCTGATGTGAGTAGAGGGTATGGATTTTAGTTTGGTTTTCAGATATGCACACTTGTTATGTATTGCATGGTTAAGTTCACCAGTAGTACTTATTAGTTATTAATAAAAGTATGTTTTTCAATGAATTTCAAAGCTTTATTTTGAATAGTTTAGTAATAGTATCTTTAGATAAAAATTCCATTTTGATATCAAATTAAAAGCTATATGCATGTATGAGTGTTTATTTCTTCTATATTTTCTATATTAAATGATTTATTACTTTTTGTATTACATTTGGTAAAATTTCAATGTATTAAGGAAATGTTAGATATATTTTGGCATGGAGAATTATTCAGTGTCATGCAATCTATGATTTAGGTTTTGCTTTAATGTGTTTTAGATATTAACGATTTCTGTAAATGATTGGCATGCAACTAAAATATTTATTTTAGAAGTTTATCTCATAAATCTAAAAATATTTCATCCCTCAATTCATACAGTTAATCAATCTTCGATTTGGAATAATGAAAAATAATTATATGAAAAGCCTATCCAAATAGAAAATGTTCCAAGGCTTGGCTCACATCTTTGTTGCAACACATAACAATAGAATTACAACAATAGTGCATATATTAATCAAAATATATACACTCTTTAGATAATGCTTTTAAATGTAGTTTGCTGATTAAATTAATCACTGGGCATGCATCCATTTCACACATTTATTTTCAAAAAGAGTTGAAAATCTCTTCAACTTGTTCCGAATAGCTGCCATTGCTCGGACCATGAATAGATTTAGCCCAACCAGTAAAACAAGTTTATACCCAGAAGTGCAAAGTATTTGATTAGTTTCTCAGGTGTTTTAGGTAGTACATGCATCATTTCCTACTAGCCTATAGCATAGTTCAGCCACAATACACCAACAGTCACCATCAGTACAAACAGATAGAGCTTTATGGAATTCGGGGTACGACATGCAAGCCATGAGTGCACCTTGCAGCGTGCGATAGTCCAGGTGCAAAACTACACCACTACACTGCATCTCTTTAGTTATCCCACGCATTCGAACGAAATATATTCTCTTGCAAATTCAACACATTAAAATGCAAGGTGTGTTTGACATAGACACGAAGTCCCATAAATATTACATCAGTGAAGGGTAGTAGTTTCCAAGTCCACGAGACATTTCAGGTGCCGGTGGTGAGCAAAGGTAGCAAGCTGAATGCGCCGGCGCCCATTGCCAAGGCCGAGAACACGGCGGTGGCTGCCGCGGAGGAGGGGAAATCCGAGTCATAGGTGCGGGAACCTCGGTATCCCAGTAACCCTCTATTTTTTGCATCTGTAGCAAAGAAGGCAGATAGAGACGGCACAGTATAAGATATTGATTGTCGTGGAGTATGGGTACGACTAAAGGCCTGTGTGAACTTGTGATGAAATTCATGCCCTCAAATGTCAATAGCAATGCCTCAAACGCACATATATAATACAGAAAGGTCATTTTTTGGTGGCTCCCTACTCTCAAACAGGTCACTCACGCATAAAGACGTTCGTTGAAGTCATCCATACCAATGACCTTAAATATACGTTGTAGTTATCTTCTTTGATGCAGATGTTGGTTTATTTTGTGTCAAATCTCCAAACAAACACAGTATTTCCCACAATCAGTCCCTCACTATGGCTACCATATTTTGAGAAACAACCTCCTTGTGGCGAGTCATTGCTTAGTTTATAAAGTTATATACCTTGACCGTGAAGCTTCACTTTCCTTATGTCCTTAATTGGGTAATATTATATTTCATAACCATCTATTTGTAAGTGTACTCTCCATAATAATCGATCTATGGGACGAAGCGATTAGGCTATATTTCCATAGTATCACATGGAAATAGCTAATTCGATGTTCAATGGGTTTGATTGATTGAATGTCATGTCGAGGCTGCCATTTTTGTAGTTTTTATGTCTATGTCTGCAAAGCATGTCTGCATATTTGCATGTTTAATGATTAACTACATTTCAGCGATTTGCAATACTTAAAATGTAACTTTTATTATATTTCAATAAACTTAAAGCTGTTTCAAATTATTTTTTGTTGAATTAAAATGCAGTTGCTTGCACATGAAATCTTTAACATCACATAACTTATAAGTTCCACGTTTGTTTTACAAAATTAGATTTCAGAGTAGACAGAAATGAAACAAACAATATTAATTCATCATTCCACATATACAGCTTACTAATGGAATATAAGTTTTATGATTAAAGAAAACTAAACCAATTCAGTGCTCTCATATAACAACACTTGTGCCGATTGTATGTAGTTTTCAATGCACTTCATTAATGTTTTAACATTGTCATATTGTTTGCTGCCAGGCGCCAGTCCAAAAGCCAAAGCCAAGTCCTCGCCCGGTCCACAAAGCTCCTATCGCCAAATAAGCTGATGCCATGACGTCACCATGACGTCACCAAACGTCAATCGTTGCCAGGAGTGCCTCACAAGATAGAACAAATAGGAAGGTCTTTTTTCGTTGAAATCCAGATTACATTTGCGGGTTTATAGTTAATAGCAGCCATTTTGGCGGCCATCTTGGCGGCCATCTTGGTGGCCATCTTGTCAGCCATTTTTAAATGCAAAGACAGAAGTTTTTAGATGGGAACGTATCTGCAATGACTGTTGAAGGGCATTGTAACCTGTACATTTGCTGTTCTGAATAAGAAACAAAAATAGATCTGGAAGTATGTAAGTAAGGTACAAAGTGATTTTGTAGAAGTATATTGATGTTCGTTTGGAAATAGTACCGCACTAAAGGATATTTTATCTATGCACTATGAATTATATTTAAAGGTGGATTTATTATGATAACTTTTTATTTCGTTGTAATCAATAGAAAGGTAATTTGATTTTGTATCCATGTGTTGATGCAGTATTTACAATATGCAACAGGCAGTAATCTATGTTAATATCATTGTGCGGTGATCTTTGGACATATTCTCTCATCTTGGGGAAATCATCTGACCCTACACTATTCCATCATTATCTTTATAGTGTTATCATATATTTCACATCATGAATTGTGTGTCATTTTCCTGGGTGTGAAAGAAGTTTTGTTTTGTTTTGTTGTGCTTTTTGGGTTTTAATTGTGACTGTCATAAAGTGAGAAATTGAGAGCAGACTTAATGTGTGTAATATAATTCTTACTAATGTACTAACTTTAGTTAACATAATGTACTATAGAGGATGAATAATTGTACACCAACGTGGTTATGTTATATTTTTCATGACGTCTTTACCTTTGTTTGTGTTGTGTTTTCAACAAAATATGAAAGGTTACTGCTATATAGTGTTTTACCTCTGATTAGACACAAACTGTAATTAACATAAAATCAAGAGTATGTATGATGTGAAGGTCTGATGTAAATAAATCGTTTACAGAGTCAGTGGAATGTTTTACCCCTGGTTTTCTTGCTGTGCATTCCTCGTAAAAAGTGTGCAAATTTTACCCTATGTGATGTACTATGAATATGCAAATTCTGCACTATGAACTATTTTGGACATGAATTTTGCATTTCTGTTTATAGAAAAAAGGTGCTATTTCCCATTCGTATTTCTGTATAGTTTGAACTGGCAGTATTATGTTTGAAAATACTGTTTGTCATTGCGTTATGGTTGTGTTACTCATAAACTATAATATGTAAGTATGACACAGACAACACCTGGATTAGTTATACTATTTGATAGTAGAAATAGTTGCTCATTTTTGTATTTAATGCTGACTGGCATTGTTTGTGATAATGGATGAGAATAATTGTAAATAAAGGACTTGTGCAAATCTACAGATTTCTATTTGTGCTTTCGGGTAGTATTTTTATGGTTGAATTTTTAATTATAACATATACATACACAAATAATGCTTCTCAAACAATTTAATGTTTTCAAACACACAAAATATTGTATATTTAAAGTGCAATATTCAAGAACCGACAAGATCTTTTGACAGTCTGTCTACAGAGTTTTTTAGTACAAAGATGACGCTATCAAAAGATTGTCTCTCTATTCTATAAGAAAACAAGGCCTATGTACAAAATCCGCCTGAAATTGAAGACCTGATATAGCTCAATCCATATACTGTTTGATTAATAGATTTCTATCTTCTCTGTGTAAGGGCATGAATGGCATACACGTATTAATAGATTGAAATGTTCATATATTATTTCAAATTATTGATAATTCAAAAAGTAATTATGTCCACACAATAGCATTATATTGATGATCAACTTCCACCTGTACACAGCTTAAATAAGTGGCATGGCAAAACGATTGGTATTTTCATCAATATCTGAAAAATGGAAAAAAATACAAGGTTGAGTTTGAAATACCCAAGTTTGAAAAGATTGCGCGTAATGGAGAATACTTACCTGCAGTAGTGCCAATGCAGAAGACATTCCAAAGGCCGGTCTCTGGACATTCTATGTACAGATCAGGGCTTCTGTCAACACAGAAATACTGCAAAGGCCTCACCCTACAGTACGAAGAGCCGTCTTTAACATATCCCCATGCACAATAGTGGTACTTCTTGATGTAATAAGCATTCTCCATCTCTGCCTGGGTTGCGAGTCGGGAGTTCCCCAGCGAGGCGCAAGTTGCTTCAGCATCAACAGCAGCAATTTGGTAGGGGGTTCCATCTTGGTATTGGAACAAGGCTGAAAACAGGATAATTCATAAGTAATAATGCTGGTAGAATGTGACGTCAAAGTACAGGGACTGGGCTAGAAAGATCAATATTGCAAATGACTACATTAATAAGTGAAGTAACATATGCATTGAAAAATAACAAATTTGAGTTGGCATTAAAGTCATCGACAAACGACGTCATGGTAGTCTGTATGAGAATTGAACAAATACGGTAGTACAATATTTTATATACCTGGTGCCTTGTACGTGCAAACTTTCATATTTGGATCTGCTTTCATGCCTATGTTGCTGAACAAAGCCAATGGACTTGCATAGCATGGTCCAAACTGCTGATTCATCGGGAAAGCCACACTTTTGCATTGCTCGAATCTGTCACTATGCCTCCATGCCCACTCCATGTGGTGGTAGCAGTAGCTCAGGCATCTCTTCAAGGTGGTATGAGTCATGGCCAGCCATGCAGAGGCGGTGTCAAAAGTGTATCCTTTGTGACAAACACTCCTATGATGTACAGTGCTAGAACATAACATTTGCACATGGAGCACAGAGATGAGACACAACTTCAAAGAGAGAAGAAATGGTGAAGAACCCATTGCAACTCAAGCACTTACAGATCTACAAATGCTATGAGCATGCTCATTGTTTGGAATATATTCTTCAATTATCAGTAGCGATTAAACACATAAGGCTACGGCAAATTAATTGGTTGTATTGCAAAAATGCTGTTATGTTAGTGTCACACAGGATTGCCCCCCCCCCCACCGTATTGACATAATATTACTGGAACACTTTGCAGTTTTTTGATGTCAGTAGGCCTACGCCACCCCCGGATTTAGCCTGTGTGACACTGTCTTTACAAACAAAGATGCATAAATGAAGCCAACTTGAAAAGAAAGTGTGCAATGGTATATACAAATGTATTATGATTTCCATTCAGACTAGCTCTACAACGAACCTTTAACGATAATTCTTTTCCGCTGTCCTAAGAGTTCATACAGAAATCCATATGAACCTCTGAAAAAGGAGCACTCTAGTAACATCAGCTGAGGCCAGTGTCCGGGGTGGTGTTAATTGAAATTATACTGAATTTATATAGTGTATAATGGAATGTGGAGGCAGGTGGCATGGATTTCGGTTCCAGTTATAAACAACCTACCATCAACAATAATACCTCATTTGTAGCCTAGCGAAGCTCATTGAAAAAAGAGATCACAACAGAGACCTTGTTCCATATGGTGGGAAGGGTGTGTCTGCCTCCATCTCTGTTGAGAGAAGGTCTCAGTCTCCTTATCTGGATCGCTTCCCTCACTCCACGTACACTGACCAACAGGGACAAGGCATCTCCATAGAGGATACAAAAGCTTTATGTGTCGAACCAAAGAACAGAGACCTTGTCATGCAACTAGTTTAGTTAGCAGTGCCTAACTCAGCTGTGTTAGTAACAGTGCCATGTTTTAGTAGCACAGCCCAAGTGATCCTCACTAACAAGCCCCTCAATAAAAACCCAAGGCAACCCCAATATCAACAAATACTCATTAGTGTTGTGTATTTGTCTATCACCCAAAGGAGATTCTGCAAGAAAGGCGAAAATGTTTAATATTGCGATTATTCATTTTTTTTTTTAATCTGCACACCCTCACTTGTCATCATCTCCACTGGTGCTACGCAACAAAGTTCCTCTGGGTCGCGATTGGTACCCTGGGGTATACACCAAGTTGCAAATGATCATACAATTCCCCTCACGTCCCCAGGGTGAAAAGACTGGTAGGAAAATGAATACACCTCCAAATATACATCCATTAGAGTGCAAGGCACTGCTTGTAAAATAATAAATTATGTAACCTCATTATATAGATTTGGTCACTATAAACATTGCTTATATGCATGTATAATGGGTGTTTATTTCTTCTATATTTTCCATATCAAATGATTTATTACTTTTTGTATTACATTTGGTCTAATTTCAATGTATTAAGGACATGCTGTCCAATTATTGTTAGATATATTTTGGCATGTATAATTACTTAGTTTTATGCAATGTATGATTTAGAATTTGCCTGAATTTGCTTTTTAAATATTAACGATTTCTGTAAATGATTGGCATGCAAGTAAAAATTCATTCCAGTCGATTATCTCATAAATCTAAAAATATTTCATCCCTCTATTCATAAAGCTAAACACTCTACGATTTTGGAATATTGCAAAATAATCATATGAACAGCCTATCCAAATAGAAAATGTGCCAAGGCTTGGCTCACATTTTTATTGCGACACACAGCAGTAAAATTAAAACAATACTGCATACACTAATCAAATATATACACTCCTCTTTGGCTAATGCTTTCAAATGTAGTTTGCAGATTAAACTAGATCAAAAGTGCTCAGAGAGCACAGCGTCGCTAGAGCAACATTGACCCATGGGCAATAAAGATGTTTGCTTTGCAATCAAAGCAGAAAAAAGTCTTACTTGATGTGTGACTCATCCTACATCTATGTTATTGTCATTGGATTGGAGGCACTTTCTAAACATGGCTAAAGTAAATATCTATTGCCCATGAGTCAACATTAATATGGTAACGCTGTGCTCTCTGAGCACTTTTATTCCAATATAACCACCCATGCCAATTCGATGATCATGTTTCGAACAGTATTGAAACTATAGTGGAAAAATAGAAAGAAAAATAATTAAAATGGCCCTCTGAAAGGTTAGCTCTAATTGTCAAAGTGTCAAAATTGTATACGGTTAATGTTCAGTAGGCATGTAAGCAGTGTACAAAGTTTGAATGCTTTCTCACAAGCATCAACAAAACTGTTGCAGAACATGTTGAAAATGGACCCAGAATGGTACTATGGAAAGCACACTTTAATTGGCAAAATGCCCAAAAGCAAATCACTTTGGTGTTGCGTCATACCTAATAGTTGTGTAACGTTTGAATGAAATAGGGCGAAGCGTAAAAACTCTAGCTTGTCCGGAGACAAACATACATACATACAAATGAATGAAACACAAGGCTTTCGCTTCAGCAGCTGAAGCAACGCAATTAATCACTGGGTATGCATTCATTCCACACATTCATGTTTAAAATGACTTGCAAACCCCTTCCACTTCCACTCGTTCCGAATAGCCGCCATAGCTTTGATCATGAATGGCCTTAGCCCAAATAGTAAAACAAGTCTATACCCAGAGGTGCAAAGTATTTAATTAGTTTCTCAAGTGTTTTAAGCAGTACATCTACATGCATCATTTCCTACTAGTATAGCCCATAGCATGGTTCAGCCACAATGCACCAACAGTCACCATCAGTACAAACAGATCGAGCTTTATCAAATTCGGGCGACGACATGCAAGCCGCAAGTGGACCTTGCTGCGTGCAGCAACTACAGTGTGCAATGGTCCATATGCAAAACTACATCATTGCACTGTATCTCCCTAGTTATCCCACGCATTCGTACAAACTGTATTCTCTCGTAAATTCAACACATTAAAATGTAAGGCATCTTCGACATGGATATTAAATGTCGCAAAACATCGTTATGAAGTCCCACTAGTATAAAGAGTCAGTGAAGGGTAATAGTTTCCAAGTGGCTGTGACCACTCCGCAAGACGTTTCAGGTGCCGGTGGTGAGCAAAGGCAGCAAGCTGAATGCGCCAGCGCCCATTGCCAAGGCCGAGAACACGGCGGTGGCTGCTGCCGAGGAGGGGAAGTCGGAGTCATAGGGGCGGGAACCTCGGTGTCCCAGTAACCCGCTATTTCTTGCATCTGTAGCAAAGAAGGCAGATATAGACGGCATAGCATACAATATTATTGATTGTCCTGGAATATGGTTAGGACTGGAGGCCTGGGTGAACATGTGATGAAATTCATGCACGCAAATGTCAATAGCAAACTCACATTTGCAAATAGGTCATTTTCGGGTGGCTCCCTACTCTCATACCATGTCAGAGACGCATAAAGACTTTCATTGAAGTCATCCATATCAATGACCTTAAATATGTACTGAAGTTATCTTCTTTGATGCAGATGTTGATTATATTTTGTCTCAAATCTCCAAACAAACACAGTATTTCCCACAATCAGTCCCTCACTGTGGTTACCATATTTTGAGAAACAACCTCCTCATGGCGAGTCAGTGCTTAGTTTATAAAGTTATATACCTTGACGGTGAAGCTTCACTTTCCTTATGTCCTTAATTGGTTTAATAATATATTTCATAACCATCTATTTGTAAGTGTACTCTCCATGATAATCATGTTATAATTGATCTATGGGACGAAGCAATTAGGCTATATTTCCATAGTATCACATGCAAATAGCTAATTCGATGTTCAAGGGGTTAGAATGATTGATTGAATGCCATGTCAAGGCTGCAATTTTTGTAGTTTTTTATGTATACGTCTGAAAAGCATGTTTGCATAGTTGCATGTTTAATGATTAACTACATTTCAGCGGTTTGCAAT
>CM032667.1:20681928-20707415 GCA_019095985.1 Streblospio benedicti | reverse complement strand
TGGAATATATTTGCTGATATAGTGTTTCCATTAAATCAATCTATTTTTGTCAAAGGAATGATTTGTAACCATCGTAATTAAGTAGAAGGTCAATTATTCAACATTCTAGCACAATTCCCTTTACAGCTATGACATACTTATTTTTATGTCTCCCCAAGAAATGCGCACCACATAGCGCTGTCTACTAGTCTAATTTGGAGCTCGCACGGTTTTCTTACAGCTATGGCATCAGCCCTGACCGCCACTCTATATGATATCGGCACAACATGCAAGTTTTGTGCTACATATTTAAATGTGCCCTTGGTATTCAGGGTGCTGACTGCTGATAACATCATAGACATAAGTGCCAAAACGAATATGCAAACTCATACCATTGTGTGTTTGGTAGAGTATCGTTATCTTGTACTGCCAGTATCTGCGCAGAGAAATTAAAACAACATTCATTATGGTCTCTTAATAGATTAATTAGCCATATTTTCCCACTCTGAGTATCAAAAGTCAGATTGAGCTCTGAAATGGTTCACCAGAGAGGGAATTATCATAATTTATTCACTTATGTGACCTGATTCTTAATTTTACATTGTACCGTGGTGTTTTACTGGATTGTAATTCATAAGCATCCTAGAACTATTCAAACCATCTGGAAATGGACTGCTCTCGGCGTTATAGCCATAAAAAGTGTAAACAGAGTCTGTAATTCTTCTGATTGATCACTTGGCCTAATTCAAATCATTGGATTAAAAATTAATTAATTAAAAAGCCTGTGATTGGTCAGAATTTTTAATGAGCAAGAGTTATGCTTCAGAGGTCATAGCATGACGTCTGACACTCAGAGTGTATTTCCCTTGATGACGGGTGAAATACATACATGTAGAGAGAAACGTAAGTGTTTGTTTCAATTTTGCTGTTGTTAAAAATCCTAAACTGTATCATATGTTACCCACTGTTACCAATATAGTGTTAACAGTATAAAACTATCATTTGTACGTACATTAGTGCAAGTATCAGAACGTTTAGAGTAAACCATCTAAAGTGTTTGTAGACATTCTCCATATTATTCTTCATATATTGTATAATACATATATATGTAACACTCAAGTATTGGTGAATGAGATACTTGAACCCACTCTGCTGCCAATGTGTCAAGCGTGTAGTTATCTACTCAGGGCTTGTCGATACCACCATGGGTATATGACTGATAAGACACCTATAAAAGTTAGATAACATTGTCAATCTTTATCTTTTGACTCAATTTCCAATTTCGAGGCAAATTGTGAGTATTTCATATTCTGCTGTGAAACCTACAACTTGCGAGATGTTGTGCTTTGCGTTGCTTCTCCTGACCGTCCACTCTGCCATCAGCATGTCAGAGATGGAGGCGGTGCTTAAGAAATTAGAAACGCTGGAATCAGGCAAGGATAAATATATTTTTCAAGGTTGTCATCCATCCATTATACCATGGTGTCCATTCTAAGTAGATATACTTAGAATTGAATTGTCTTTGAAGTGATCATGGTATTCTGCCATACACATCTTAGGACGTGTTCAATTTGACAAACATATTTCTATTTTATGTCTAGGCCACAAAGCCACACAAACCGAGCTTGCTGGCGTGCTTGCCCTTTCTAAACTAGCCATTCAGATACTGGAAAAGAGAGCAAGTAAGTCACTCTTCTTATTTTGATACATACTGCACTGCAGCAGCCCGTGGAGCCAGGGGGTCGAGGTCAGGGGGCCGAGGATAGTAGACTAGAAAGGAGGACAGTCGGCGGTCCGGCTGTGACCTCAGTAGGGCGTTGTGGTCAAGCTGGTGGTTGGGTGAACATGGCCCCGGGACGGGTTCATGCAGCGCAAGGGGGGGGGTGGGGTGGGGGGGTGGGGGTGGAGAGGGGGTTCTATGAGGTCAAAAAGTTCGCCAGGATCGTACAATGCCAGAAAATTACACATTTGAATTTTAAACACATTATACCATTGTCTGGTGAGAATTTAATATGTGACTGAATGAAATGAAGAGGAGCGGTTTGACAGCAAAATTATAAGGGCAGGCTTAAGGGAACGTGGCAAGGGGCATTGGATTTAAACAGGAAGTGAGTTATATCTTTGTTGGTGAATAGCAGTGGTCCAAAGTCACTGGTGGTTTTTCAGTGTTCGGTTTTGAAGCAGAGAGGTGGTCTATGGAAACACAGTAAGTTGTTACTACATAGCATTACCCTGGAGGGATGAGAGTTGGACAGAAATTCGGCTCAGCTGCCGTGACCTTAGATAACAGCCCCTCTCCCGCCTTGTGGTGAACTGGTGCACCCAGGTGGTTGCGATAGGCGGCCGCGGCGGTCCAGGTCAGTTGGCGGCGGCCAGATGAATGGGATGAGGCCGGCATCCACGGCCGTGACCATAGATGACCACGTAGGGCCTGGTTGGTGCTAGGCGCATTGATGAGGATGGATGTCCACTGGTTCTGTCTGAGCTGGGCGTCTCACGTGTAGAGCTGACTGTGGCTCAGCCTGCGGCGCTGGTGAGTGTATGGGAAGCGTGCGAATGTCCTATCAAATGCCTGGATGCACATGTCTGGGCGTCCCAGCAAGGCAATGCAGTTGGACCCTACGACTGCCGATTATCCGCTGTTTACATTGTTACTAATAGCACACGTAGATTCCTGGGCCGGCTGACAGAGATAAACTTTCAATGTGGTGTGTTTGGCGTCTGCTGTAAGCAGACAGGAGTGATCCTTAGGGAGTCCAAATGTCTTTGACGAGATGAGGTCGGGTTCATTCAGTTGCAGCTTGGGGTGAATATTCACAGAGTTGAAGTATATGTAGGGACATGCAGAAGAGCGGTCCTGTGAAATGGTGACGTTGTTGATGAGGGGCTGGAAGAGGCTGGGTCTTATTCGGTGTCCACTGTGGGAGAATGTCAAACGAACCGTGAGAAACGGCTTGTCAGGTTGATAGTGTACTTGTGTGGTCTCCAGGTTCAACTGTGAAGGCGATGTACAGTATTGATAACATTGTTGATGCTGGATGTAAGCGGTAGACTATGATGTCGACAGGCTCGTGGATTTCTGTCGGGCAGACGTGGGCAAGGGTGGGCAAGGGTGCAGAGGCGCTGAGACTGATATGGAGGGTTGGCTCACTGGCTAGAAGTTCCGATACATGTGCTGACTGCTGGTGCAGGTTGCTGAAGAAAGGTGGCGTCTGGCGCTGTGGTGGACTTGTCTAGTGACAGTTGCCGATGGTTAGTGAAGGGTTAGCGAGTTTGCCTACGCTCTGATCGAGTGTTGACGTGTACCTGGTCGGACGAGTTGTGGCCGGGGGCGCAGGGTGGCCGAACTACAATGGGTGCCGAAGTGTACCTGCTCCCGTGATGCTTAGCTGGGTAAACAGGGTGGTCGGGGAGTGTGCTGACGTGTACCGATAGTCCCGTGAGGCGTGTCCTGGGACGAGGGGTGGCCAACACTTGGATAAGCTAGGAGAGACCTTAGAAGACGTGGCAGAGACGAGGCTGGGAGGCAAGGCTGAAGGCACTTCAGAAGGTCTTCAGCTTACCGTTTTTTCATAGTGTATGGCGAGATCCCTCTTCATCGATGCTCTTTGTAGAGTTGCAAACTGTACTTCTGGACTTGTCTCTTGGAAGAAATAGACTCATGATCATTGTCGTAAAAACTAACACTTACAGTCCTGTGATTACGTTTGTGCTTTATTTTAGCTTCTCTAATCGTACAATATTCACGAATCATGGAATATCCGGAGCAGAGCACTGTGACTATTCATTCGTGCATTCAACCATTTAAGCACTATCTGTGAAGTGTATATTGTTAACGTACGAATACAGTTGGATGGAACTGTTGCCAGGCTGGCATGATCAGTGGAAAACGAGTTTTTAGAGGCTACCTCGGCGCGCCAGCTGACATGTGAGGGGAGATGGGAGCCCATGGGTGGTGCGTGAGGTGAGCTTGGGCGGAAGTGATGTGTGCACATGTGGAGGACCTGCACGGGGGAAGCAGTGTGATCCTGGGAATGAGATTCATGGACGCCTGCAGCAGCCCATGGAGCCATGGGGCCGATGTCAGGGGGCCGAGGATAGTAGACTAGAAAGGAGGACAGTCGGCGGCGTGGCCGTGACCTCAGGAGGGCGTTGTGGTCAAGCTTGCGGTGGGGTGACAGTGATGGATCCAGGATTGAAAGAGGGGTGGTGCTTGAAATTTTTGTTTTGCGTGGCAGGGACCGGCGGACGGAGATTTTGATGACTCAAAGGGGGTAGTTATTTGAATTATATAAAGATAACATCATAAGAACAACAATTTCAAAATGAAAATTAAACATAATATATTTTCATCAGAGATTGAGAGAATGCAGGTGGGGCTTGTGAGTATATGTCAGGGAGTGGGCTTGAGAGGTGGCGGCAGCTTAAGAGAGAATGTTGGGGGGCTTGGGAGCATACGCCCAAAAGGAAAAAATGTAACTTGAGAGAAAGTTGGATTTGAGAGAAAGCTTCTGAGTATATGGCTGGGGGGGGGGCGCTTGGTTTTGAGAGAATGTGAGAGCTTGAGAGAATGAGGGGCTTGTGAGTATATGATGGGGAGTGGGTTTGAGAGATGACCGCGGCTTGTGAAAGTATATCGAGGAGGGGGAGGGGTGGGTGGGGGTGCTTGGCTTGAGAGAATGCCAGATCAAGTTTGATGGGGGGCTCAGGGGCTTTTTGAGTATATGGCTGTGGGGATGGTGGGCTTTCAGTATACGCTTGAGGGGAAGGGGTAACTTAAGAGAACGTGGGGGGTTCAGAGAGAATGATGGGGGTCTTGTGAGTATAATTATGGCAAGGAGTGGGCTTGAGAAATGGCGGCAGCTTGTGAGAGTATTTGGGGGAGGGGCGGAGGGCTTGAGAGAATGAAAATGGGGGGGCTTTTGAGTATATTTGATATGGCTAAGAGGGAGGGAGCTTGGCTTGAGATAGGTAGGAGCTTGATAGGTGGGTGGGTGGCTATTATTTATTTTATGGCAGCAGGCTGGGGAGAGACCTTGAGAGAAGGCAGGGGTTTGTGAGATTACAGTGTGAGCAAAAAGTTAGTTAGAGGTGCAGGGTGGGACAATTGTAGCATTGTCACCATTGAGCTAGTCAATTAAATCTCTTTACTTTGACCCCGCACCGTGGTCATCGCTGTCAGTCATCACTACGTCAATAATGGATCCGGACAATATATATATATGATATAATATTCCAGAACTTAGATATAGTACTATTAGTAGTATAATGCAGAGGATTTAAACAAATTTTCAATTCATATGGCAGTACAAAGATGAACAATATTGTGATTTTATCCTATGAGTCTCACAATTCTTCAGGTGATATTGAAAGAGGAACAATAGCTCTATATGCATATACTAAAACTATACTAAAAATGAAGACGCTGTACTCTAAAGACTGATTGGAGGACTTCTAAGGATGTGATCTATAATATCATGAAAATGAAAAGGGAAAGCAAATTGCTATTAAGGACCATTACAATGCAATCTTATTGCATGTGCTAATATATCACAGGAAGTATGTATGGTAATGTTAAATAATTGTATTTAATGTTGCAATTGGTTTATCTCTATCAATATTTATCAAGATATCACATAACTAATTTAAATGTTAAATAATTGTATTAAATGTTGCAACTGGTTTACCTCTGTCAATTTGTTTACCAATATATCTCATAAATAATTGTAAATGTTAAATAATTGTGTTTAATGTTGCAACTGGTTTACCTCTATCATTCTTTTACCAAGATATCCCAGGAAGAATGTATGGTAATGTTAAAGAAATGTATTTAATGTTACAATTAGTTTATATCTATCAATTTTTACCAGTATATCTCATAAATAATTTAATGTTAATGTTGAGTAATTGTATTTAATGTTGCAACTTGTTTATTTCTACCAATTTGTACCAGTCAGGTATCACAGTAGTTTTATTACGAAATTGTTTCTGTTAAATGTATTTTAAATTTTACACTCCCTGCAATAATTCTAAGTTGTCACAAGCCAGGTCGGAAAATCAGAATATGTAAATCCTACGGGCATTTTTTAGTAAAAGTTGCCAACATACTTTTTTGACACAATTTGGGTATGCCGATTCTCCCTATAAATGTTGGCAGAATGAGTTCTCGAGTTAAAGGCCTCAAAATTGAAAAAACAAAATGGCCGCCAAAATATACACAAAACCTGCTCTTAACTCCATTAATATCGATTTTAGATACATTATTACTATTATTAATGAATAGGAAGTCATATGTAAGGATTCTAAAAATGTTGCAATATTTGACCTTGAGATCATTTTCAAGGTCAAAACGATCAAAATTACCCCCGTAATTTAGTTTACTCAATATTTCACCCCAAAAATGTGTATAGAAAATTTGTAACAATTCATCAAGCAGTATAACTTTATTGAATTACAATACAAAGCATTATATCACCCTTGGGTCAAATCAAATATTACTTAATCTAATACTTAATCTAGACATTGTGTTGATCAAAAAAAGCATATAGCGCTATCAGTGTCGTTACGTGAAATAATGACTAAACATGGACAGTTTAAATGACAGTGGTAGTACTGAGAAATTAATAATGATGATTAATTGTCTTTATTCATACATAAACCATCTTTTGTGCAGCCACACAACCGAGTACAAAATAAATTAGATTTCCTACATTTGCATCTGTTGTTCTTGCATGCTATAGAACAATTACACGAAATCATTTCTATGCATGCCTTTGGTATGGATTCTTTGTCCATCAGAATGGGAATTAATATTTACTTTTTAAGATGATAGAAAAACATAATATTTCTTGATTAAAGGTTTTTGAACGTTATTCAATTATTATGTAAGGTAACAAAATTCATTTAAACTTTTCACCTTTTTATAAAGATGTAATGATAGTTAAGCTATTAAATAACTCACATATTAGTATAAATCATAACTGTCAATAATATGTTGCAATTCAACAGATTTGGAAGTCATCAATTTCATGAATTCTTTTTAAACGTATAAGTGTGGGGTTTTTTTGTTTTTTGTTTTTGTTTTTTGTTTTTCAGATAACTTTAAGTAAACATTAGTCTTGGTGGGTTATGAACCATGACAAACAAGATTTCATACAGATGCCAAATTGTGTTACATAAAACCTTATGTCCGCGAAACTGAACTAGGCTAGTTGGCAAAGCATGAAACAGAATATCATTCTCTGTATTCACACTTTCTGGTTGTACTATTGTGTTGATATGAGATTGGGTTAAAGGTGCTTTGAATTTGGCAAAGTAAGGATGCTTCTTTATTATTTTCACTGTTTCTGTGTTATCAAGTTAACAATGGACAGAGTGTAGAAGCTTTCGGATATAAGTACAAATATATTTGTGATTGCCATAGAAGTACGAGCGAAATCTACAATACTGAAACTTACATTCGAACCTGTGATAAAGGATAACTGTAAATTCAAAACTGAAAGAGTAAAAGTTGAATAATACTTTCATAAACTTGAAATGTCAGAATTCTTCTGCTTTGATTTGATCGTTGGCTTGCTGCTGCTTTTGCTGCTTCTAACCACAATATCATGGCTGAGGCAGGAACGTTTCCCAGAATTCCCAGGACCAAAGGGAATCCCCATTCTAGGCAATGCCTTGCAGCTGGGCGTTCCCAAGGCTCACCTCCTGATGGCTGCGTGGGCCAAACAGTACGGTCCGCTCTATCGCCTCAACTTGCTGGGGAAACCCGCCATTGTTGTCAATGGATACACAGAGATACACGAAGTGCTTGTCACTAAAGGTCATGAGTTCGGAGGCAGACCGGACACGTATCGTTTGAAGGAAGCTACGTTGAAGAACTTTAATTTCATGGACCCAGGCCATGAAATGATGTTTCTGAAGAAGTCTTTCATGGCTCATCTAAAGCTACATGATAGAACAAAGACTACAGAGGAGACAACAACTGTTTTAAAAGAACACTTCAAAACCCTCCCCACTGATCAACCTTTAAGTGTGCTTAACATGATGCAAAGCATTATACTTGATATCATGGTTATCACGGTGTTTGGAGATAAAAACGCTATAACGCAAGAAGAAAAGGATACAGTTTTACACCTAATCTGGCTCTTTGTAAATGTTAACGATCAAGGCAGCAGCGGCACAATGCTTGACATCTTTCCATTCCTTAGATTCTTTGGAAATAAAACTGCTAAAGACCTTGCTGAGTTTAACATCGGCATGAAAAAACAATACGATATTTGGCGAAAGCGAATGATCAAAGATGATGAAGAGAAAAAGAAAACCAACTTTTTGATCAAAATGGAAGAGTCCCTTGCTGCTGGCAATATTGACCGAGAGGAAGCGATCACAAACGTATTCTGGATGTTCTTTGGAGGAACGTGTGGAACAATTGCTATCATGCATTCACTCGTAAATATCCTCGTTCATCACCCAGAAATACAAGAAACATTAAGGAAGGAAATCCACGAGAAAGTCGGGATGAGAGATGTTACATTTGCTGCTACAGAAACTCTTCACTACCATCAGGCTGTGTTATTGGAAGCTCTCAGGTATCTCACAGTTGCACCAGTCAGCTTTCACAAAACTACTGAACCTGTCACGCTGATGGGGAAAACAGTACCACAAAACACCCTGACTTGGGTGAACAGCTGGGCGCTGCATCACGACGAGACAGTTTGGGGCGACCCGTTTGCGTTTCGCCCCGAGAGATTCCTCACCATCGATGGCTGCATTGTCCCAGCCGACCATCCCACGAGGGAGAACCTGCTGCCGTTTGGAGCCGGACTGAGAGTGTGTCCTGGCGAACAATTCACCCAGCCGAGACTTCTCGTCCTCCTGGCCACGTTCGTCAGAGAGTTCCACTTCCTGCCCGAGACGACTCTAGATCAGCAGGTCTCGTGCAATGCGACGGAAGTGCAGGAGAGTGGCATTGCTCTGACACAGCCAGATTACAAGATTCGCCTCAAACCAACGAGCGATAAGGAATGATAGTTTTAATATTGTGGACTCGCAGTATCAAACCTATGTGCGATATATAATGAAAGTTTTAACATTGTGGACTCGCAATATAAAACCAACAAGTGATGAGGAATGAAAGTTTTAACATCGTCGACCAAGATCCCCGCGCTCATTTTCACTGCCTTCATTGACGTCCCTTTTCTGCACCTCTGTTTGCGTTTAAGAGAGTATGAGTATCACTGAATTCATACCATGCCCCAACCGTCATTCCGAAAGCTGGATCCAGCATTGGGACAGGGGTTTTTCTAATTGTAAAACAATCAATTGATTTGAAAACTTATATCCTTTCAATGTCATTTTAACAAGGCTTTGCTTGACACAATTTTAATGTTGTATAATACTGTATCATTAGCAGCACCAGTTATCAACTTCAATGTAAAAACCTGATCACTATGACATTCGCTTGGATACCTTTTGTATGTATTTTGCATGATTTTCAGCTTTTTTCAACGATAGTTTAACTACTGCTTGAAATATAACACTCAAACTTGCAAAAAAACTAGAGGCTCTAGAAAGCATCCATTGTTCAATTGCCTCCGTGTTCTATTTTTAGTTAAAAAAGGAGAAATATATGTAAGAGTGGATAGTCACAGAATGATTTGCAATACCTTTAACTCAAAAGTAGGGAGCCTAACCAGTTAGCCACAACTTCCTTATGCATCATAAATCACACCTGTGTGGATATAATGATCAATATAGAACTTTAAAAATAATAATAATACATATATCCTCTAGATAGCACTTTTATCCAGGTGGCTAAAGTCTCACACAACTTGAAACCAAGCACCACAGACCTTTTACATGGACACTACGAAATCGACATCTTAATTAAGCCTTGATTTTAAAAAAAAAAGTGAAAACTATTGTATCATTGCTGGCATGAGTTGAAACAAGGTTGCACTGTGACTCCATCACAAGTTTGCATTATGCTAGAGAACGTGACTGACATACTGACTGTCCACTGAGGTTGTTGTCACTATGTTTTACACTAAAAACGATTCATAAACCCCTGGGGCACACATCATCTATGGAATGATTATCATATAGGCATACAACTTCTGTGAAAGTGTGATGAAAATTACACCGAAAAATAAAGAAACTATTGTGCAAATATGAATTGTGGACGGATGATTACAAAAGTTCACCATGTCTCCCACAGATGAGCTAAAAACAGATACATGTGTAGCTATCCAAAAGATGGAGAAGATTTCTCAACCAAGTCAAGTGTAATTTTAGTTGATCTTGATCTGATAAGTGAGTTAAGAAAGTTCACAACAATGGCTATTTGAAGGAAACGTTGAATCTTCAGCTAAATGACCGTACAGTGAGCTGTTAATCATAGAATCTTTGGTTAAAAAGTGAATATATCACAATTGATGGATGTAACATCACAGATTAGAGATAAAACCAAGACAATCAAAGAATCTCTTGAATTGCAATGGAAATTTCAAGTTAGGATTTGAAAATACAAAGTGATGAGATTATCATTGATTTTTTTACTGAGTTTGAAGAAAGGTTTGATGATCAGGTTTGATGAAAAGTATTTCAATGATAAGAACAAAACACAGTAATAATATTTCACAGGTCATGATTCCATTTCATAAAACTGATAAACTTAACAGGATCATTTTGTTCATTCCTTATACAATAAATACAAATAAAATACAATACAACAAAAAGAACCTGCCACTGACTTCAGCGGACCATCAAAGGATTGAGGGAGATTTCACTGTGGGCTGAGTTACTTAAGAAGTTTCAATTGACTTCAAGTCAGTTCCCTCAAGTCACATAAATCCAGGTGCTTCAAAGGATTGAGAGAGCAGCACCAGAGCACTGCACAGTTAGCTCGTGGGTTCCTTTTTCCATGGAATAATACACTACTTTATTCACAGTAAAACGCCTTAAAATCACAGACATCTTATAAATGACACCCGGTTTGCAAAAATGCATTTCGGCAAAAGATTCTGCCGCATTATTTAGCTTTGGTGTTATATATTTAACAATATTCCATATATTCTCTATTTTTAGAAAATGGTTCAATCCTACGATTGTAAATATGTGATACAATTCAACAAAGTTAAAAAGTACACTTTATTATGTAACATTGTTTCGAACTCTTGGTCAAATCTAAACAACAAAATAAAAAGCTGAATGGTTAAAGACAGAAAAACAAATTAATTCATAACTTCATACAAGTACATTACCTGCAGTGTACATAGCTACTGTTTAGATTTGATAAAGAGCAAGAGGTCAAAATGATGTTACATAATCTTACTTTTTGAACTTTTTGAAAATTTTGCATGAATACAGCTGTACGAAGGTAAAAAGTAGAACATTAACGTGTGATACAATTGAAGTCAATACATTAATTAACAGAAATATGTTGTGAAACAAAGATATCACAAAGTTAACTATTTATCACAAAATTGATAAATACTGAAAAGTGTCTCAACCAGACCCGCTCTCCCCTAACCTGAAACGGGTTTTTCTCTGCATCCTCCCTGACGTCCGCATGGGTCCAGGCGGTGGCCAGCAGCAGCAGGAGCACGGGACACATCATCGTCTTCATGCTTCACGCAGAGTGACCTGCTATCGGCTGATAGTGGCTGGGAGTGCGCCATGTGCAGCGAATGCCCACCTCGACCTCGAAAGCGTGTAATGGTCAATATACCAGTTTCATCTAGTTCCAGTGTTTTACACTGGCTAAGACCCCATTAATTGAGTCAGACCGTCTCTCCATCCGTCCACCCAGTTTGTTACCCCTCTACAGGGCACATCGTTTGAGCTAGGATACTCAAATTTGGTTTGTCGGTTGGAAATGGTGACCACAAGAACCCTATTTCACATGGGCCCCAATAGTCCATATTTAGGTATATTTTGGACCATTATTTGTTCCATTTCTTACCGTTACCCCTCTACAGGTTGCATCAATTGAGCTATGATGCTCAAATTTAGTTTGTCAGTTGAAAATAATTACCTCTTGTAGCCTATTTCACATGAACCAAAACGGTCCATATTTAGGTTCATTTCGGATCATTATTTGGTCGCTTTTTATATCTTTTGATCTAGGATGTTCAAATTTGAATTGTTGGTTGAACATTAATTGTGACTTCTTTGGACATATTTCACATGAACGAAAATGGTCCACTCTTTGGGTCAATTCCAGTCTATTATTTGGTCAATTTTTTTTACGGTTACCCATATCGGTCACAATAGTCACTATTTGGTTTCATTGTGGCTGGGGGGGTTATATCTTATCTAATAACACTGGTTTGTCATTATATGTATTGTCTTCTACAAATCCTCAAACTGGTCTCAACCAGCTAGGGTCTTCCTGCTTTAGAAAGCAGATGCATGTATTTTAAGGATAATGTATGATCCAAACAAACCACTACTGCGGTGCACTGCCTACTGCTCAGTCTAAGGACAAAGTTCTATCGTGCTAAAATGTAAATGTGCTTATTTGCAGTAGCAATTCACAGTTTGTTCTGTTCTATCGACTGTACATCTACACCAGGTGATTGGCATCCTTGTCACACTATATCTTTATCAACAGTGACCTGGTGAACTTGTGAACTTGAACTTACTAGAGCACGTAAAACGCTGGATTGCGACTGTAACGACCACATTAATCCCCGGGGAGCATCCAGCTACCGTGTTTGATAGATCACATCCCTGTAACGCATTGGAGTGTTGAGACAGGCGTTGAGAAAAAAAACTTTGAACTTTACATTTCAAAGCGGGCACGCGGAATGCCAATCTCGATAAGTGCGTTTTTAACCGGGATTTCGTATATGTTGAAAATAACTTTGCGTTTCCCCCTACACGGTGTTTAACCCCGTAGCAGCGGTGACCCTCCCGGGCCTCCCCGCCCCCGGACCGCAACCCCGCAACTCAGGCGCGCGCAGCCCGATGCACTACTGGTGATCCCCGCTTCATCTCCCCACCGAGCCAGGCGTGTACCCCAGAGGAGAGCACTTCTAAATAAAACCTCAACACGCCAGATTTGGGCATTATTCTATTTAGAATCGCCCTATCACACAGACGATCTTTCCCAGCTTGGTTATCTCTTCAACTGCACTCTCACCTACAGAAGAGACAGTGTACTCAACACACCATATGCTAAATTCAAACAAAACCCAACGTTCTCGTTGGACTTGAAGCCTGTGCGCAATGTGGCTGAGGGTAAGAAAGGATCGGCAGGTGGCATAGGTGGTGTCACACTGCACCACGCTCGGACCTAGGGAGCTCTATGCATGGGACCTTGCCAGGTTCATTGACATAGACATGTACGGGGCTTGTGGACCAAGCAAGTGCCCTGGAGATGATGATCAAGACCCGCCAGCATGCTTTTGTGTGCTGAAAAAACGCTATAAGTTACTTGGCCTTCAAAAACTCGGTGTGCAAGGATTATATCACAGATAAGTTTTTCATTAATACGCTAAGGTATGTAAAATATTTGGGATGGATTAGCTACAGGTGAATAGATGTAGTGCACAGCAACTATAGATAGCTAATCATCCCTCACCAGACTCTTCCCTGTATGCTTTGAATATTTCTAGGCAATGATGCTAACAAAATTGCACCATAAAATGAAAACGTACTAGAATGACAAACCGTTGTTAAAATGTTACTTTTCCCGCAGGCATGATATGCTGACCATGACAACAATATGACACACTGTTCAAGCAGTACTTCCTGTGGCAGCAGTTGGGCTCATTTATAAAGACACACTTCTACTACAGAATGTGCGCCTTGTTATACGTGGTACCGGAGTACCCCATGTGGTACAGTGACTTGGATTGCTGGTGGAGGGGTCCTGGTTTATGTTCTAGGCCAGGCGTAACAAAACCCTGGGCAACCTGGCACAACCACAGTAGTCATGAGAGGTCTTCTGATATCGCTAAGTATGGTTATGAACGATCATAACAATGAGGAACCCTGGAGGGAGGAATTACATTGTTTTATGCAAAGACACAAGACGAGAGTTGAGTTCCAAAACTATGCACTGACATAATCTATACATTTCAAGACTTTCAAGAATCTGTGATATTTATTTATTCCAACAGTGTCTAAACATAGATGGATTTTCTGTTTGAATGTGTTCTGTCTCGTTTCATAGTATTAGTTGCCTAAGACTAAACCAGTGCCACTATTCCTTTCAATAAAGCAAGTGTGAAAATATGTGATTAGTGTCAGTAATTGACTTGCTGGAGAAAGAATACTGCTCACCCACCATCATTAGAAAAAATATATAGTTATTTTCATTGATTGCAAGCAAGTTAATAGCCTCGTTTGTTTACGTATCTTGTGCTTGTTGAAAGTAAAACACTTTTCTTTTGTGGTTTAAGTAAGTCTTTGATAATGATAATCATCTCTTCCAAACTAACAAATTCTCTCACTCAACGCTGAAATGGTTCCTATACGAATGCTTGATTCAATTGCAATTTCACTCTGAATTTTGTTTCAATTACAGATAACATTTACACTTTAATTTCTACTACGTTAATTCAAATGTGAAAATTCAATTGCGATCCATTTATGTATACATTCTGTAGTTTGATAATAGTAACCATGCCATTTGCTGTATGAATCACAGTACCGTCCTTAGTATTACACATTATATATACACAATGCATCACCATATGCACGGGAACACGTAACTTTATTTGGTGAGTACAATTACCTGAGACAGAGGAGAATGATACCTACTTAATTGATCAAAATTCTGAAAGAAAAATATATGTTGTTAGCAAAGCATATCATACACGCGACTATGGGAAAGTCCCCCAATTCCACCCACCCTCCGCCCCCATGTCTCAAAGCGCTGAATGCACATACCCCATGAGTAAGCCAAAATTTTGAAATATTTTGCTGTAAGTGATGATGTACATTTTGTCACGCTCTGCAAAAGTGAAACAATATGTCTCTTTCTTCTTGACCCCCACCCCCTATAGTGGAAATACCTTTCCATACGTATAATGATATTCAATGTATACATAATTGACACCTACACAAAAATTACATAGTAGAAATAATACGACATCGATCAATCACAGTTCGTGGATATACGGGTAAAAATTTTATATTTTATCTTATATATAATATTGATTTCTTATGCCACATTCAAATAGCAAATAGACGAATCCTGATATGAAAATTTTCAGCGTGTGCGAAAATGTAAGCGCGCTCAAAAAAATCTTGGATCCACAAAAAAGTGCAATGCCAGAAACTTGACCGAACCCCACTCCGGGACCTCCCCCCCCCCCCCCCCCCCCACCCCCCACACGACCCCCACCCCATCACCACCACCACCCCCTAAGTGGACGTCTGTTCCACTTTTGCGGAGTGTGACAAAATGTACATACAATACATCTTTCCTAAGAGTGCTCTTCCTTCCTGGACCTGCATATTGGTGCAGGTAACGACTTGCAAAATGAAGGTAATAATCTAACAAAGTAAAAATTCATAAATTTTTTACTGTCATGGAGCCAGGCCTTCCTCACTGGCAGGAGGCAAGTGGTTAATGGGGGAGACTTCTAGTGGTCAGATGTCCTCTCAGGTGTCAAAACAAGGATCGGTCCTCGGGCCGCTGTATTTCATTGTGTTCATCAATGATATGCCAGAAGCTATCCAAAACCTTATTGCTTGGTTCGCCGATGATGCCAAACTGTTCTGTGAAATGAGCTCCCAAGAAGACCATGATGCATTACAAAGTGACCTCACCAAGCTCTTAAGGACTGGTCTTCCAAGTGGCAATTGAGGTTCAATGCCCAAAATGCCTGGGAAGTCATGCATTTAGGGAAAGAAAAACCCAGGAAAAGACTACAACATGGGAGATGTAAATTAAGAGGTAGTTGATGAAAGAAGGACCTAGGAGTCAAGGTGGACAATGAGTTAGCTTCTTTGCCAATATCGAGGGCCAAGTCAACAAGGCAAACAAATTACCATGGTCTGATCAGGAGGTCATTCGACAACCCAGAGACATTTACGATTCTGTACAAGTCATTGGTCAGGCCCATCCTTGAATACTGTAATGTAGTTGCTCACCCCCATTTTGAACGTCAAAAAGCTAGCTGGAGGAGTCCAAGCGCAGGGCCACAAGGATGGTACCACAACATAGGGGTCTGGACTATATCAAAGATTGAGAAGCTGAAACTCCCATCCCTGTATTACAGGAGAGCAAGAGGGGACATCATTGAAGCTTATTCCAGGTCTTACATGGACTGTACCAAGTTGATCCACCATCCACTAGAGATTGATCAGAAAGGCAACACCAGGAAATAGCTTGAAACTTTTGAAGAAAAGACATGAAAGCGGTGAGGAAGAACTTTTCACATACAGGGTGGTAAACCCATGGAACAAGCTACCTGACGAAGTGGCCCTTCAACCATAAACACTGTAAAAACAGACTTGATAAACACTGGCAAAAATTCCATTACACACTGGATCCTGATATGTCACCTTTTTATGCACTTACAAATTATTGTTGCGACAAGATGAATTGGCTAGAAAAGTTATAATCAGAAACAGGTCCATGACCTACGAAGACTGAAAGGATAATGAAATAATATACATATTGTTCTCTATTTGTTCTGTCCTCAAACTATAGTCTATATTTATCCCGTTCTTCAATCATAATCTAGTCGATTAATGAGCTATATACATTTCAAAACAATCAATAAATTATTGCATTATATTTCTTAAATCATTTTAAGAATCAAATATATCTATTTGACTGTTTTTGGACAGTGGCACATTCATGTCTAATTTATTTTAAATGATTTGTTTACATAAACAAATCATCACCGTTTTATAGACAAGCAATTGCTAAAAAAATCTCTTAAAATGTCGCATTATCGCCCACCGTTTAACAGAGGACCCAATCCGAATGCGTCCAACAGATTTCCTTATAGAGGTTCTACACCACCTAATATGCAATTTGACCAAGCTGCATATAGAGTTAGACCTCCAGCAAACCAGTTTGAAAGACCACCGTCTTTCTCTGGTAAATCCACGCTTCCTCAACCGTATGGTTTTAACCCACATTTACCACCACCAAATATGCCTCCACCTCCAAACATGCCACCTCCAGTTATGTTGCCACCGCCAAACATGCCACCACCACCATTTATTCCACCATCACAACAGTGGCAGAATCCTACAAATACAACACCATATCAAGTTAATCCTATGGATGGTGGGGCTCACAGTCATACATATCCTGAAGATGGAAAGTCAGTGTCTGAAAATGCAGCATCATTCAATAATGAATCAAATTCAGAAGTTTCTGGACCTGAAAATATAAAGCACCAACTTCAGAAAATGTTGCAATCCTTGCATTTAGCATACAATGAAATAAATCAAAAAGAAAGTGATCACGTTAAAGAAGATATAGATTTCATTGCTAATCTTCAATCTAAATATCAAAATAAGTCACGTTTCAGTCTGCCAAAATGTTCACAGGGGATATCATTATGCGTGAGTTGATTGTTGTTAAAATGTCTTATTTTGTTTTATTTTTCTATTTGTTTTGATATTTTATCTTTTACTTTTGATTCTAGAGTATTAAATTGTCGCTATGAAATGATAGCTAAAAGCTGTGGGTTTGGGTTTTTTTTCTAAATGATATACACATTTAATTGAAAAGTTGATATCACTAAAAATCCGGAGAGTAGCATCCAAACATTCAGAACACTTCAATTCAAATTTCCTTGAACAGAACCATTGAATGGGATGCATGTGATTCTCATGCATTTTAATCTTCTTCAATTTTTCAAGATATTGAAAATAATCCCTCTTTCAAAGCCTCCATTTACGCTGCAAATGACTTTACCTATGAATAAAATCACATCATAATTCTGAGCTGTCACTCAAGTCAAAAATGTGTTCTCGTAATATGTGCAGTCCGGGAATGTGTAGTGTGAAAGGGATAACTGTAAACCAACGATGCAAGCATTTGTGGTCCATAAGATTATTTCTTCAGCAATTGTTTGATTTAAATTACATCTGCAATGCCTCCACAAAAGCTTGTTTTCAAATCATTGGTACGAAACATACTCCATAGTCACTGGAATTTTAGAGTTAATCAATGTTCACAGACTTCACATAATGGTTTTTGGGGGTTTTTTTTATATATATTTAGAAATATAGAATGATGTTAAAGGAAGCAATACAATTGAACAATAAGTTGCAAGCTGCATCTTCATCATTACAACTGGAAGACTCAGAAGAGGGACTTGCTGCAACTCTTAACGACATAGCCAGTATGAAGGTGAGAATTCTGGTATTTGATGTAAAGATAAAAATTACCATACTTATAGAAATCTCATGTGATGAATGACAAAAATGTGTGCCCCACGACCTACTCCTAATTAGCATTATCAATAGCGTTGTAATTTTTATATCACTAGATGAGAGCTTGCAGGGATCAACAATATTTTTGCTTTTCAAATCTAGATACATGTTCAAGATTTATGAAAATTTTAATTGTTATTTATTGCTTATATTTCTACAGGAGAAAATTTTGGAATTGAAAAATACTTTGACAAATAGAGAAATTATTGAAAGTATACAAAAGAAAATAAATGCACGGAAAAAGAAACGGGTATGTATTTAGAATTATGTAGCCAAACTCTATTTACTTTGTATTTATGTAATTGGTGCTTTTAAAATTTATTGTATGGCATGAACTTTTGATAGGAGAGGGTTAAAAGACTTAAACTAAATAAAGAAAAACAAAAAAGAAGAAGATGAATCTTCTAGAACATTGCGTCATAAGGAGATAGACGAATGGCTGGAAGGCATCGCTGAAAAACAGCAGCTTCTCAAAAGGGTAAGATTATTTTAATTTTGTTAGATAATACGGTTAGAATTTTAATGAGATATTCAGACATCAGAAAGTCATTCATTGAAATTGCTCAAGTTGAAATTTTCACGCTGAATCCTTTGTCACTTATTTGTCATTTTTAGAGTTAAATATAGTAAAATCGAAGTGCGTGTTTCAACCAATATATTTGAATGTTTTTAATGGAAACTATTGTTTGCTACATGATTTTTATGAATCAATGAAACATTTGTGCTGTGCTTTTAAGGAACGTGAAATGAAAGCAATTGCTGACAAAACCTTGGCTGAAGTGAGACGAAAACTTGGGGATGTGAAAAGGTCACGTGAAGTGTTGATTGCTTTAAAAAAATTAAGACAAATCCGTGTGGATGACAAGAAAGAACAAGGTATGATACATTGACATTTTTGTTTGGATGTTTTTTCATTTATTATTTGCAAACAGATAGAAGTGTCAGCAATAAGTAACAAACATTGTGTGATTTATTTATCATGAGTGGATAGTTTTGGACTATAACAGCAGAGCAATAAAATAGTATCACAAGGATTTCATGCTTATTGTGAAATAATAATTTCAGGATTGTACACACCATTGGACATAGAAAGAGCATTTACGGAGAGGATGAAGGTCATGTCTGACATGCTAGAGGAGAGGATTCAAACATATGAAGCAGAGAAGAAAACTTTAGAGGTGATTTTTATTTGAAATTATTTTTTAAACATTTTAATGAGAAGTTGATACTTTATTTTGCTTAGTAATCAGTCTAATCCCTACATTGGAAACGAATAATTTGGATCATGATGATCATCATCATCATTAAACTCATAAATAAAGCAATCACTATAGCTATAATATGTTGTATCAACTATAATCCTAAGTATATATATATATTAGAGTTATGTGTAGAAAGAGGTATAAATGGAAATTTGTGAAACATTTCATTGTTTTATACTACCCGTGGCGTCGCGAGTCAGCACAGTCGCGCGGCCCAGGGACCCTCGCAGGTCGCACTGGAGCCGCGACCGATTCCACTTTGTTTACAGTATATCGAAGTACCATGAATTGAATGTGAGCGCAACATGATTACATTTTGCAGACAAAATTTACTTTTGATTGGTTCTAGGTTATGTTGGAGACAGAAAAAGAAGAAAGTGAAGAATGGGAAAAGGCAGAGCAAGAAAAAAAGATACATGAAAGATTTCAACAGAAACTTGAAGAAACCAAGGAATATTTATTTGGAAAAAAATGTAGGATTTGAACAGAAAGTGATATTTACAGAAATTAGGCCATGGTCAATCATGTTTTAATTTTGCACGGTGTTTGTGTGATTGAACGGGTGAGTGTCAATGTTTAAGTACGAAAGCTGGCACTGTAGGATAAAATCATGACTAAAATGACTAAAATCCACACTAAATGAGTGTCATATTCGTTTTATTTGAAAATAAAATCATAAAACGTTCTCATTGCCATTTTTGACCATGCGACTCAGCGGCTGTTATTCAGTTAAAAGAATATTTAGCATAGTTTCTGAAATTAAAACCACTATAAAAACAAGAATGATAAAGGACGAAGAATTGATTTGACACCAAAAATTAATCCAACAACTAGAATTTTGTAAAATAAGTTGGAAAGGAAGATTGTCAAAATGTTTACTCGTGCTGATTTGCGCATTTACAGGCCAGAGCGTGCATATTGTATAATTGACTCGCCTGTTCGACCAATCAGCGTGGGTTATTGGCGGAGATTTTTGCCCGGAATGATGGAATGGTACTTTTTCTTTTTCTTTTAAGTAACAGAAAGTGAAATATTTACAGAAATTGAAGCCATGTTTTTATCATAATTTTTGATGTTTGTTGTTTGTCCTATTGGTGGCTAAAGTAGTATACGGTGCGACTAATGTAGTCTAAGTAAAAATTTAAATATTGTTATATTTAGCAGGATGGATGTCTGAAGTTATCTGGTAAATCAGACATCCATCATGGCAAATTTCACCTTATTTTAGGCTTTATTCTAAGCTGCAATTGTAAGCACCACATTAGAAAAGGGTTGATATTAAAAATAATATAATTGAATCAAATCAAAGGGGTGGGGGTGGGGGTTATAAGGGGTATAAAATTCCCACATTCATAATATTGGGGGCTTTATTTCCCACATCCCTAAATCTTTTTGCCTTTTTTCCTATATCCCACAAATTTTTAGGCTTTTCTCCCACATCCCACATTTTTCAGGCTTTCTTCCCACGTCCCTCTTTTTTTGGCCTTTTCCCCCACATCCCACTTCCTTATAGACCCACCCCATTCAATTTCCAAAAAAATTAACATTCAGTGAATTCACTATCATCTCAAAGAACAGTGGTAATCTTTTTATTATTGTCTTAAAATATATTCATTGTTCTCTAATTAGAAATCTATTAAATTTTCAGAGGACGTTGGGCCTGACCATCCACTGTTCCCTTTCAAGCAGTACTATGCGAGTGCCGATCTCAGCTTGGAAAACTTCATAAAGATCAGGTTTGTGCAGTAATTTACCACGAATTGAGGCACCAATCATGAAGTTATCTCTTTGTTATCTCTGTTTATATTATTTACTAATTTTACATGGATATTATAAGCAGGTTTACATTCAACATTCTTGTTTTGTGATTTCATTGTATATTTTTGTTAGGTTAGTGGTATTACTGTTTTTTTTCATTGATGTTATTCTGTTAAAATGTAAAGAAGTTTGAATACATTTGCCATTATAATTTAATATTTTTTTTTCCTGTAAAATTTACTGCATAAATATTACCATATTTATAAGGAAAATTGGAAAGAAACATTTGCTTGCAGGCATGAATGGGATGCGTTTCTAGTACCTAAAGACTCACCAGGAGGCAGTGCTGTTCCTCACGGCTTCGTGGAACCATCAGAACCTTCCAGTGAGGTCTGGGCTTCATAAATCAGACAATTCATGACTAATGGAGACGGAGTACTAAATAAAACTGAACAAACTGTTTCGAATTTGGAATATGCAATAAAATGAATCGTGCAAAATACCCAGTACCACTCAATGAAATATTTGAAATGTGGAATATCTATTAAATCTCAGACCAAAAATTGTTTTATTTTTATTTTTAACGCTTGGAGATAGAAATATTATTAGTCCTAGGTAGTCAAAACTTCCGACATATTACAAACTGATTAAAAAAATTAATGTGCCCCATCACAATAAGGGACCATTGAGTATTTATGACAGGGTGGGGTAGGAGGATTTTAGGACGGGCCAAGAACTTTTGTCACAATGTTTGGAGGGGGGGGGGGCTATCATTTTTTGCACACACTTTTGAGGGGGGGCGGGGGGGGGGGGCTATCAATTTTTTCACATAAAATTCACCCCTATTTTTTTAGAGATTCTGTACTAAAAGTTATTGTTTTTTATCATGGCTATCCATCAAATAGGATTTTAGTTAACTGACAATGAATGCATTAATTGATGGGGGTGGGGGGTCATCAATTTTTGTCACATGAAATTGAGGGGGGGGGGACCAATTTTTTCACAGAGGTTTGAGGGGGGGCTATTAATTTTTTCACATCAATTTTGGAAAATCCTCCTACCCCACCCTGTCACAAATACTGAATGGTCCCTAATGGGAATGGAAAGTGGGATCTCTTTCATATCAATATGTGAAAATATGATACAAACTTATCACTTGTCCATGCATTAATTTTTAAATACAGTGTTAGTTTAACAGAAGCTATACTGTAATTGAAAAATTAACTTTTTAACATAATAGTTATATAGGTTCCTGCTCTTTTCTAATGAGACTTCTTAATCAAACTAAACTTAAAAACGAATTTGCTTTTTTTATTAAACTTAACTTATTTTCTAACTAAAAGAATAATAAAACAGTCTCTCAATTTGTTATTTTTATTCATTACTCATTTACAACTGGTACCTTTTAAAATGAATGATTGGCAAGCAATATAAAAATATTTGATAGATGACTATCAATACACAAAACAAACGTTTTCATGGCAATTACCACAGTCAGACTAGAAGCAGAGACAGAGATTCAGTAACATGACTGCATGACTTTGAATAAAATTTCAAAATACTATATATACAGTGTTTTGTACAATATTCTTTCCATAAAAATATGCATAAGAAATTTCTTATAATAGTGAATAAATAGGCTTTGATTATTCAATACTATAAAACTTCATTTAATAGAAATAATATCAAAATGTTAAAAATTATGCCAATAGCTTTATAATTACGGTACAGAATATTTAGTGCATATACCTATGTAATGTTGATTATTTTGATCACTTCATTGGTTCATGAATTTGAGATTCTACTAATTACATAAAATGACTGAGATCTAGACTCGTACATCCCTGGCATATACACATTTGCCGCTTAATTTTCACCCCATATAATAATCATAAGCAAAAACATCACATTGTCAACTTTCTACAAACACAGTCTTTGCATTGAATAATTTATAAGACCATCATGAACAATAAAAACAAAGACTAACATGGATTCAAAATAAGGGAACTACCTCCCGAAGATTGATAACACTTAAAAATATAACATTTGAATAGTAAAAAATACTCACTCGTGTACACATAAAACAACCTACCCACTCTACATCATTAGTAGCACCATATCATCGGATTCGGAAGTGGAAAAGCGTTGACTGTATGGTTACCTCATTTTCATTCATTAGAACAATACAGTACCAATAGCAGTGGGTATGTGTTAAAAGTTGTATACGTAACATCATAGAACATGTTTTTATATATCACTTCTACATAAAAAAAGAACTTAACAGGTGTTATATCTCAAACGATGACAATTCCCAAATTACACATAATTTTCATATATTTACGAATATGATACATGAAATATTTTCACAAGGCATGAACAAACAATTAGACATTTCAGCATTCAGATTCAACACTAGATGTTCATATTCAGCTATTAACTTTTTGCAAATTGTCAAAAGGTGATATAATTGTGATCAGAAGTTTTATGCGAAACATTATTTAAATGTAGCAGTACTTTTCCACTTATTTAACGTCCTGCATTTATACAACTGAAGAAATCCTTCACTCTGTAAAATTAGGCAAATTGAATAGAATCCTCGACCCCGCTACTAAAATATCAAAAAAGTTGAATGAAATTATTGACCCCAATCACATATATCCAGATATGGAAAAAAAATCATTTGCATGAAATTCTTTGGCCCCGTTTAATGGGGCAATTGCATGAAATCCCAGAGCCCACAAATAAACTGTCAAAAATAGCGTGAAATCATTAACCCCAACCACACTCATCCAGATACAAAATGAAATCCTTCAAATCCACCATCGGCATAGCGACGACGAAATGAGACCGTTGTTCACTAAGCGGCGGTGGCGTTCACACACGGCAGGGCGAGGACATTGTGATACAGCGCGAGGGCCAAACACACGAGCACGAACGCGGCACAGAAATACGCGTTGAGCTGGAGGTTGAATATGAGCATGGAGAGGACGGTGGTGACGACCATCGCCGACGAGATGAGGAAGAGGCGCGCGATGTTGGTGCCGTGCTTCATGATGGCGGACAGGATCAGGCCGGTGGCAGACGACAACTTACAATATCAGGTAATGGGTTTGGTTTTCTTGCTTCGGTTGCAATAGAATACTCATTGCCGGGTGTTGCTAAGATTTTATTGATATATATGTGTTTCCTTTTTGTAAAGAGATTGTTCATTGGATTTCTTTTTTCTATCGACAAGTAACACTAATTTTGTGATAAATCCTTAAAAAACTTACTATATTGTCTTAATATTTTCGGACATTTTCAATGTCCATCGTCTGAGACTTTTCTGTCACCAGGTGGCAGCACGTGACACAAGTAAGAACTTTCCAAGTTTATACATTGGTGAATCAGGCAGGAAGTAGTCGCAGTCGTAGTCGCACCGATGGGGATCCTGTCATGTCTGGAGTACCCCAGGGCACAGTCATGGGCCCCCTACTATTTCTTTTGTACATAAATGACCTACCGTCTGTTCTCAATCCATCCACTTCATGCCGTTTGTTCGCCGATGATTGTTTGATCTATAGATCAATCCACTCTATGGAGGACAAGGTCATTCTACAAAAGGACTTAGATTCACTCTTTGAGTGGGGTCAGGTCTGGGGCCTCAAGTTCAATGTGTCCAAGTGTAACATCCTCCACCTTGCGGAGACAGACCCAGAAACCTGTTCGTTTTTCTACACCCTAGGCGGTGAGATTATTGGTTCTGTCCCTGAAGTATCTGGGCGTCACACTGTCAAACAAGTATGGAGCCGGTCTTCACAGTGGAGGCCTCATCTTGGACACAGTTTCCCGTGCCAACCAACGTCTGGGGTTCCCTGTAAGGAATCTCCGCGGTTCTCCCTACAGACTGAGAGGGAGCAGCATATTTCACAATCGTCAGGTCATCTTTAGAATATTGTGGGGCTATTTGGGACCCATCAGTTAAAGAGGTGATTCCCTAGAGAGATTGTTCAGGGCGAGCAGCACATTGGCTGGCAAAGCCTAGCAGACCGGGCGGGCATAGACTCGGCGTTTATGCCTATTTTATAAGCTTTT
>CM032667.1:20666554-20681828 GCA_019095985.1 Streblospio benedicti | reverse complement strand
CATGAATTTGAGATTCAAACTAATTACATAAAATGACTGAGATCTAGACTGCCGTACATCCCTGGCATATACACATTTGCCGCATAATTTTCACCCCATATAATAATCATAAGCAAAAACATCACATTGTCAACTTTCTACAAACACAGTCTTTGCATTGAATAATTTATAAGACCATCATGAACAATAAAAACAAAGACTAACATGGATTCAAAATAAGGGAACTACCTCCCGAAGATTGATAACACTTAAAAATATAACATTTGAATAGTAAAAAATACTCACTCGTGTACACATAAAACAACCTACCCTACTCTACATCATTAGTAGCACCATATCAAATAATTCGGAAGTTAAAAGCGTTGACTGTATGGTTACGTCATTTTCATTCATTAGAACAATACACTACCAATAGCAGTGGGTATGTGTTAAAAGTTGTATACGTAACACATTAGAACATGTTTTTATATATCACTTCTACAAAAAGAACCTAACAGGTGTTATATCTCAAACGATGACAATTCCCAAATTACACATAAACTTCATATATTTACGAATATGATACATGAAATATTTTCACGAGGCATGAACAAAACAATTAGACATTTCAGCATTCAGATTCAACACTAGATGTTCATATTCAGCTATTAACTTTTTGCAAATTGTCAAAAGGTGATATAATTGTGATCAGAAGTTGTGCTTTATGCGAAACATGATTTTAATGTAGCAGTACTTTTCCACTTATTTAACATCCTGCATTTATACAACTGAAGAAATCCTTCACTCTGTAAAATTAGGCAAATTGAATAGAATCCTCGACCCCGCTACTAAAATATCAAAAATGTTGAATGAAATTATTGACCCCAATCACATATATCCAGATATGGAAAAAAAATCATTTGCATGAAATTCTTCGGCTAAAGATATACTTGGCGCCGTTTAATGGGGCAATTACATGAAAACCCAGAGCCCACTAATAAACTGTCAAAACTTTAAGAGTGAAATCATCAACCCCAACCACACGCATCCAGATACAAAATGAAATCCTTCAAATCCACCATCGGCATAGCGACGACGGAAGGAGACTAAATTCCGTTCTTCACTAAGCGGCGTTCACACACGGCAGGGCAATGACATTGTGATACAGCGCGATGGCCAAAAACACGAGAACGAACGAGGCACAGAAATACACGTTGAGCTGGAGGTTGAATATGAGCATGGAGAGAACTGTGGTGACGACCATCGCCGACGAGATGAGGAAGAGGCGCGTGATGTTGTTGCCGTGCTTCATGATGGCGGACATTATCAGGCCGATGGCAGCCTGCAAGGCAAATGTAAACAACTTTGCAACAGGTAATGTGTTTTGTTTTTAGCTTTTACATGCAATAGAATACCATTGGCATCCTTGTCTACTAAGATTTTGTTGATATATATGTGTTTCCCAGTGATATAGAACCAGGGTATGAAAATAGTACCTATTTAATCGGTACCCAGTGCCAGTGTGATTTTGTTAGGCCGGCTGGTTTTAAAAGTTCACGGCCCAGTGGGTAGGCTACTTTTTGGGAGTTCTAAATATGAACATAATGAAGGGCCGTACACTTTTTGCCAGGGTTGGCTACTTTATATAGTTGCCGGCCCTGTGGTCCGTAAGCAAATTTTGGTGAGTTTCATACCCTGGGGAAACACATATATATCATTCAAAAGCACTAAAAATGCTAATAAGACCTTCGCAAAATTTCGTCATCATTTGGGATTCGAACCCACGACCTCTGGGTTGAGATGATAACAGACCAAGTATGTAAGCTGGGGGTTACAGAGACAACGGTTCAGCCGTGTAACCTTTTAACAGCCCGCTGCTTGGGATGATGGTATCATTCTGGTCTTACAGCCTTGGGGTTGTGAGTTCGAGTCCCGCCAGGGCAACTTGATTTAGTCAAATGGAAGCTTAGGGTTGTAAAACCTATCCTCAGCAATATCTATCCTTTGTAGAAATATGCTTGCTAAAAAGACGTGAAAGAGAGAGAGAAGTTTGAATATATACATAAGATTTAATTGATTCATGTAATTAGAGTTAATCTTTTACAATGTTAGATACCAGAACATTAGAAATAAAATCATCAAACAAAAGCTCTCCATAATGTAACCTTTAGTAAAAATAAAGTTACACCAAATAATATACAATATATTTTGTGTTCTTACAACACATCTTCAGCTGTTTCTTTAGAACTTGAATTTTACACTGTCATAATAGTTCAAAAGATTTGTGATATACACGACAAACAAAATAGTGGGTTAATCCTTTAAACTGCATACAAGCGTTATGAGTAGTAAGACTGTAAGAGGTCAATTATATTGACAACAGCTTAATTGTTAGTTTTCCCCCTGTATTCTAGGTTGGTTTGAACTTGATGTGGAGTGCAATGTAGCATTCCTAATTTATGATGACAGCTGTCTTATCATATTGGAAGATTTAAAAATAATATGAAGAATTTACCTGAGAAAATATCAACAGCCACGTGTATATGCTGTAGCCATGCAAAAGATCCCATGCATCTATAAAAGTAAAAATACAAGTGAATGTATTCCTCAAAACTTTAATATAAAATCAGCATAACAATTTTGTTTACACAAACATTTAGTTTTATTTATCACAATGGAGTTGTGCTACATTTTTGACAATAACATACAGAGCAAAGTACTTGAATTTTGTATTTCTGATTAAATTGAAAGCTAAAGCAAAAAATATAATCGTATGTATATTCAAATGCCTGAGACACCAGCTTATAAGAGAAAAACAAAAATTGGTCTTGCATCAACCTTTATCAACTAAGCCCTGGAGTACTCACTTGCATCGTCAGACTGCCACGCTCCCACGATGAAGGTCCCACCATTCAGGATGATACCAAAAATATACAGCAGCCCGTTTTGAAGGTGTATTGAAGACTGAAAACAGAAAATTATAAACTTTTTAGTTAATGCAAAATGTGCAAAATTCCAACAAACCTAATATAATCACCACCAACTTTTTCATGAAGTATACAAAAGTGATTCTATAATTGAGCTCGAGAATTGAGCTACCATTTCAAGCATGAACATTCATGACAACCAGACTGGGGCTTTGGTGTGTCCATTTTGTATCTCGGTTTTAACAAGTTTTACTAAAAAAAGAATGAATAAGCCTGTCAAAATTCAATTTGAGCTATCTCCATACCACCCCATTCTGTGGCAACATAATGTATAAAAACAAAATAAAATGAACTCAAATATGCCCCTAGTTTTGCTGGGTGTCTCCATACACGCACAAAGATAAAAATTCAGATATTCAAACAAGAAGATGAAAAAGACCAGTTGATCATTACAATCAGTCACAAGAGCAAGAGAGGAAAAGAAGCTGCAGTGGATAAACCATGCAGCAACCTTCATGACCTTGTTGTGCCAGTATAAGGGAAGCGTGGCCGACATGTCACAAATTCAGAGGAAACCGAAAACAAAGACCTGCTCGAGTGGAACATGTGATTGTGATGCAAGCACCTACATTGTACATCTTGGCAAAAACATCACCTCTGCATGCTCCCCTAAGGAAAATTTTGACCCCTTTTTGGCGTAGGCGCAGATCATCAGCATGCCCTTCACAGTGATGTGGATGACGCCGGCGGAACTCTCTCCCGGCGACGCCTGCAGACCGCCATAGCTGGAACACAGTACAACCGTCAAGTGAGATCACCTTTATATAGAGACTACCTCTATAATAAGACCACTTTTTATGCTCCCAAACCTTCATAAAGCTAACAAAATGAACCTCTGTATAGAAACCACCTCTCTATTGAGACCGCCTGACACTGGTCCCAAAGGTGGTCCTAATAGAGAGGTTCTACTCTACAACCTTCAATTGATATCCATATAGAGACTACCTCTATAAACAGACGATATTTTGCAATCTAAATAAGGAGGTGGCACAAAACATCTATGATCTAATTAAGACTACCTATAGCTTATAAAGTTACCATGGAAACACGTAAAAGTATGCACATTTTGTGTCCCCCACCACCACCAACACCCACGCACCCCACTGCCCACCTAGGCTAGTTTCTACTAAAGTGATAGTCCTTGAGTTTGGGTATGTGTTGCTTGGGTCTATTGTGTATAAACGTATGTACTAGTCTGTTCACTCTACTAAACTTGGCGCCTGCGGAACCTGCAGACCACCATATCTATCTGTTGGCTCTTGGCTCGTAATTTTTGCTGGTTGATTTCAAAACTAGATGAATTACCACACAGGCTACTTTTTTATATTAGTGAATGCGATCTTTAATAATGATCATAATTAGGTCCTCAGACTTTTATGTAAAGGCTGACTGACCTGATATATTTCCGTGTTAGGTCCATATTTTCAAGGGTATTCACAAGAAAACCCTCGCTTCCATTTCCTGTCTACACGGGTCTACGCATTGACAACAAACGCACGTGTGCAGTATTGACGTAAACAAGAAAACGTTCTGGAACGCATAGCGTATTTGTCATCAATGGAACGTAGTGTTTAGCGTATAGGACTTCACGTGTGCATTGTGATTGTTTGGCGATGTACCGGTATTTGCTGTGTTAACGTCGGCAATGTTAAAGCCCCAGGAAACTTTCATTAGCAGCCTCTGCTCTAAACACTGCCCAGTATGTTATACAATGATACATATGCAATGAATTTTAATTCACAACCAACAAAATATAGCAACTTTAAATACCGAAATATCACGTCAAAAACAGCCACTTTCCCGTTCATTTATATGGTCACGTGTCAATGTTTTACCCTCGCTGGTGTGTGATCATGTGACGTGTGATGCGGGGGTTTCGTTGAGAATATTAGAGTTGCCGTACACGTACCTGTTACAGCCGCCAGCCACGGCCAGCATACACAGCGCCACCCACTGCACACCCGTGATCGGCCTGCAAAACACAACGTAACTTGGCTTGTTTGAAGTCACAATTTAACTGTCACATTTAACACACGTTTTTTTAAGTGAGACGCACTTCTAAAAATTAGGCCTCTGCAGCTACATTGTAGTTAAACAAAAACAAGCAGCATCACAATATTCCATAATTACATTGTCAATGGTTATAAAAAAATGTGGGAAAGTTGTTGTATATGTTACTTGCCTGATGGGGCAAGTGAAAATAAACGGTAATGTAAACCTCTAATATTAACATTCAATACATTCAGATGATAATACACAGAGAAAAATATCTGTCGCAGTATGCAAAAATATCCAATGGTCAGTGACAGGTCAACCCCTTTGTAAGCTGATTATTTTTAATAGAAATACAATAACCATGGGTGTGACTTACAATACATCAACCAGGGTTTTTTTTCTCTTACGTATATGTGAAGTTGTATTATGTAACATGTGTATCGCCTTGTAATATAAAGCAAACTGTTCAATACTCACTTCTTAATGATAATTCTATAGAGAAATGCCGTTGATAAAATCTTCAGATTGCTCAGCACCTGTGGACATGAGTTGTATCGTTTTACATAAATTTCATTGAATATCGCTCATGTCCATAATAGAACAAAGCTGTTCATTAAACAAATCGATGTATTAATTCAATGTGTGTTTTTGTGTTTTTACTGTTTGCTTTTTTTTACTGTTCTACTTTTGTACTAATCTAGAATGTATGGAATTTTATATTCTGAAATAAAGAAATTGAATTGAATTCAATTCAAAGGCACATGTGTAATGCTACAGACATATTTTCTGAATACTGCACATGTAGAATTTTGAATACTATTAGATGACACTTTATTTATCAATAAAATGATTATAGATGTCCTTGTGTAGATGAAGTTTTCCACATTCAAAATATGTACAGTAAAACCACCAATTAAGACCACCTCTCCATTGAGATCGCCTCTATAATAAGACCACTTTTCACAGTCTCAAACCTTCATACAGCTTACAAAATGAACTTCCATATAAAGACCACCTCTCTATTGAGACCACCTAACACTGGTCCCAATGATCGTCCTAATAGGGCAATTCTACTGAACCTGGTACGTGGCTGGGTCCATCTGGAGCTGCATCTGGATGCCGAGGTTGTTGTTGAGGCAGTAGAGGACGGCCGGCACTGAGAAGGGCAGGGCGAAGGCGACGGAGACCCGCGGGAAGCCCCGCTCACGCACCTCGGGCGCAATCAGCACCACGCACATGCACAGCTACAACAGGTGCAATGTGTTGGTGTAGTGTGTGTTTATAAAAACAAACACAGCCATGTTAATATGTATAGTCTTTCCATGCACTAAAACGAAAAAAGTCCTAAAGTTTAAAAAAATTATTATCTAATGGTACCTGGTTTCAAGGCAACAGTCTCCTTTTCAGGTTGAAAAGGAGACTGTTGCCTTGAAACCAGGTACCATTAGATAATTTTTAAACTTTAGGACTTTTTTCGTTTAGTGCATGGAAAGACTATACATATTACGTTACATGAGATCACATGCAGTGTACCGTATGAACTTGATATTGGATAAACACAGCCATGACATCAAACCAATGTCATCATGACATGAAACGAATTACTCCATGGCAAAAACGTGAATGAATACCACGTGTCATCCAGCCAACACCGATCCGGCTGTGTGCTAGTCTAAACTGGCTAGCGAGATAAGAGGCTGACTGTTGGGATATAAACGAAATTTTGTAAAGTACAAAATGAACATAAATCTATGTGTTCTATGAAGCCATGAAGAGACCCAAAGGAAATACACTACACACACAGCTTTAAGTGCTATGTGCTGGTGAACGATCCCGTGGTGTAAGTGTCTGTGTATATCTATCTGGCTAAACATGATTCAGATGGCAATCATGGTTGCGATCAACGACCCAATTACAGTTCTAAATTATTAAGTCTCACATATCAAAGTCTGCACCCACCAAAACCAGGGGCACATCACTTACTTCTTTATACATTATATTGCCACAGAACTGGGGTGAAAGTCTGCAGATCAAATTAAGACCAAGCATAACTAAAATTGCAATCGCAACCCCATCTCGGTCGGGTCAGGGATTGTAACTAATATTAGGTAATCTCACCTTAAAGACTTCTGTGAGGAGGACGGCTGAAGCGGAGCTGAAGGGCAACTTGTGGTCCACCTCACAAAGGTGAACCAGGATCGTGTAGCAGCCATAGATTGTCACACTGGAACAAATCCAATGATCATTGAACGTATATACAGTGAATACTGCCAATTTTCTGGTAGGCACTGGTGTGTCCACCTCTACAAAGGTGAATTTCCAGGAAGCCACCTGTCAGCAGCCATAGATTGTCACACTGGAACAAATCCAATGATCATTGAGCAGTCTGTGTTTGTAGTAATTACATATTTTATTTTCTGGTAGGCACTGGTGTGTTAAAGGTGAGGTTTCCAGACTACCTTCCAGCCCAATTTTTACGTAATTTTGACAATTTCCCACGCCAGTTAGGTTGCAAGCCACCTGTCAGGAGACAAGGGCCCACATTCCAGGAAATCATGGTTTTGATAAGTACATGTTTGAGTCCGCGTGAGCAGTCTGTGTTTGTAGATAATTATGTCATATATATATACAACAGCTATGTCTCTGTGTACATGAATTTCTATTTGCATGACTAGCTGATGATGCAGAGTAGTAACAGTACATATATACATGTACAATGTATATATTCTCTGCTAGTTTGTACATTACATCATACATGCTGTGATGGTTACAATGTGTCTGCATGTGTGTTTATTTTCATCTGAGCTAGTGTAAATTGTTAACTTATTTGAACATTTATCTTTTTTCAATGACTTTGTCTTCTTATAACTATAAATGACAATTCGTTTATCATATAGAAATTACAAATGTTAGTACGCTGCCACTACATTCTGCCCTTATAATTCCAATTTCCAATTTCCAATACAAAATTATTTCGTATCCATGAAATTGCTATACTTGTTACATTGACAATATTAGTGATAACGGAATGTCAATTGTTATTCACAGTTTAATATCAGAACAAATGTTCATATTTCTTTAATATTATAATAATATAATTTGATATACTGCTGAACAGTGTCCTCATTATCAATTTGCATTTATGTTCACATAGTGTATAATAGATCTCTTAGGGAGTTAGTAATACTATGATATATAACATGGATGTAAGCCTCTTTTGATATCAAATCATTGATGAATTTTCAATTAAAATTGCATTAAACTTTGTTTTGAATGTTTACCACACTCACCCACACACCAACATGAACTTCCACATGAACTTTGACATGGGGCGCATGGCTTCTGGGGAGCTGCTGCCAGATTCCACATCCTTCATTTTCATCACCTCTACAATATCAAGAATACCAAGTTATTACAGATGTATAATTAGGCAATCAGGAAAAAAAATCCCATTAGGAAATATCATGGGGCTAAATGAAACAGTGAGATTTTATCATCAATGTACTACAGGTGACAGGTTGTCCTGAAAGATTCTGTGCTTTATGTAATGTCATTTGAACATATTTGGATGCCTATTTGGAGTAACCCTTTGAAGTGCACAGCAATGTTTTTTCCACAGAGAAGCTGGTCCTGTTGAACATAATCCCATATCTCTAGGATACAAAATAGATGAATGAACGAACATTTTGAAAGTGTGTTTATGAATCAATAAAACATCAAAGAAATTTCGACATACCATGTATTTATCATTAAAGCGACAACGAACATTTTGTGATTGTGGTTGTAAATTCTATCAATAAAACATCATAGAAATTTCGATATAACATAATCTATTCATCATCAATAGCAACACAGACATTCAATATAATATTACCTTCAACGTTTCAATGTAAAATATTTATAACATTTATATACAAAATACTGTTAATTAACGCAACATTAGACTTGAATTTCTGAGACGAAACCTACATAGAGCAGCACCCAAACATCTTCTGCACTTTCTATCTCCAAGACCATGCATCGCATATATACAATATCATCTTATTCATATAACAACAGAATTAAAAACAAAAAATTCAAAACAAACATCACAGGGCTTAACTGTTGAATAACACTAACTTTTTTTTTGCGTGCCCAGCAGGGCACTTGATGGTCCAAAATGGTCCAAAATGTTTTCTTTTTATGTGCCATGACATTTTTTATTTTAGCTAAACCGCAGACACCAAAAAAATGAAAACAAAAAATAGTTCAACAATCAGATCAATATGAACACTGTATGTTTCACCATAATAGGGAATACCAACATTGCTGATATGATGGTCGAGTTTGGCTAAAATATAATAACGGGTACTTTTTATGATGTGCCTTGACTTATATTTTATGTGCCCAGAACACCATGGCACTAGCTAGCGTTAAGCCCTGCATCATGGTGACACCCAGTATTATATCACACCTAAATCCTTTTCATGAGAGATCTCTTCAAGTTCTTCACACCCTTCCATGGCAATTTAGGAAATGCACACCTTGGTAATATAGATGTAAATAAAGCTTATGATGAGTTTAATGAGAAATTTCTTGATATATATATAATAAACATGTTCCTGTAAAGCAAAGAAAACTGGTGCGAAATTCTGCTCCTTTTATGAATAGTAAACTCAAGAAAGCAGTGTACAAAAAACGTATGTTGCATAATAAATACAAGCAACATAAAAATTCAGAAACTTGGGAAATGTTTAGAAAACAGAGAAATTTGGTAACAAAAATAAAAAGAGAGTCTGTGAAAAAATTATTTTATAGAAAGATGTATTGGAGGCCCTAAGAGTAAAGATTTTTGGATGACCATTAAGCCATTTTTAACAAACAAGGGGAGTAATTTTGAAACTGATATCATTATAAAAGAAAATGAGTGTCTTATCTCAGACCAGAACAAGATCAGTGATATTTTTAATAATTTCTTTATAAATGTTGCTTCGATATTGGGAAAGAAAAATCCAAGTATTGTATTTAAAATGAATAAGTTCTCAGGATGAGCAACTTGTTTTCAAACCTATACAGGAAATGAACACAGCAATGCAACATCTTGTATTGTAAGATATTTATAAAATTGTAAAGTGGGAAATGAATAAGACTCTCTCAGGATGAGCAACATTGAAAATTTTCAAACCTCATACCAGAACAAGATCAGTGATATTTTTAATAATTTCTTTATAAATGTTGCTAAATATATTGGGAAAGACTCGATTGATGTTGATGAAAATCCAAGTATTGTATTTATAAGGTAAATGAATAAGATCTCTCAGGATGAGCAACTTGTTTTCAAACCTATACAGGAAGATTTTGTTAGTAAGCAAATAAGTAAATTGAGTGCAAAAAAGACAACAGGTTTTGATCAGATATCACCTAAAATACTCAAATTGGCTAAACATATAGTGACAAAACCGATCACTATTTTAATGAACAAATCTTTAGAAGCTTCTGTTTTTCCTGATAATTTAAAGGTAGCACAAGTTGTACCTGTAAACAGAGAACACAGTAATTCTAAATCGTAGCTTGCCCGTCCGGACGACCTACTACAAAACGTAGGTGGTCTGGGTGATAGATATTCTGGGTTGTCCAGAAATAATATGGGTGTTTGTGTTTTTGCATACATTTATCATACAAGAAAATTCTATAAATAACAACACTTATTATATCAATACAGACTCCTAAAGCTAATGGCCTAAACCGGCCGTATCATTTGAACATTTCACGTTTTTTGCTGCCAAAAACATGTAAGATCCCACATGTTTCATTTTTTAAATCTGTCAAATGCCTATTTAGAAGCAGTGTCATCGGGATTAAAAGTAGATAACTTTATGTAAAACCTCATTAGGAATGATCATACATAATTCATTTTAACGTTACTTTAATATCTTAAGCATATAACAAGAAATTTCAACAAATTGACATCCGTTTCCTATGGGAGCCATTTTGGTACTAGTGCCCGATGCAACATGCATTTATCCCAAAAATACAGCAAATTTTTTCCCCGCGATACCGGCGTGAACCAGTTGAAAGTATTTCAGTGAATTGCCGGTTGTTGGCACTCTGAATGTAAACAAATATGGCAGCGCCCATGAAACTAACGCAGATTGAAACTTGAATGAAAAGAAACCAAATAATGGTGTAATATCTTTCAAATATTGATGATCACACGTCCCTAAACCGTGAGTCGTCCGTATGGACGACTCTTGTTGAAGTCTGGGTCGTTTGGACAAAACGTGAGTCGATTCTGACGACCAAACGACCAATTACTGTTCTCTCTGTGTACATAAGAAAAATAGCAATTTATACGAAGGTAATTATAGACCTGTTAGTGTGTTACCAGCAATATCAAAATTTTTTGAGAGCTGTGCATGTACAAACTATTGAATTTTTTGATAAATGTTTTAATATAATGTTGTCAGCATTTAGAAATGGATATAGTTGTCAAGATACACTGATAAGAATACTCGAGGACTGGCGTAAATGCGTAGATGATAAGAAATTTGTTCCGGCTATCCTCATGGATCTGTCTAAAGCATTTGATTGTCTACCGCACGATTTATTACTATTGAAACTTAAAACGTATGGTATATCTGAAAGTGCTCTTAAACTTTTTGAAAGTTATCTTAGTAACACAAAACAATGTGTCAAGATAGGAAGTGTACGTAGTTCATTCTTAGAAATTTACAAAGGAGTACCGCAAGGGTCTATATTGGGACCTGTTCTATTTAATATTTTAAAAAATGACATCTTTTGTTTTATTTCAAAAGGCTGCTTATATAATTATGCAGATGATAACACTTTGACATACTCTGATAATAGTATTGAAAATCTAACTAAAGTTATGGAAGAGAGTGAAGTTTTAATAAAATGGTTTAGTGACAATCAAATGCAGGCAAATCCAGGCAAGTTTCAGGCTATTGCTATTGGTAAAAAGACAAACGATCAAAATATCTCTTTTAACATAAATGGCAATATAATGAAATGTGATGAGGAAGTTAAGCTTCTAGGTGTTACTTTTGACTTCATGTTAAATTTTAATTCTCACATTTCTAGTATCTGTAAAAAGGCTTCAATGCAGTTAAATGTCTTGAAAAGAATTGGTGGTCATTTGAATAGACTTGGTAAATTAACTATTTACTACTTTTATCTTATCAAATTTAAATTACTGTCCTTTAGGTTGGCATTTTTGTGGTGAGAACAATACAAAAAAGCTTGAATCTATACAAGAGAGAGCGTTACGTTTTATATATGAAGATGAAAATAGTAGTTATGAAAAACTGTTAGAAAAATCTAAAATGCCTTCACTTAAAATTAGAAGGATGCGTTATCTTGCCATACAGGTTTTTAGAATTATTAATAAACAATCACCTATTTATTTACATGATTTGGTCAATGTTAAGAACATAAAATACACTTTTAGATACAAGAATTTATTAGAAGTGCAAAGAATAAGAACAACAAAGTATGGCTTGCACTCACTGCGCTATGCTGCGCCAAAAATTTGGAACGAACTTCAAAATGATTTTAGAGTGTCAATGTCATTAAATGAGTTTAGGGGTGTTATTGGAAAGTGGGAAGGTGATAGCTGTAAATGTTCATTTTGTAAATAACTTATCTATATAAATTTATTTTAGTGTATAATGTGTAATTGTATATGTCTGTATTGTCGGTTTTAAAAGCTCTGTAGAGATTATGTTACTTGTTATAATGTACCGACTTTTAAATAAATATTATTTGACTTGACTTGACTTGAAATGAGGGTTATTTTTTCCAAAATGTATGACTTTACATTTTTTGGCATTGAAAACCATTTGCCACTTTTTTGCCCATCTCTCTAAATTGTCAAGGTCATTTTGAAACACATTATGGTCTGCCTGGTTTTGTATTCTGGAATAGATCTTGGTGTCATTGGCAAACATCTCAATCATGCAATTTACCATATTTGGCATATCGTTGATAAAAATCACGAAGAGCACAGGCCCAATTACACTGCCCTGTGGTCTGACAAGGTCTGACAAGTCCAGAAAATCTGTCAGTCTGAATGATTTTCTGTCAACAAATGTATATTTCTATTGGGTTCCATTATTCAAATTCATTATAAACTAAATACTAGTACAAACATTTTGGAACTTGGAATTTTGTCTTGGCTAGACTTTTGCTATTATCTCAGGATTTCATCAGGCCTAATGTGAAAATCCTGGTGCTTTTGCCAAAACACTTGAAAGAGCAAGACTTGTAAAATTTCTATCTTCATAATTTTTTATAAAATTTGTTTTTTATAAAATTTGTGAAAATGCTTAGACTAACGAAGAGTGTGTTATTATGTTAATCCTCGCATTTCAATGTTCGTATCGAATTACAGTCCGTTTCCTTTTGTAGATAATTGTATACAACATTTTTCCTGCCAGCGCCCATCGGTATTCTTACCTACCGTTAAAATATATGTGTCTTTGGTCATCAGTTGAGGATCGGAATTATAGCCAATATTTATGGGTTAAGTCCCAGGGGTTAAGTACAGGACAGGAGATTGCGAATAGAAATCTGTGAGTGAACGTACGTTATTCCGATAATGTGGTTTTAAACATTTCACATAGATACACTGAATATTTATGGAATGTCTACATTGATCCTAAACTGAGACATTGATGCTGGATGATAAGTGGTTTGTACTAGCCACAAGTGTAATCAACATCACAAACTGTAGTCTTTACTGTAGAATACAGTTTGAGATGTTGATCGCTGCTTATGATAGAACTATGTAACTGCATGCACATGTACTGTAGTACGACTAGTACTAGTGTTAGTGCCATAGACATAGTGGCTAATGTTGTACACTGTCTGTACAGTCAAGTTTCTGCTCAGTGACTGTCAGTGAGTTGTCAACAGTAGATCTACAGTATCAGGTTAAATTACTCCCATTCAATAACCTAGGCTCTGGGGAATATACGTTTTATGCCTTAACATAGATCTACTCAAGAAAATGTAAAGATTATAGGATAGATAAAAAAATTACAAACTTGATTATTTCTTTGATTTCACTGCCTGGTTGGATGTATCGAAACTTAGATGATTGAGAATGATTTGATAAAGAATGATAAACAAAACACATATCACAAAAAGAAAACCGACTTAACGTATTTCCATTTTACGACTTTCGAACCATTTGTTATTCCATATCCGAAATTGCACATGTTAGTACAAATGATAATATTTTAGGTATTTTTACCAAAATACGCAGCTGTCATCATGGCAGGAAGAGGAAGAGGTCGTGGAAGAGGGAAGGGGCTGTCATTTAATGTAGAATCTCTAGGATTTGGACGTGGTGAATCTTTACCTGGCTCTATAATTGAACCTCCACCAAAGTTTCCCGTAAGTTGTAGCGCAAGTGGCAGTGCCCAGTTCTTCTTGTTCTTGATTAATAGTCCGCAAGTAGACTAGTTACTAAGCAGACACTCGTCTCCCATAATCCCCCAATTAGCCTTAGGTTGGAGTCGGCTCTCTGCGTACATTTTCAGTTAAAAAAATGGCCAAATCCGAAAAAACAGGGAAAATATCTCTAATTTAACCCTTTCATTGTGGGTCCGCAGCGTCCTTCGGCGTTTCAAGGCGCCTTGCGTTGTCGACTTGGCGCCGTTTTGCCCTCCGCGTCCAGCTTCGAGTGCAGATCAAGCTCCGTGAGGACACCACTTCGTGAAGAGGTTTTTCATGCCGCGTCCATCACTACGAGCTTATTGATCAGTATTGAGTAAATTCTCTTCGATCTTTTCAATATACAGTCTACGCCATATGATTCCGAGAAACACCGTGACACACTCCGCCTCGGACATCACCCAACGCCTTCGCGGAGCTGTCTTAAAATACGGGCGGCGGGGGGGCCAGGAGCGGTGTTTCACGGTCAGCCCGCGGCATGTCATTTTTCAGTCCCGCGGCGTGAGATTTGGTGAGGCACCACATTTTTACAAATATCCCTCTATAGCCACGAGAGAACGCGCCCACGCCGCGCTCAGGCTTATTGGTGGGTAACGGGGCAAAACGCGGACAGAGGGAGAGTTATTCCACCCAGTGACTCTCTGTAGCTTCCATTTGTGGTATCTGCGTGTGGATCCGGGATGTTCCAGAGCTAATGAGTCCAAGTCAGGTGGTAGATCCAGATGACTGTTGAAAATCTTAATCGTTCTAACGCTGTTGCTCCAAGGTTTGCCAGTTGAGGTAATGCAGCAACAGAAATTATACTTTGAGCACCGCGACCAGCGAGCAGCACAGCACTGTATTGATTTTAAAAGGTC
>CM032667.1:20647924-20658747 GCA_019095985.1 Streblospio benedicti | reverse complement strand
TTGAAACCTGTACCACTGCTTACTGGGGAGCATTATGACTACCTACTGGCTCTTAAACAAGAATATAATGCTAACATTAGAGAATCTCAGTTTTTCATCAAGCCACCTGAGAAAAGGAGAGATATTCAACGATATTCAGATAAATACCAAATTTCTCAACAAGATGGAAGAATGGGTGAAATTAGTAAGTAAAGTAATTCAATTAGTAAGTTAGTAATTGATGAAATAAATTTGCAGAAACTAAATTTATTCATGAATGTAATTTTGTTGTCTGGATAAAGGACCCTATTAATCAAAACATTACAGTGTCCTCCACTTTGTGCTGTGAAGGGAGGATTTTTTAGATATCATTTTAGATAAGAATTATTTACCAAATTCGTATTGTATTTAATAATAATATATTAGCACTTTGAAACTACTTTTATGTAAATCTGTTATAACAAACAAAACTATCTTAGGATTATATTTAGTACAAACATTATTCCCTCAGCCTAAATCGATTTCAACAGTGCAGGCAAAATAATTCACCATCTATCAGAGCATTGAAAAATTTTATGATACAAATACTTCTCTTTCAGTTTGGTCAGCGTTGCCAGCAGAACTGAAAATTAAAAAGAAGCGTCTTAAGACGAAACCAAAGTCAGTACTCTCAAAGCCCAAAGCGAGAGTTAATCCTACTGATGCAGCAGAAGTAGTAAAGCATTTAGAGGTAGGTAGAATATTTTAGAGAGAATATGCGATGCAACAACCCTTTAAGAATGTTTTAGTTTTTAAGATGATTGACTGATATTACTTGATTATCACACGTTCCAGGAGCTTGAAAAACAAGAAGTTGATGTTAAAGAAGATGAGGAGGAAGAAGAAGAGGAATCTGAAAAGAAGAAAAAGGAAGACGGTGAAGAAGACGAAGATCCTGTTGATGAAGAAGACTTAGAAGAAGAAGAATTAGAAGATGTAAGAAAGTATTTTAAAATACTTATTGGAATTTTGAATGTATACATTAAAAAACTTAAAAGTCATAATATTATGATTATTAGACTGTACCTCTTTTTATCAAAATCCCAAGTCCCCCAAAATCCCATTAAATATCGAAGTAATGTAAAATAATAAAGTAAATAATGTAATAAAAAACGATTTACTAATGATTTATTGTATATATTTCAGGAGACGGATTATGGACAGGCATATTTTGACAATGGAGAAAGTTATGCACTAGATGAAGATGATGATTTAGATGAAGGAGCAATTTATTGATACCAATAGAAGCTGTGCTAACTGCCAAATATGATTGAAGTTTTGCTGCATTATTTCTTAAATACAGAATGGAAACTTTTGCCATGGACGATTTCAGTCACTTCTGTGACTGTGATCCAAATGTTGGTATTCACCAACTTCGATCTCTATCTAATGGACAGGTATAATATGCAGACTCTCGATTCACATCTGTCCATTGTTATGATGTCAAAAGCATCACATACTTACTTAAATTGGTTTGAATATTCTTATGGTGCTTTGATCACAATTTAGTTCTGTTTCACATATAATAGTAAATTGTCTCATACTGCAGGAATAAGCCAAATATTAATAATTTCATCATCTTCAGAATAAGTTGTTTTCTATATTAATTCATGAAGTGCCATATTACGTGGTATACTGAACGAGGGACGTGTAGCAACAATGTACAGCATTATTATCTGACCATGGAAGATATTAATAAACTCCTGATTGGAGAATTCATACAACAAACAACAACAGCATGGCCAGTGTGATTACGTATCGTCCTGTACGTAGTAGGCCTACACTATGAGAACTTGCGTATGCTAATGAGCATCGAGAACGTAGGAGAATATCTTTATCGCGATCAACCTGGCCGTCACACAATAGAGCGCTGGTTGTTCGAGGCTAGCGCTTTAAAAAGTGGACGAAATCACACATTGGAATGTTATCGGAATTTCTTTTCAGTTCATCGGATATGACTTATCGTGTGTATAATCTTAATCGATCCCAATCATGGTTTGGATATCTAATTGTATCATTTGTCGCAAAAGATGTGCTTTTATTTTGACAAGCAATAGATATGTGTGTGTCACTAAAATTGATATAAATTCATGTTTATGTCATTAGTTCAAATTTACCAATTCATTTAAAAGAAGGTAGATGAGATGGTTCATTTGTATCTATCAGTTTTTTTTTTTTTTTTTTTTTTTTTTTTTCAATATTTGAAAATGTGAAAATCATGGTTAATATTGTAGAAAATTTATCACATCATTTATAAGCAATATTTTTTTACATTGCTGAATATCTGGTTTGAATGATTGAGAAATGAAATGTATTGTGTGAGAAATATTGAAATGTATGTGAGCATGTTTGCTATTATTGTTAAATGTTGAATTTGATTGCTGATTTATTAATGTGCTTGGTTTACTAATATAAATTATGAGTAAATTTGTAAAAACTGTGATTTCTCCACATGACTTGAGACATTGTGAAGTAAGAAGTGTTTATGAAAGCATGGTTAGTAGCGGATATATTTGCAAGTAAATGTATCTTGTTTATTCTTATAGCAAAAGCCTGTATGAATTATGGATAAGAAATTGTTACCTCACTTTAAAGTATTGGAGAAGAAAAAGCTGGATAAAATATTTATTTACAAATTGTCAGTTGTATTTTTTATTGGTTACATTTTAAAAATTTGAAGTGTTCACTAAATTTAGCTATGAAATATCTCCCTCTGCATTATATAATCCATTTCAAACTAACATGTCCCTTCCCTCACTTATATTTAAATTTTTACTCCTTAATATAATTTAACAAGCATTTTATTTGATATGGCTCAGGGGTTTGTATTCACAGTTAACACCTTACTTTGCAGGGTTGCCACAGGACTTGAAAAGTCAGGGAAATTAGTTTATTTTCAAGGTCAGTTAATTGTCAGGGAAATTTGAAAATTGGTCAGTGAAGAATCTAATTTCAAAAAGTCAAGGAAAAGTCGGGGAAAAATGAAATTTCAGCAAGTTGTTACAGTCTTCTTGAGTGTAACATAAAGGAGGCAGCAACTTGTGATATTGTACTGCAATAATATAAGAAATTCCTTACTGAAATACAGATAAGATTTTTCAGACAAGAATTATGATTATAACACACATGATTCTGATTATTATAAAAAATTGTATTTCCCTGAATAGGACACTCACGCATCCAAACGTTGGAACAATCTTTTAATGAATTAAATGAAATTATTCTTCAAAGTCTATTTTAATTTTTAAATTTCCAAATTAAGTCTCTAACACAGTTAACCCGGTAGGTCATAATAACCAACAATGAGACCATTTGTGATGTCCGAAATGAAACATTAAAAAAGTCATTTAGCCAACATAACATAGTTATATAGCACATATTTAGTGCAAGACCATACTTACATGTATGGTCACCAAATAAATGACACAACATTCTTTCAATATAACTATGATCTAGGTCTCAGTTCAAGTAGTGTTTGCAAGTTTTGTTAAGATCAAACTTAGAATCTATCCATTTTAAATTTCCAAATGAAGTCTCCAACCACAGAAAGAGACGTAATAACCAAAAATGAAGATCTTATTCTGTAATACATGAAAGCTAATGTATGAAATATTTTCAAAAACTCATGATATGTTTTTTGATCAAGTTTTAAAAGTTCTCCTAGTTGTAATTGTTGTTTTAATTGTCTTATTAATTTATTGAAACTAAGAAAGACGTCTTTTAAACTCCTGAAATGGTTTGCATAATGTGCCTTATAAACTAGTACGGGGCCACAGATACATGTACATGTAAGTACCCATCCTATTGTCCGAGACTGGTATCTGCGTTGTCAGGACTGGTAAACATTTTGAGTTACTTGTCCTATGGACAAGTATTCTCAGTCACCCCAAGCATCAGTTTTTTTAATTTACATGAAGATTGTTGATTTGGACATGTAAATCTTCGTTAGGACCGGTATATTTTCCTATGGACAATTATGATTTTTCTCCTATTCGTGGGCCTGTAGTAACTTCTACATTTTGTTAAATTTCCAAATATTCTTATTGTTTTACTGTTAGTGTTCTAAGTGTTTATTACATTAAACCGTTGTATAAGGTCGATTTATTTCCTTTAGTAAGTATTGTGAACACTGTGACGAGCAAGCATATGTACTTGTAGTTCTTTTGAAGTTATAAATATTCAAATAGTTCTGTAAGTATGTAACTATCGAAGGCAATAAAATGAACTAAAGGACAGCTGTAGGGGAATTGGAGGAGTAAATTTAAGGTATTATGGTCAGTGAAAATTCAAAATAAGTCAGTGAAAAGTCAGTGAATTTTAGGTCATCCTTCTTGTGGCAACCCTTCTTAGGTAATGTTCTATTAATCAAATACTAAGTTATATTTTGTTGAAAATTCCAACATTATTTCTAGTAATGACATGTTCACTGAAAGCGCCATGTCATCAACTGGAATGATATGCTCAATTTTTTTGCTTTGATAAGTGTGTAAGATATTAAAACTCATAAAAATACACAACAAAGCAACTTTTATGATTTATTTTGAGTGAAAAATTCCAACACAACTGCTTCAGAATGGTATTTTTTTCAGTAAAATGATGTACTTGTTAATTAACTAAATAATTCAACAACTTCATTCAAAACAGTACCGTATTTACAAGTTTTGTAGCCTAGGCGTTTATTGTTTTCAAAACATGTCCGACATAGGCGTTTAAATGAGGGAAGGCGTCTATTTGAAGGAGGCATTAATTAATACAAAACAATTTGCCCAACTTAAGTTAGACACACCTGAGAAAGCCACTGTATCTGACTAAAGTAACTTCAAATAAACGCCGCAGCTCGTTCCCAAGTGTATAATTACAACATGTATTACAGTATGATTCCACTCTTAACGTAATAAATATTATTTCTTTTGGGTAATTATATAAATATTCATATAATGGTTAGATAGTGATATCCACAATGTTCTTGGCTTTAAAATGATATATTAACTGTCAAACTCGGATTGGGATTGACAAAGTTACATGCAAAATTTGGCAGGTGGGTTAAAAACATTTCAATCAACTTGCTGCTGGCGGAATTCTCTTTGATAAGCGCCAGCCTTGAATAGGCGGCAATATGAGGGAGGCGTTTATACAAGGGGTCGTTTATTGATTTAAAATTGTGTCTAACCCAGAATCTATTTGAGGGGAGACTACAATTTGGGTAGAGGCTACAAAACGTGGAAATACGGTATTTAATTTTTTTTAATCATTTGTAGTAGTTTCTTCTATCTTGATATTTTCAGGTGTAGTAGATTCTATCTTGACATTATCATCTGTAATAGCTTCTTCTATCTTTCCATGATCGTCTGTAGTAGGTTGTTCAATCTTGCCATGTTCGTATGTAATAGGTTGCTCTATATTTCCTTGTTGCTCTCCAGGTTCCATGTATGATAAATCTAACATAAGTAAAACATTTGTGAGAACTATACACTTCATTCATTAAATTTAAGCTATCAATAAAAACATAAATGTAAGTTTTAACATCTACAAATAATGTGACTTTTTACTGTAAATAAAACAACAGCCACCTACTTGCCATGTGTAATGATGGTAAAGCTTCTCCATTACCGACTTGATAATTTTTCCTAAAATATCAACTTACATAATGAGCTATAGGATTTCCATATCACAGAACAGAAACATCAGTAAGTTTGATTGTAAAAATTATGACTGAATCTTGGGCTGAATTCATGCAACAGAAAGTAGAAAATTTATATAGATGAAAGCAATAACGTTCACACATGAATATGCCCTGAAGCATTTGAAGAAATGTTACTTGTTCTACTTGCACTATCGTGAGATTCACAGCCCAAATTTGTTGAATATTGTCCCAGCGAATCAGAATGCAGGATTTAAAGGTGTGTCACCAGACGATTGATGTAATACCTAATTTCTCATGCAAAAGAGCCATGAATTGCCCTTAAAATTCGAAAATGTTTATTGAAACTAGAGCATCAATCGCAATGTTCGGCCATGATTGTTAGGTCTGACATGAACTCTCAGTTGTAGAGGTCACAAAATTTCACATCATACATAAAATTCACTGATGACCGGTTTTAGGGATTGATGCTCTAGGGTTATTATTCAGAATTCTACATTATTAGCTCCAGTCTACTTTTTCAGGCGATACTTACACCCGACGATAATGATTGTGAGCTTTCCGCTCATGTCGCCGACAGTGAGTCGCGTTTTTGAAGCTTTTGCCGCAACCCGCTACGTGACAAACATAGGGCCGGGTCGGGTCGTACGGTTGCAGAGGAAACGGGCTGTAATACTGTTTAAAAACATGTTTGCATTGTAAGCTTCTATGAAAACTGCTAATATTATGACCATCCAAACAGCCATGAGGTTTAAAGTTGAAATGTGTAAATTTATGAGGGTAGGCTTTTTTAGATGGCCATGCATTTACAAGCGCTTTTCAATGATCAAGATAGTTGATAAAATTCTTTTAATAGATTGGAATTTAACATTAGCATGAGCATTTGAATGGCTGTTTACAGTATACATAAAACTTAAACATGGTCTACTCAAAATACTTTTATAAATAGGCTGCCAAAATGTGATTTCACTGTTCTCAAACAATGTCTATCACACATTTTTATCTTCCGTAATATGTACGCTATTCACAAAAAGGTTGGTGTATCAACCAGGACACCACAAAATGCATATTTTTTTTAGTCATTGATGTCATATATACAAAGGCTTGTAGACTTCAATAATCATGTACCTGTCTTATCTGATCACAATATACATGTACTGTATGGAAATAGTTCATCACATATTTTCATATAGGATATACTTTTAATCAAATTTCAAATGTACATTGTAAACTGACAGTTCGCATATTAAACCATGCTTGTCTCACAATGTCACATAAATTCATGTGTTAAATATTTCGAATTTTCCAGTATTGGTAAGTCATAAAATGTGCATGGTAGGGAAATAACCGTACTTTTTTACAGAAATAAACAAATATATATTGTATATACTGCAATATAAATTACAAGACAATTTATAGTTTAAAGTTGAATTTATTATGACAAAATATAAACTTAATACTACATGTATTTAATAATCTTATAGCTAGTAACAATAATAAAATAACACTTGCATACCAGTAACAAGTAATCTTAAAATCTAGATGTATGAATAAATTATTCAATCCTGTTGCTTCATGCATTAAACTTGAATACACTTTAAGTTATATATTATCCATACAGTGATCTACATGTGTACCAACTTTGTGTAATTACAAATACTTCCAAACTATCAAATATCTTCTATGATTATCTGACAAGAATTTTCAGAGTATGTCCAAGTAAAGTTGTAATGTTTTATTAATAGACAAACTTTGTAAAATACAAACAATGAAATGACTTAATTCTTAGCTTTTCTAATATTTACATTTTTCAAATCACTTTCCAGCATTTTTCAACATTAGGTTTCTAGCTATCTATCTATCCAAATTGATTTGTGCAAGTCTGAATACTACTCATGTGGAGGGCGCCTCCTGACTCCCCATTACAAATCCATGCACTTTCATTTGATGATTACGCATGGAATGTTTGTAGTAAAATCTCTTTGTACAATTTCCTATGTCACAACGAAATTTTTTCTCTGCACCATCTCTTGGCCTGTATTGTCGATACTCAAAAGAATTTTGTGCCATGTAACCTCCTGAACGATTCCACATAGAATTTGGGGCCTCACTTTGTGATGTACTTCCCAATTGGACTTCACTCTAGATGTATCAAAATGATTCATAATTAATTTCATTTTTTTTTTCACATACATGTAAGTATGACTAAAACAATACAATTGTGATCAATCAACCCTGACAATTCTATAAATTTTAATGTACAAAAAGCTTGATGCTGTATTTTCCTGTTTGCTACTTTGGTCTTCCCTATCAAAACTCTTGCACACATACAAAGTTACTGGTCCTCAAAGGACTTACTATTGATATAGGCATTTCCACTTATGTCTACATGTAGGGAATCTAATGGATTTGACTGTGTTTTAGAGCCATGGTTGTTTCTCATATGTCGACGCATAGTACTTCGTTGGTAGAATGTTCTATCACAGTTTGGAAACTCGCAAACTATATTTTTTTCTGTTGAATGACGTGGTCTGTAGGTCTTATAGCAGCTAGCAAAATCATAATTACTCATATTGATTGATGAAACAGTTCGTTCTTGAAATGATGGAAGCGTTGTCTCACAAGACGCCTGAAAGAATAGTGTATTCATAATACAACTTTCCATTCTTACTAAAAAAAAGCAGGAACACTAATAACGTATTTCACAAATGTTGATGGGCTGCAATTTTTCAATAGATATTTATTAAATCAAAACCTACAGATACACATTTTAAATTCCTCTTTGATAGATCAAATTCAGGGGTTGGATTGTTATAAATCACAGTTATGAAGTTGAAGACCACCCTGGAAATATTTCAAAATTAAGTTGTACTTTCAAAATTTGATCCATAAAAACTCCATGGTTTCATGCAAAAAGTTACTATTGAGCATGATTGTTAATATTCAGTATGCTAGAGTGTGAACGCTATATACAACTCATTGTTTAGCCCATGATAAACAAAAATACTGGTATTACTCTCAACTTTCAATGAAAACCGTACCTGACAATAATAAACACAAAATTTGAATCAGTTAATATATCTTAGACCACTCCAATATTTTTCGAATGGTGCATTTCTCCTTGCAATAAAGTTCTAACTTTTAACATCTTTAACATCCACAATAAAATGAAAAGCGTGGTGTCTTTTTTATTTTTGTTTTTTTCTTCAAATATCAAATAAAATTATAGTTCACAACTCGGGTCAGTTCCACTGAAGATTTGAATCTAGATTAGTGGAAAAAATTGGTAAGTAAAGGACACAATACACGTATATACCGGTACTCTTTTACAAGACTTCACTATTATCATCTAATATATGTATATATTTTTTGTTCTTAATCATTATCTTTTTTATGGTGTTAACAAAATATATAAGCTCTTCACTATTTTTTTAAAATGCATTACGTCTTGTCACATATACATTTGGATTTCAATATGTTAGCAATGCAACCATTGCTGTTTCTGCAGAGAACAATTTACACATTTCAAACTCTGGAGGTTCAACAGCATTGATTTTGACAATTAAAACCTTAATTTTCAGTAAGTATTGCAATCAAATATTTATATTTCCATTATTAATGAACTCATAAATTGAGAACATCATGTAGACACAAAAACAACACTCTTCCGACATACGTAACAACAGACACAATGTAAATATTTTTCTCTCAGGGTCTTTCATTCCTTTTGGATCCTTGCAACTCGTCACCACTATGGCAAACCTTTATGTGTCTGGTCAAACTCTTCTTATGATAGAACGTTTTTCCACAGTTTGGCACTTGACATACAAATTCTTTATCTTCTGAATGGCGTGGTCTATAAGAAGTCGTGACGCCATATTGGAATAGAATGTCTGAGGAGTGTTCTTGTATTCCTTTATCACTCGTGGGTTGTGCCACGAACTCTTGATTCCAGCTCTGTAAAATATACAGCACATTCCATCAGAATTTTAGCTAATTTTTTCATAATTAAATTTTGTCATTTGTATAGTAAACAACTCCGGATGAACAATTCCTTGGTGACATATTAAATCATTCTTATGATAATTTCCACAATTTTGAACTGGACAGAAATATGACTTTTGTGTTGAGTGTTTTGATCGATATCCCGAATAAAGTGGTATACTGGTGGCTTGTCGGTTGATCATAGAGCTATAAGAACTTTTACTGTATTCATGGTTGTCCTGAGTATAATTCATCAGAAAACAATAGAGCACAATACATGTAGGAAAACAATAGTATACTTTGAAGAATGAAAGTAACTACCGATAAGCATCATTATTTGATACAGTACTTTACATGTTCATAAAAATTGCAGGATATTCACTTGACACTTTATATTTAGAAATATTTTAAGCTGTTACATGTTTATAGATGTATTCATTTTCTTCCATAGTATATAATTCTGAAATATAATCTATCAAAGCTGGTCAACATTTACATAATTGTAAAACTAAATCTTTTCTGTGTATTTTATTCCGTTTGTGTAGTTCCTTGCAACTTTTCACCATTGTGGGAAATCTTTACATGTCTGGTCAGATTTCTCTTATAACTGAACATTTTTCCACAATTTGGCATTTGACAAACAAATTCCTTAGCTTCTGAATAGCGTGGTGTATACATCGTGAAGCCATATTGGACTCGATCGTCTGAGGAGTGTTCGTGCAAATCACTAGCGGGTTGTGCCATAGACCCTTCATTCCAAATCTGTAAAATATATAGCACAATCCTTCATCAGTTAAAATAATTTTCTATATTGCATTCCTGCCTACGCATCCCGGCTACACGCCCTCAAGTTGAGTTTTAATTCAGGCCTGTCTAAAATAAGTTCGCACTAGATTGATTTTACATAAGTCATTTATGCACTAAATAAATCTGGATGAGCAGTTTTCTGGTGACGCAACAAATTGTGCTTATGATAAAATGCCTTTCCACAGTTGTGTACTTCACAGAAATATGATTTTTGGTTTGAATTTCTTGGTCGATATTCTTTGTAGTTCATTTGATGAGATCCAGAATAAAATGCCAAGCTGGTGGATTGTGGTGTAATGATAGAAGTCTCTGAATCTGTACTTTTGTCCATGGATTCATGATAATCCGGAGTGTAACTCATTATCTGAAGAAA
>CM032667.1:20594757-20647824 GCA_019095985.1 Streblospio benedicti | reverse complement strand
AAATTTTGAATTGATAAGCTTTCTTTACATAATATCAATGAATATTTCTTACATGAACGTGGAACTATGGCACTACTAATTAAACGTTTATTTTTCAACATTCATCGATAGTTCCATAATACCATATAGAAAATTATAAACATGATTGAACAAGTTCTTGAAAAATGACATATCCATAAATGGCTCAAAGACTTAAAAAAAAAGGACAATGAGATGTCTGATGTGTTACATGATTGTAAAAAAAAGTTACTCACACACATAAAACAAAGTAAATTTTGTTCATCAAACAGCCATATTTAACCTAAAACACACATCAGTTCATATAAATCAAGTGTTCATGCAGCTACACTGTTAATCCATGGAATCATTTCAAGAGAACATTAGTCAAGAGAACCAGCGACATTTTATCACAGACCTCACCACACTTTCAATCAACAAATTATCCCGATGCCAGATTTAGAGGTTTCCCAGATCGACGGTCTCTCCCAACTCCCCATTACTCTCAACACACAGCTCCTCATCGCCATCGACCACGTTCCTGTCCACTTCTTTCTCATTTGCTTCTTTCCCATCATCCCCGAGTAGCATCGCCATCAGCTTTTTATCATCCGGCGTTTCATTCAACATCACGCCGTCTTCCTCGGCGCCGGATGAAGCATTCAGATTATGCTTCTTCCTGTACCACTCACTATGTGTCTCTTTGTGATGATCGATCAGCATCTTCTCCTCTGTGTAACTCACACTACAGCCAGGGAACTCGCATTGGTAAATCTTAAACCCATCAAGCATATCTCCACCATCAAGTGCCATATCCGCAATCGATTCACCATTATCATTAATAGAATCATCATTTTCAAACTTTCCCTTCATGCTGTCAGTATCCATCTCGACATGCCCCACTGGGTAGTGTCCCTTCTCCTTGTAGTGCCTGCTCAGCGAGTACTTCTGCACAAAACTCTTACCACAGCCCGGGAACTGACAGTCGAACGTCGGCCCTTTCTTTTCGGCGGGTACTGATGCCTCCTTCGCTTCTGCCTCTGTCTGCACAAGTGCCTCCTCCAAGCTGCACTTGGAGGGAAGCGAGCGGCCTGAGAGTGGTTTGATGGGACTCTGCCAGCCAGCGTGCAGCTTGCGCTGATGGCGGTACATTGTTTTGCGGTACTGGAATGTGCTCGTGCAACCCGGAAAGTCACATTTGATTTTTTGATCGTCGGGCAGAATGGTTCGGATTTGTTTCGGTTGAGAGCGTTGTGTGGATGATGATGATGACGAGGAGGAGATTGGAGGAGGGCGGGAGAGTTTTGCGAGGTCATCCTCTGTCGCTGTGGCCACCTCGCCAGCCTCGTAGCATGAAGTCAGCTGCTGATAAAGAGTGCCAATTGTTTTCTCTAGAGGAGCATCCTGAAAATATACATGGACGTTGTGTCATTGTTCATGGTAGATAGAAGTGGCGAAGGAACACAATTAAATGATGGTTAGAACGCTCATTCTTGGTTCACTGTTCAAGTGGCGAAGAAGACAATAGGTAGTAGGGCTAGAATCTTGCAAGTTCAGTTAGAAGGAAGTAATGCACAACATCAATGTTAGTCATCAAGCTAGACTGTATGTAACACTATCACAATTCTTGGATGATAAACTACGGTATGTAAGTTATTCACACTAAACACATTCATATCCTTCATGTTCTTCCAGTTTTGTTCTTCTCTTTAAATATTAGATTCTGGCATAAATCCTTTGTGTTTTTGTTGCTGGTGTCTAGCCAATGATTCTTTATGAAAATATTCCCGATCGCAGCCTGGATAGGTGCATGGAAAGCCCTTGTTTGTTGCAAATGTTGGCCTTCGGAATTTCATATTACAGCCAAATGTAGCAGTCTGAAAATTAAAGAACTATTTTTGTCACATTTCCTCTCAAATAGAACATAAATCAAACCAGACACTCCTCATCATACTGGTGGGTCTCTCCTGAGCCCAATCTATTCAGTTTGTATGCTTTTCAAGAAACTTTTTCGCACACCACCATTCATAATGCTTCTCCCTCTGATGCCTTAGCAGAGTACAGCGCTGGTAGAATCCTTTGCCACAATTTTCAACTTCACAAGTGTAATTTTTATTTGTTGCCGACTTGGATCTCCTTGCTGATTGGAAAAATGCATTTGATTGGAAGATTGATGCTTGTAGTGTACTTAGGTCGGATTTCTGCAAATAGGTAAATTTTTGCAAATGACTTCAATATGTAAATAAAGTTTTTAATTGAACAGAACTTACATTGCTATTACTTTATGAGCAGTTTGTTTAGAGGACCTAGGATGCAGCTTAAATATGAGATTTGTTACTAGCATCACAAGTATAATATCTATTACAAGTAAATAAATAACTACAATTTCACAAAATTTTATATTCAAAAAATTCATACAAGTACATGTACCTTAGCATAACTGAAAATAATGCTTAAGTAGCTTTCAAAACAAAATACACTTAGTTCACAGTGATCCTCTTAATACTTTCTAACAGATAACTGAAAAGTAGCTTTCAAAACAAAACATACTTAGTTCACACAGACAGAGATGCTGGTAAATACTTTCTAACAGACGCATAACTGAAAAACACTTCAGTAGCTTTCAAAACAAAACACACTTATCCTCTTAATACTTTCTAACAGACTGCCTACTATAATCAGTATTCAGTATTGTCCTCCAATGTTTCACTCGTCCTATTCAGCTGGTTTGGCATTGGTAACATTCGGCGACTGTCCTGCACCGAGCAAACTCATCAGTCCTGCTCCTCTTGACCGTGCGACCTTCCTACCATGCTTTAAGGTTTTGTGTCTCAGCATTGTGTGCCGGTGGTAGAACTTTTTGGCACAGCCCGGCTCATCACATACCACGGTTTTATCTTTGCCCTCAACACTTCTCCTACTAGGTGTCAGCTGCTGCCACAGGCTCATCGGAAGAGGTGGTGCACTTGACATATCCAGAGCCATGTTCCTCCCAACACTCTGAAAGTGCGCAAAGGGTGAGTACTAGATGTATGTGCACTTTGGTTTCAACAGGGTCACGGAAATATACCATTCTTATTACTAAGACTGGAAGTACGGTGATGAAATCGGCTATATTGGTGGACAGTTGACACAAAGTTAGTAAAGGAATACCAACAGAATGTTTTATCAAGAATACAGTTCTGCTGACAGGCATATTTTTTCTGCTACTCATGACCTGTTTCAATATGTAATGATGAAGAATATTTCTAAATGCTTAATGCTAGATTTACTTCAGAAACCAAAAACAACAGTCAACAAGTTGTAAAAACAAACACAGTAAATCCAACTACAGTCATTATTGATTCATCACTGCATTCAATATGCACATTCACAAGATATCCTTATCTTATTTATCACTCAACATTCAGGTTAACTATTTTGTCATTTCTTGCTCTCCCCGAATCAACAAGCTCAAAGCGTGGCTCTTTGGGACCCACTCCCACCTCTGGGAACTTTCAATGTAACATAACTCCATGCCGCTGAAGTGTCTACCATCTTTTGGCCGCCCATGCTTTAATGTCTGATGCTGTAGCATGTTTTTCCGCTCATAGAACGTCTTAGAGCATCCTGGAAATGTACAAGTGATGGACTTGGTGCCGTGCCTTGGTCTGTACCGAGATGCAAGGGTGTCCAAGTGACCTTGCCATCCCGCTCCGCAGAATGTCTGCAAGTAACAAAACCTTTGGTCACAAATCTTCATTTCTTGCATGCTTATTACCAAATATCACAGGCACATAACACATCATTTCTGTTCAGAATTCATTCAGACATCATTTTCGTCCAACTTGCTTTCACTATCCGAGACCTCGACCAGGTGTCCTGCCGAGTAGGGATTAAACTGACACCTAGATTTCCTCTCTCTGCCGTGCTTAAGATACAGATGCTCCATGAGGTGGCGCTTTTCGTAATATGAACCTTCACAGCCTTCCACCGGACATTTGTGCGGTTTATATCCGTCCCTGGGACGACGCTGCCGTCGTTTTCGCCCGGCCGGAAGCCAAATTCCCGCAGCAGCCGCCATTTGTTCAATTGCCAGATTCTGTTGAGCAAAAAATAGCAATTCGTTGGAAAAGTTTGAAACTTTGAACCTAAATGCTGCACCTATCATACATGCATCTGGTTAGAACAAGTTTCAAAAGAACGACACTTGCGATTATATTCTTTTGAAATTGTGAATACACTCAAAATGTACTTTTCTTTAAATAAAGCAACTTACAATGTATATGTTTATACTTCCTTTCTCAAGTTGTTGTTTTTTCGACACCAATGCAACAGAGCTGTATTTTCCAAATATTTCATCAATAATGTTTTCATCATTTGGGTAATTCTGCACAGCATAGAAAAATGTCTTGTGCCTAGTATAGAAAAATCTAAAGAATATTCAGGTTATGTTTCAACATTCAAAAATTCTTTAATGAATCCTGGTGAGATGATTCGAACTTGAAGGTAAAACGTCTTAAATGAAATACTAATTTTTGCTTTACCAAACTTTTGGGATACATTTGAATACACAAGTATTCCATGCTATCAATTTCGTAGAAATTAGGCATAAAACCAGCAGAGGAAAACAATTAGATGGACGTCTGTGTGGATGATTATAATGCTGCTTTAAATTCAATTTTTCAAACATACATATTGGAAGCTGCTTCATGAAATATACACTAAACAATCTGTATTTGGTAATACAAGAGTATGTTTATCAAATCACTATGGGTAAAAACTAACTTAACTTAACTAAAACTTAACGAACTTAAGATTAGTTATATTTGAAACCAATTATCCATTGTTCATACATTGTTCACTTCTCCATGTGTTGTCTATTTGTAAAATTTCAGTCCACTTAAGCAGATTAGATGTTTAATCTGGCAACATATTGTCTAGAAAAGTCAAACTCTCGTCCTCTTGTTCTCCAGAGGGCACAAAGCCTTGGCCAAATGGCATTGGCATTGTTCCTTTATTCCATTTTTTCGCACGACCATGTTTATTAGTCTGATGCCTCCTTAAATTCTGCACATTTGTAAATGCTGCGTTGCAGCCTTCAAATTCACAGATCCATTCTTTTGCAGGATTAGCATTTCGCATTGAGAGCCTAAAAGTGGAGAACTGTGTGGGATCTGCACTAGGAAATCGACACATTCCCTGCCAAAAAAATAAAGAGAAGCATTTAGTCGGAGATCATGCTTCTCTGGAGGATTTTTGAACACAAGTTTTAAATCCCATAGTTTCAAACTAGTGATTACTTAGTGAAGTTTTACTTAGTGAAGTGTAGATATATTTTTTACAATGATGAAACAGTACACATTGGGTTTTAGCTTTTTACTGGAGTGAATTTTGTGAAGGATACAATAAAACAATAAATAAGTACAAGTTTTTTTACTGCTTAAAATGTATCACAAGTACAAGAATCGACAACGTTAAAAAAGTAACAACATGAGTTTAGAAAAAAAACACTTCAATGTCTATTTTTTTTTGCCATGTAACTATAAAGATTATTCATTGTCTTCCTTTTATCAACATATCGTATATTGATATTAGTCTCAAATCATTTGCCTCGTGTAGGGCCTTTTAATTTTTATCTATGGCCTTGAAAGATTTCACATCAAGCCAGTACACAACACATACCATTCACATACACATGAAAACCACACAAACAGGAGTACATGATTTACACACAAAGAATAAGACTATTTGCTTAACGGACCAACAAAATTGGCATGGCATAATACTCTAGTTTGTTAGGAAACAGATCAAATGAAGATCTTGGGTTGAATAACCAACATTTCAAACATTTGCAAGGTTAAAAGTAAATCCAATAACGTATATGAAGCATCTGGTCAAGAATGTCGCAAACATTTGATTCAGTGTCACAAAAATCTCTTATACTATAAAATGAAATGAGTTTAATTGTTAATACAACTTTTGCATGCAGCTCAATCTCCATAAATGACTCAAGTTTGTCAATTTTCTGTCACAATCAATTAGATGAGCCCATAAACGATCCTGAAGATGACGTAGGAAACACGGCTCCTCCAAAATCCCTGTATTCCTGTTGATCAGGATCATCCTTGCTATCATATTGTCTGGGCATTGCTGTTGAAGAATATGGAGATGTGTGGAAACTCTGCTGAGAGCCAGGAAGACTATCGGGGTCAAGAGACACTGCAGGAGATTGTGTAGCTAGGCTGTGGGCAGGCATGCTATCTACGGAGCTGTACTGTGGAAGAAGATTTGGTGGGGCCTGGCTGTAAGCAGGACTATGGACAGGCGGTCGAAAAACATTGGGAGACAATGGACCCTCCGCGTTCACACTAAGTTGAGTCTGTGAAAAAGCTGTCTGCTCGCTCAAACTGTCATAGCTAGTGTGCTGTGGCGGATTCATAGGTGAGCGAAATGAATCCTGCTCATAGGCTAATTGATCACCTTGAGGGGATCTAAAACCTGATTTATTATTCTCTGCTTCCATTCCGCTGTATAGTGCTTTACTAGGGCTTGTTGGAGAAAGAGACATTAGTGCTTCGTTAAGTTGCTGTTTATAATCGGGAATCTCATGGCTTTTTTCTATGGAAGATCGAGGACTCAACACAGACTGATCCAACTGCTGACTTTGATTGTTTCTCAAATCTGAATCTGGTAACACGTGCTCTTGAGAAAAACTTTCACCAGCTCCAACATTATCAGGAGACACTTTTTTTGAGAGTGAATGCAATGCGCTGGCCAGCTGTTGCTTGTAATCGTCAGGATTCGCTCTACTCGCCAGCAGCACAGCTTTCATCATGTCACTGTCAATGGCATCATTCATTTCTGACTTTCTCTTGCGTTCACAGGTCTTTTTCCTGCCATGTTTCTGTGTCTGATGGAACTGCAGTGAACACTTTTGGAAGTATGCCCTTCCACATCCGGGATACTGACAGACGTATTGCTTTTCCTCAGATGTCACTGGTCGTCTGTGTCGTGAGGCGCCACTCGAGAAATGATAGTTTTTAGATGACAACGGAGAGGCAGGAGGAGCGAAGGTGGAAAGATCCCCGCCATGCTGAGATGGTGTCCTTCTCAACATCTGACCGGCGGTCACAGTCTGTCAATATAAAAAACAGCCTTTAAACACTTGCCTCGCATTCTGTCTCTTAATACATGATAATGGACTATCATCGTCACTCGGTGCTGTATATATAATGTCCTTGTGGGCAGTGATGATCGGAGGAGGTCCATGTTATCGGTGCATGCAAGTTTACAGAATTTGATCAGACACATACGAATGGTAAAACTTATACAACTTAAATCAACTTAATTAATCTCCATGTGTTTCCTTCTTTATATTTGATGATACAGACGACGCTTTCACGGGAGTGTTACATGAAGTCTCTCTTGCATTCTCACACTCTTCAGCAACACTACGTGGCAAATTTTGATCAAGAAACTCTTTGGAATGTGACGGAACAACACTGTCTTGTGGCGAGTTTCCCTGCTCTGGGAGAAAAGGAAAGCGAGGTATAAATTGATGACGTCCTCTATTGGGTGTACGACCGTGATTGTTGTTTTGATGTCTCAATAAATGGTGTTTGTGTTTGAACACCTTTCCACATCCAGGATAGATGCACTTGTATCTTATTTCGTCATCTTCATGTATTTTTTCAACAAGTTCCGCGATTGGTGTGGGAAAGTAGACAGGCTGGCATGGCTACAACAAACAAAACACCGGATAAGCTGCAGGTTGCAATATGTCACGCTTAAGTAATCCTTCACTTCATTTGGCTTCCTTTAAAAAGTTCATTCATGAGAAATACAAATTCCAAGCAATAAGTACTGTAAGAAAAAATTGAATTCTGTAAATAAGATCATTGGTGGAATCAAAATATTTATTAATCAAAGATATTGTATATGGTTTTTATGTTTAGATGATAAACTAAGCTAAACTGCATTGAACAAATTCAAGTTTCTTATGTTGACTGTTACATGTGTCATATACATCGGTCCAACTGATAGTTAAATATCTAACGTACCTAAATTTGGTAACTGATATATGTTTAAATGTTTTAAAACTGTTTTCAATCGGGAAATTTAATATTGAACTATTTGAACAAAAGTGTCTACACAAATGGGCAATTTTCAAACTATTTTTTATATATAAATTATGAATTTTTGTATGAAAGCAGATATTAACATGTAATAAAAACGGCTACAAAAGCAATTCTTTCAACCATATTTATTATGAGTAAACAGCTGATTCACTTGGATCAACAAATTCAACATCCACATTTAGTGATTTTCAGACCACAACTTCCAAGTACATGTAGACTATGTTTGGACTCGTGAGTGCAACCGCTTTACGAAAACAAATGTCTCCTCTCAAAAACATGCAAGAACTCACTTGCTGCTATGGAAATTGAGCAAATTCATTGGGAAAAGCTAGTTGATATTAGATATGGAGTAAGATTTTGTCTTTATGGTTTTCCCTTATTTACAGTTATTTACATATTTTCTCAGACACACAATATTTAAGCATAAAAATAAGCATATTTTATTTCAGCATAAGTCGCATGTGAAATAATTCTGTAAGAAATGAATAATATCTACCCCATTTATTGTCGTTTATTATATCGAAGTATAACAAGTCGCTAATTACATAACTCATTATTCTATAGCCTTTCAACAATGGCCAATGGCAAACCCAGGATTACTCGAAGCCTGTTTGCTAAAAATGTGCAAGTAACACACATCCCCTCATCCAGTTCTTGATAAAAGTCATTAAAATATTGAGTAAGGGAGCCTGGGGCCTTCTATCCACTGAATCTGCCAATGGTAGCATTTCTAAATTAAACTAAAAAAAATAATAATAAATAAATGTCAATTTTACACATATTCAATCCTGGTCTCTTTAATTGCTAGAAGTCCACTTTCTGTTTACAGTAATAATATTAAGTCACATATCTAAATGACTTCATACACTGTTTGCACAATATCGAAATTTCATTTTCATCCATTCGAACTGTTTGCCGGCGGCTGTAAATGTGACATCTTCCTGTGACGTTCCAATTCATATGGCCTCCAATATGCACGACCACAGCCTGGCTCCATACATTGGTACTTTTTCTCCTCCGAATACCTGGGTCGTCTCTGACGTTGCATGAATTGAGCTCCAAATTGATGATGCATCTGTTAAGAATACGCATGTTGTGAGACACATCAAAAGAGAATACAATTATATCACTCTTAGTCTACAAATTTAGTTTTTCCCAAAGAGCATGAATTCTCTAGAGGCACTGTATGTTGAAGACTGTTTCACTCTATGGTCAAGTTTTCAATGTAAACAAAACGATAACACTTCTCTCCCTTCTTCTCTTGCTCTAGTGCGAATTCTGCATGCTTAAAACGACAATGTCTGTTAGTTTCCGACGAGCGGTAGAAACGTCTACAGCATCCCGGGAAGACACACTCGTACTGCTTTAAATCACTATCTCTGGGTAACCGCTGATTGGGTATGTAACTATTGTAGAATGGTGGAAACGTCACATCAACGTCTGGGGTTGGTCGCATCTGCTAGAAGAGGGAAAAACCAGGTCACAAATCTGGCAAACCCTCCATCTCTAAATATGCATTTCATCCATATCAAACCAGTAGTACTCAACTGGTGAAATGGACAAGACTAAACAATGAAACAAATAACAAAATCATATGAATACTATGAAAGAAAACACAAAACACAGGTTCTCATTTTATTACAAAGAAATTATTGCGCAACGATAGATGATGCCAGCTTATTTTCATTTATCGTAAATTTAGTGCAATATGATAACCCGATAACAATAATGAGATGACTTGAAATATCATGTCACGTAAATATCCTGCGTATTTTTTAAACTATTTTAGGGCTAAAATAATTATTTCTTTTCAAGGCATAGATAACAAAACAATATAGCTTGTATTGTACGTCAATGAGTTTAAATTGGAATATATTAAGTTTTAAACTTTTTCTAAAAATGAACAAAATGTTTAAATACATTGTGTGTTTGAAATATTTCCATCAGATTTGAGATCAGATAAAACATTGTTTGAGTTGTAAACCAACATATATATAACGACAAAAGAAAATTCAAAAAGGTGTACGCTGCCCACAAGATTTTAGAATTTGGCTGCATTTGATCAATCCATATAATAATAAACAGTGCAAGAATACTGTGGATGTATTTGATACTTTTCTATATTCTATAACTATTGGTCAGACAGTTAGACAATCAACTGCTCTAATAAAAATCATTCTGATGAATTGCTTGTAATTATCATGGCCGTCACATTTTGATAAATCCAAACTGTCAAATCAAGATGATCTTAGGTACATGGTATTCAACTAGAATTTATACATATGTACATGCAAGAGAACTGAACGCATATTTCAAATTTTGAGAATACAAAAATATCTTTGCATCCAGTTATAAAAATCATCATACTATATACAAATACTTCTTCCAGAACATGAAAAAATCTGCATGATCTGACGGCCATGCATGGCTGTAAGCAATTCAATATGGGACATAATATGATTATAGAATACAGATTTCTGGTCAAGATTTACAGCACCAAGCTTGAAAGAATTAGCCAGTACATTTTAGTATCAAATATATAAATATAGCTTTGATATTAAAACACAGATATAGAAATCACAATGTAATTGTAATACACATAAAAATCTAATAATCACAAGCTGAGGATATTTCTAAATATTCAATACTAAGCTGGGTTGTTTAATATTTTCCCAACAATATTGAGTCAATGTTGGAAAATATGTGGATCTTCAAATTTCTAAAATAGCAACTCAAAATAATCTTTTTCACAATAAGTAAAATTTGCAAAAGAAATTTTTGGTCAATTTCTTTTAATAAAACATAAAGTAATGTGAGAGCACCCCCTTTTTAGCAGCATGACAACTACAAACATCGGTGAATATGGTCAGATTGTAAGTCAACTTAATATTACTTACTTATTCGTACCACTAAAGAATTTGTATATATGCACAAAAATTTTAATCTATATGAATGTTCAAATGTGGTTTGCAAAAGGTGAATAAAAGAAGACCATTATATCCTCAACTTCTGACAAATATTGAAACAATGTGATTCTGTTCATAAACATATCAAGGAATTTTAATAAACGATTTCGAACACAAAACATGTACAAGTATATAAAAGACAAATTGTCAAGTTATTGGAGCTAACATTTACTGTTTCAATGTTTTTTTGTATCTACTAATTTCTTTTCACATTGTTTGGAATTATTTCCTGTAGATGAAATAATGCCCAATGAAGCTTGGACAAAGTGATTCCAGTAAGAAAATTTTAAAGAAGATCATAACTTTTCAGCTGTGAATAAACTATGTTATTCGTAAGTACATTTGTAACAAACAAAAAATTCCATCATAATATTTGCCCTCAGCTGTTTGCCCTTAATATGTTGGTGACAGTCACATTGTTTCTTTATTAGAAAATCTAAGACACCCACCGTGTTGTCAGTTGAGGGTAGATTGTTGCCAGGGTTCCATGATGATGCTGCCGGATTTGCTGATGACCCCCCACCTTGGTAGGTCTGTAACTGAGGTAACTGTGAACCATCCCAACTTGTGTTCGAATTATCAGACATTTGAGCACCTAAAGTTCGACCAGCAAAACCTTGACTTGTCATTGGGGTTTGTTGAGATAGACCGTAATTTTGAAATGAAGCTGAATCTGGTTTTATGTTCACATTCCCACCACTGTCATCATCTATGCACACCACATCTGTCTTTTCTTGTTTCACTCTAATATTATCAAATGAATCTTGGGATGTCGAGTCTAGGTTACGTTTGGCTGGTTGGCTACTATCGGAGGGGCTTTCTCCATCACTGTCTTTAGAACTACGTCGTCGTTTGCGCTTTTTATGACTTTTGCTTTCTTGTTCCTTTTCTACAGGTGTTTCTGGGCGTTGTGACAGTTCTTCCATTGCTCTACCTGCCAGCAGGTCGCAAAACCGTTCATCAATATGTACAACAAAAACCTCTTCTTCATCTAACGTTATTCCCAGTAAGCCTTGTACTTTCATTTCTTTGTTGTAAGTAAGACCATTCTTACACAGAAGTGTCACAGTGTCTGTAAGAAGATTTCTTACTCTTTCTTGCTCTGGTTTCACAACCATTTTGATTATTGTTGCTCGATTATTCGGAAAAATCTGAAAATACAAATGTTGGAATGATGTATTTATAATAAAAAAAGATAAAACCAATAAGCGTCTTGATAAGCTGTCTATCATAACTATATACAATAGTGTGCATCCCCACCTTGAGTATGGACATGTGATTAACTAGCCTCATTGCAAGAGAAAGGTAGCTCTGTTTAAGTGCGCACAGATGACCCCCAGTGCCACTATTTCAAAGCTAACAGACTTTTTTTCTTAGCTTCTGAGTAAAATGCTACACTGAGCCATGTGCACAGCCTAAAATCATCTTGTTAGATGGCTGGCTGTCAAAACTTGAAACTTGAAACAATATCAAGGTTAAACCCTCAAGCAACACAAGCAAGAGATTTGAGAAAACATTACTTCACGCACAGTACTAAATGATTGAAATGACCTTCTTTCTAAGGTGGCAGAGGCCCCACCACTGAATTGTTCAAACCACTGATAGGTCGGCGCGAGGGTCGGCGTAAGGGCAGGGCCTAATCTGATCCACATGAAGCTGTTGAAGGAGTTGGGGCTGGGTTACGGTCATAGTAGGTAATCGAATGTCCAGCCTTAGTAAGATTTATTCCACGTTAAAGAACAGTTCTAGTGTTGTTATTAAAATACAGGTAAGTCCAACAAAGCCATTACCCTAAGTATATTAATTATTTACAATGTTTAGGATGTGTAATAAAGGATGCAGGTGCGCGTGCCTAGGTGCCCGACTCTCCGCCAAAAGGACTGAGATTCTTAAGATAGAATTTATGATTCAACGGCATGTCATACAATAATTAGAATGAAGCAAAGTTTTTCATGATATTGTATACTATAATTCTAAGCAATACTTACACAAAAAAGTAACCTTTAATTGGGATAATATGGCTTTAAACTATTAATTAGGTGAACCCAAGCTTTAGCCGAATGTTGAAATGCCCGTATGTTCGAGTTTTCTAATGAGGGACAAGCAAGTAATCCAAATGCCGGTTAGGATATCAGGATGAGTTTTGTTTGTGGAAAGTCCAGTGATAGAACGAGTTTTGGCTGTGGATGTGCAATCTTAAGTGTTTTTTTTTCATTACGTATGGTCCATGCAAGCCCACACTATAAAAAGCCGTTGAAATGGTACATAGATATCATATATCTTGATTTGTCTATGCAAACTTTAATCAACGAGATGTTTCCATATAATATAAGTCAACAGTATAGGATCGTAAACAATATACAGTCATCTGCATGAAGTTCAAAACTGTTTGACGTATTATCGAAGTTCATTTATCCTGGATTTGATAAACAAATGTCATCATTATAGTTTTAAACAGGATGATATAAAGTGAATTTACACTGAATGATGTCATCACGGCTAACAAGACACCAGAGGCTGTTGACAGCTCAGTGTAAATTTGCTTTTTTATTATCCTGTTTAAAACTTCATAGATACTAGTATATGATATAGGGATAGGCTTTGTCAGTTTGCTTTTATCTGTTGACAAGCGTACAATGGCGCTCGTTTTATGTTATGTTAAGCCCAGTCTACTCTGCTAAAACTAGCATCAAACTGTATCTGACTAGAAGTTTTGTCGGAAGTCTCTGCAGTGTGGATGCGCTTAAAGGGACATGCACAGCAAATGCCTCCTTAGATAGATTGAATAGAATATTTAGTTTTTTGATACACTTGGCATGTTGCTCCTAATAACTTATGATTTTAAGTCCTTCTGCAAAAGGCCTACAGAAATTGCTAACTACATGTGAAAATTTTGCGAAAAACAATGAAATTATTTTTAATTCTAATAAAACTTACTGTATGTACCTCCAACATAAATCTTGTAAATCATCAAAATTACCTGTTGTTGAAATTAATAAGATGCCACTTGAATGGATAGAAAAACATAAATATCTTGGTTTTTGTGTAAACAACTGTTTTAATGATAACGATGATATCGACAGGCAAAAGAAATCACTATATGCTATTGGAAACACTATAATTCGTAAATTTATCAAATGTTCTGAAGAAGTTAAGATACATTTGTTTCAATCGTTTTGTAGAAATCTGTATTGCTCTTCCCTATGGACTAATTTTAAATGTAAAAACCTTAATGATTGTAGAGTTGCTTTTAATAATATTTTTAGATATTTGTTAAATATCAAAGGACGATGTAGCATTAGTAAAAAATTTTTGAGTCATAATGTTGATAATTTTAATATCATTTTACGTAAAAATATATTCAGTTTTACAAGACTTGAAAAATCCAACAATTCGCTTGTCGCATGCATTTTAAATTCTTCTTATTTTACTTTTGCCTCTGAATGTTTTAATAGTTGGACTAGAAAGTTGTTTGTTTTTTAATCGATCTGTCCAATAACAGTGTTCTTAGCTGTATTTAATAAACTATCTATGTACATATGTTTATATACTATTATGTTTTATATGGATGTATATTATACATCTGAAATAAAGTTATCTTATCTTATCTTATCTTAATACTTTTTACATGACGTCATCTACCAGACTGTTATGCAAAGTAGCCTCATCATTAAACTGAAAATTCATACCTACTAGAAGATTACCTGAGAAAATAATATTTGGTGAAATACTTGCTTGTCCATGCAATATGTTGTCATCCGGGAACTTTCTTATCAACAAAGGCTAATCAGATGTTTATCAAAAGAAAATGGCATCATATATGCACCAATAGGCTTCAGATGCACACTACATTAATCCAAATCACAAGTCAAATATCCAAGAATCATGAATAACGTTTTAATTTGTTAAAATAAGGTGGATATGACTATGAGAATGCCCGCGAAAATTTTCATGTTTCCTCTATTATCGCCAATGCTAGATAACATTACTGATAAGAAGTGACATTTCTGAAGCGCCTGCGTATCTCCGTCTTATCCAGGGTAGCTGTAGTGGTATTATCACTTATTCATAAGCTGGAAATTTTCGGATTTAATAGTCAGGATTCGAAAAGCAGCGGATTATTTCAAAGGCATTTAAACCACATCCTTTCGGCTTTATGTTTCATGCAACTTGCTCACGCACCTGCCAGAATAAATGACTGCAACGATGAAATTACCACTACAAGATACAGAAAGGGTGAAATCAGGGCTTATAGAAGCCATCACTCTACTGTGTAAGACAGGGTTGAACTTTCAATCTGAATTGAATATAAATGGTTTACTTGGCATCACACTTGATCACGATGAGGTCTTTCTTGTTGATATTAAAGAAGTTATAAAATCAGAACTTACATCTTTCAAAGAGGACAGAAGAAGAAGAAAGTCATCAACAGTAACAAGAGTAAGAAATGCAGAAGTTCATGAAAGTGAGGATAGTGATAGTGAAAGTGAGCGCCAGTATAGTAAACGAATGCGCTTAGATTTAAAAGACGAAAGTGGCCGATCATCTGCAGAGAGCATTAAAACTAACTCTACCCCGAGATTTGTACGAAATGATGCTTGGTTCCCAGAATCTGAACAACAATCCTCAACTGAAGTACAAAATTTATGTGTAGAACCTAAAATTGAATCTGAAGAACATGAAACAAGCAGGCCCAGTTCAAAAAACAGCTTTCCATCAGGGAGTAATGGTTCTTTGTCAGAAGGAAAATGCCCCAATGATTATGAAGCTCAAGAGATTGATCTCCGTAAACCTTCTGAAGCTGTGTGTAATGATAATCTGAAAGTTAAAAAGTCTAACTTATTGGGAAATAAAACATTAGAGCATACAATAAGTAAACTGAATAAAAAACAACAAGAAACAAATGAAAACCAGGTGAACAATTCTCAGGAAGATGAAGAGGCGCATAATAATGATAAACCCATTAATTTGTCAGCTAGAACTACTTGCCATGAAATAAAGGATGAAAAACCTTGGGTTGGAGAGAACATGGACAATGAAAATCAAATGTATCCCTCCATGGTTTTACCTATATATCCTAACGCAAATGATGTTTTAAAATCTACTCAAAGCGGATATACGGATCCGGAGGCTCATGCTAGATGGCTACAAAATATTGCTGCTCATGTAACTAATGCTGTTCACCCACAATCTCTTCTCGGGCAAGCCAACATTTCTGTCTCACTGCCAACTTCACAGGTATGTGTTAGATTTTTTTTTAATAGAAAGTTAGTGTTTGTTCATATGCTTTTATGTTCAGTTTGTTTGAATGTTATATATAAAGCAGAATATCAGAAAATCACTCAATTTCACTTACAAAGATAATAGAATTTACTCTCACTAACAGATATTAAATGAATAAATACCAGTCTGATGAAAAAATTTAATTAATAATCAGATGCAAAAAACAAGTAGGAAATGCTTTTGTAAGATAACTACTATATACTCTTTTCTCTGAGTAACATACATATGTCATACATGCTCTTTTAACAAAATTTCTTTTTGTGGTGAAGTATTTTTAATATGCATGTATTTTTTTTTATTCTACTGAAGTGTAAAGTGCTTCAAATATTCTTATTCATTAATAATATATGGGGTCTGTAGGCAGTAAGATAGGTGTATACTTGAGTTAAAGTAATACATCTCTATATGATGTTTAAATGACATTTGAAAATTTATAAAGAACTTTGCTGTGAGTAGGTAGGGATATAGCCTAGTATTGCAACAAATCACTTCTTGAAACTGCTTGAAATGAGTCAATTACCTTTGCCATGGCAGTAAAGTAATTTCGAATAGCAGCTGCCACCATAATTAAAGAGGAGTATGAAAGATTATGTAATTAAGTTACGAAAAAAGTTAGATAATTTCGTCCAGGTCTTTTATCATTGATTTTGACATATAACATTAAGTATCATGTGAACTTATTTCAGCATGGTCACCCTAGTCCAGTGTTGTCAGAGGCACCGCTTCCTTATGTTTTAAATACTCCTAAACTGCATAATCTAAACCTTGGAACTTCACCACATGGCTTAGCACAGGTTAGATATCCAAAGTTCTTTCATTGTAATTTGTAATTGGAGATAACTTGATGATAGAAAATTTTGATATGAGATTAAGTTTTTACATGATATTAACTTCTAATGATATTCTCAATATCTTAAGACTGCTTCTAAGACATTTCACATTAAATATAACAAATTAATATCGTGAATATATAGCATATAGATTATAATTCTAATATTGCTAAATCTTTTGATACAATAACTGAGCACGACAACCTTTAACATTTTACCATGCATGATATTTCCTTATTTTTGCAGAGTTTTTTCAGGACGAAAAAGTAATTTTTATTCTTATGTTATTTTCCTTCAGTTATACTTTAATTTTTATACAAAGAATGCTTTGTTGTTTTGTTTTGTTTTTATGTAAGTGTTAGCTACTTAAGAAGAAATTAAGAATTGTAAATAGTTTTATTTTAAAAAAATCAGCAGGCAAATGCCTGGGAAAGTAACATCAGTTAGTAGCAAATATCACGAAAAGTAACATTGCATCAATGAAAATATTTTAAGTCACATTCAGTGCTAATTGACACTCTTAAAGAAAAATTAAACAGACCCGGCCCTCTGTGTTCAATGACAGATTCATGGAAACCATAAAATGAGAATGTGAATAAATAACCGGGTTATTGTTGAGACAAAGTTTTGTGTTTAAATCTACAGTGTGCACTAGCAAAGCATGTTTTTTAGCGTATGATGAATGCACAAACATGTATAGAAATTTCTAATTAAAAAAGAAGTATAAAAGGAGATGACAATTTATGACATTTTGAAATGGATATGAACAAATCCTTCAAAAAATATGTTTTTTGGGGACTAGTATGTTTAGGCCAGTATTTAAACATATGACTCCCTCCCATGTTTTTTTTTTCCGGCCCTTAAATCTGCATAATGCATTGTTTATTTGGGATCAACACCTTACTCTGCTGTACTATTCCATTTTATTTTTTCTGCGTTATGCCGAATATAATTTCACTGTTCAATCATGCATGCTGTTTGCTATTAGATATATCATTTATTGTACTATTCCTGAATATTATTCTAACAGTCACACACATAGCCTTTTAATCATCTGTTAACAGCTAATTGTTTCAGGGTCTCGTTTCCCTGTCGCTTGTTTTCTTTGCTGCATGACTCCTATCTGTTTTAACCCTCAGCCCCCCCCGCTGCATGGACTCGCGAGTACTAACCCCATGTTGTGGCGACTGCCATCCTGCACTCGCTGTGTGGTCATGTTGCAGAGCTCTTCCAGTTCCTCATCATGCTCATCCTCCAAGTCTAAGCCGCGCCAACCGGCAACAGCAACCTCAAACAACAACGGTTTCCCCATGGCTGCTGCTAAATCAACAACAACGACATCACCACCGACTCCCCCGAATCAACAACAGCAACAGGCATGTACGAACTGTGGCAGTGATAAGACCACGACGTGGCGGCGGATGCCCAGCGGACAGCTAGTTTGCAATCCTTGTGGCCTCTATTACCGCCTCTACAAGGTTGGTGTCTATCGACTATTTGCTCTGGTTCTGTCTTTCAGGCTTCCTCCTCTACCTCGTCGGGTAGCGGTGGTGCTAAGCCGCCGCCACCAAAAGCAGGCATCGGTAGCGGCGGTAGCGGTGGCGGCCAGTCTTGCGCCAACTGTGGCATAGCACAATCCAGCCAATGGCGGCGCAACCAATCGGGCCTTAATGTGTGTAATGCGTGTGGATTGTATTATTCCCGATATAAGGTTGGTGATCGGGTTCTATTGCAGGGTACTAGGGTGCTAACTGGGAGACAAAGTTGTCAAAAGCAAGCAGCCACCTCGGGGTCAGCATCCCATCAGGTCGCAGGTCGTAGTTCATCGGGTGGCAACGGAGCCAGCGCTGGCGCCCAGCAGCAGACACAACGCTGTTCCAATTGTGGGACAGGGCAGACCACTATGTGGCGCCGTAACGCAGAAGGCGAACCCGTCTGTAATGCATGCGGCCTTTATTACAAATTACACAAGGTTGGTGGATTAACAACACCCCTACTACTACTACTACTGCACACTGCTGCTACCACTCAAATTCACCGCACCTATAACTCTACTACTAACCTGGTGTCAGCTACCTCATCGGTGTCAACTGTCTCCTCTCACTTGACAATCATGCTTCCTCCTACCGAGTGAATGCCGCTCGACGCTGCTGATAATCACTTCTGTGTGTTCTAGAATCTACCTAGTTGAACCTCGATGTTGGTTGATGGTTAAAATGCTGTTTGGTTTCGAAGTTATTATAGAGAAATTGCGTGTCGTCGGATGAGGTTGTTAGAAATTATATTTGTCTGGATTGGGAAAATTTATGTTTGTGTTCACTTTTTTTTTATTGTTGCTTTACTTTTAGAAAAATTTTGATTTCACATTGCCTTTTCAATTAAAACTAATCAGACTTTCTAATGATTGGGGCAGAAATTGTTAGACCTTGATTGCAATGATTTCAGTAGCTTGCTTGCTTTTAGCACCTTGTAGTTTTGGTAACGTTCATGTTTCTGGATCTTTGTTATTAACCAGAAAGATGAATGGTTATCATTTTGTGTTTTTTATGATTAATTTAAAACACTAACTGTAATTTGTATATATCTGTTTCACCTTTTAAAAGATACGTCTAACTTCACAATATAAACTAATGTTTTGCTTTAATTTCAAACAAGTCCTTTACCAAAGTCAACTAACTGTGAATTGCATTTAATTTTGCTTAAACCACCGTCCTTTAACTTTAATAATAATAATAATAACAGAATAATTTTATTCAAAATAATTTTTTCTCGATTTCTTTCAGTTTTTTTCGCCCCACAGGTTCTGCAGATGAATATTTTATAATGTTTAATGTTTATCATAAGCCTCTTTGCCTCTCATAAGTGCATTAAACTTTGCAAAGGGGTTTGTGAGATACAGTACGTAGACCACATATCTCGAACCTGATAGTTTCATACTGAACATTTCACTGTGACTTGCCAAAAATTCAAATTCATTTCAAAGTAAGTTTTATCAAGTGAAAGTGCCAAAATAACATTCATAATGAGCAAAACTGTTTGAGAGATACACGTAACATTTAGTTTAGAGATTCTGAGAATGTATACTTATAGCATGGTACCTAATAATATTCTTTATGTAACATTTAGTCATTTTTGTAACCAAGAGCCTTGATAGCTTCAAAATGGTCGATCATATACATTTTTTTCCAAATTCTCATTTTCTGAACTCAAAAAACATAAAACCAACACCAAAAATGCATCTACCACATCAGTGTTCGAGATGAGCGGGCTGTACTGTCCTGTAGACATAACCGTTCACCTTGCAGAGCGACAAACTCCTGTGTTTGCTGCTTCAGGTGAACCGGCCGCTATCGATGGTGAAGACCGAGATCCACAGTCGGCGCCGCAAGCCACGCTCCTCCGGAGGCGGGACTGGTGGTGCCGGTACCCCATCGGGACTCACTCTGTCCTCGTACCCCGTGAGCCCCGGCAGTTACTCGGGCTCGTCGCACGAAAACGACGACCACTCGCAGCCGATCGCCATGACAACCGGCGAGCAGCAGCAGCCGGTGTCGCATCCTGGTGATCAGTTTCACCATGGCGGGGATGTAGATGACCACCCTCTTACTATAGATATGGACGCCTCGGACAACAGTGCTGGGGGGTCATCGGCACCAGCACATGTGTGATGGAGTCAGAGGGTCGTCGTGTAGAATGTGATGATTGTTAAGTGATGTAGGGTGGTTCGGTCAAATCTTTCGGTTGTTTTGTAGTATATGAGTGGCAGATTTATCACAACTCAGCCATCAAGGGTCTCCACAATATGTTTTACGGCTTGCTTCTCAATGCCTAATGAATAGTGTCATGCAGCAACATAACAGGGCCCTTAGATTGAAAACCATAATAGTAAAACAAAGATGTTGAATCTAAGATATCTGCACAATATACATCAAGTGGCAAAAAAAATGGGAATTTGTCGTGAGAAATTTTGAGCATCCATTAGTCAGTCTAACATTATATTTCAGATATGAGTACGGACTAGAAGACTTCTTTTCAGACTTAAGTTGTTCACTGAGTGCTGATATTTTAGTATATCGTTTGGATAAATTTTGAGCATATATTTGTGAGAAATAAAAACAAATAATATGATTCGGTACAAACAAGCAGTTTGCATATTGGGTGAGATTGTTGAATAGGAAAGAAGACCTGTAATCTGGTGTAATACTAGGCTGGACGTACAAGACCAGTTTTTCAATGTGATGTGGCCGTAGATTATATACATACAGTACCTATACTCTTTTTGGGGAGAGTTCCACTCTCATTATTTTTCTCCATTAAGTCCTGGATCAAATTATAAGGTCATGATTAATTTCTGGCTGGTGCAGAAACTACTACTTCATCTGAACGTTTATTTGTTAACTGCTGAGTGGACCAAGTTTCTGAGTTAGGCAGCAGGTAACTGTGTCTCACAACTGCTCTCCACACATCTACCTGGGTAATTGGTCTACTGCCAATAGGACGAGCTTCGCCCTGACATCTTGTGTTGTCTGTGTTAGCCAAGAGCCTGCCAGTAATACCACTGCAGCGCTTGTGCACACAGAGCTTGCACTGCAAGCAGGCGATGGCGTTCACACCTAAACCAACATGGGTACTTGCCGGAGTCTTTGAGAAATCTAGTCAAACACCAGGCACCATTATCTTTGTCTCCATGTTGAATCTAAGACCTTTTTGCACCATGTTTTCCTTCAATGCTTTCAGCTTAGCAATACAGTAAACTCATCCTGTGAGTCAGCTATAACCACCAGGTCATCCGTGTATAGTAGCTCCCACCAGAACGGAACTTGCATGGTAACGCATCTAGCACGATGATAAATAGCTGAGGGTTGAGCCTCAAAAAGTTGGTGCAAACTCTGCCCAAACTAGTGCATATCAATTCGTGGTACTCAAATTTTTATTTGTATTGTACGAAACAAGCCCTGTATCTAGACTTAAGAATCATCACATTCGTATGAGGTTTGCAAGTATATGTTGAATACAACATGATAGAGCATTATAAAGCAAATAAATGACAATAATAACATTGAAGAAATTAGAAGGCTCTTGCAGCAGCCTGTATAGTGTATCAATGTGGGTTTGTCAACTATTTGGTCTACAGAGTTAAAAAGGTTGTTGTGTTGGAACTGGTCTTTCTCACCAGTTACAGCATAGTAGGAGATCGAAAAAACTTTTGCATGCACTTCAACATCAGAATATACAACCAGTATCTTTGCTATCAGCTCATTAACCCTTTCCAAGAGTGATAAGAATAATTGTGACGAAAATCACCCTTGCCACGTTGGATTTCACAGTGATTTATTGTAGCGGTGGTGTATTTTTCTAGTGTACTAATCATTTGTGTACGCATTTTCTATTAATGCTTCGCCACACACAAGTGGGCATAGTCGATTTTTGGCATTTATGAAGACCAGTTGATTTAGTCTAATATTTCAATGGAAAGTTAGTTTGCCTTCTTAATATTATACTTTATGAATGTTATGGTTTTGTTGAAGTTGGTTTATAACATGTTATACATATCATGTTGTATCACAAGTGCTGCCTAGCGTTTTACTAGGCATGACGTATTGGACATGATGTTTTGTGCTGCTAATAGAACTTATTATTGTGTGTACATAACTACATATTATGTGATAATGTGATGCATTGAACAAGTTTCCTCCCATGTTGATCAAACTAAGTAGAACAAATTTCTCAATGCAGCATTCACTTGCTCAGCTATGAGCCCTGATCTCATTGTTATGCGGCTCAACTACTAAATTATTGTGTTAAATAGTTTATTTAGAGGTAAAGTGTAGTTTAACGTTAGCCAATATATTATATAGATATATATATAACATTATTTTTTTCCCATTAAGTAAGGATATATTATTTTGACATATTGATAGATTTTAACACAAGTTTCCTTGAACAGCTAATATTGTTTTGAAGAATGTGAAGTCATGTTTAATAGAACAAAACAAGGTGGAATTTGGTTATACTTTGTGTTTTTTTACCTCATTTTGAACATGGAAGCACAACAATGTTATGGATTAATTTTGCATATTAAGTCAGGAATATTATGTGTTCATAAAATTACAATGATTGGTTCAGAAGATAGGTGTAGAATATTATTTCTCATATGATGCAGGGTTTTGTGAATTTTTTAGCGTCTTTGAACAACATTCAACGGTTGCAATACTAGAAATTGAGATTAAGAACATGTACCTTTTATGTATGTTACTATAAAAATATACATTTTTAATCAAAATCATTGTTAATCAATCAAATGATATATGTTAAGAAATTTAACCTGAATTCAAATCTGTTTACTTCAAGTGTATATTATGTATTTGTATTTTTTGTTGTTATTATTGTCATTAGTTATTATTATAGATTTTAGATGTATTTGTGGTGATAATACTTTGAAGTTTTTGTATTTGGTTATGTTTCCAACTTTGACAATGTAAAGATGTAATTGCTACAATGACATTTTGATTGATATAATCATACACTTTTACATAATTATTGTAACCTAGCTATATTTAACATCTTCATAGCATTTCCTTAAATTTCAATCTTTCAAGTTCTGTGTTCGTAGATTAATAGTCCTGTATTGATAACAAAGTGCTTTCATCACATTTTATCATGGAATTATTTCTTATCAGGTTTTGTATATCTGCTATCAGTGAAAAAGTTCAGAAAGAAAGTCAACCCATTTAAGATGCCCTTACATTTATCGATAATGCTTATAATAGATAACATTGATAGGATACGAGCAGCAAATAATCTGATAAGTGTTATCCTCCGTTCTATTTTAGTATCAAAAGTCTTCTTGACGAGACAAAGTATTGATAAATTATGATAGCATGAAATTAACGATAAGGCTTACTTCGATTATATCTTCAATCTGAAGTGAAGCAGGATTTAAAATGAACCAATATTTTATAAAAATCTACAGTCGTTGATTATTTCAACGATTCTAGTGCCATTTAAATTGAGTTTTGAACAAGGGAATTGGGCATATTTTTTTCTTTATCTTATGTACTTGTTCAGCACTACGATTTTTATATGCACATTTTAAATACCTGAGTGTTGTATCTTAATAGTAAAGCTTCAAAGGACTTGATGGGTTACTTGTTCGTTTTTCCCCCTACAGTTTGAGCTTTATAAGCAACATTGTAATATTCACAGTTTAGATGTAAGTCGGGCACGATCATGGCATTTGTTATTTGTCTAAGATTATAATAATATGATATACATAAAATATTGTATGGTCGAGCTTTGTATGATATTTGCTGTTTAGTGTAGCTTATTTATAGATTGTTTGTTGTAGAGTGTGCTTTAAGTTGAGCCCTACTACCAGCCTGTGTATAGGTTTGTGATATCTGCTATAGCATTCCATTGTATTTATCCCATGACTTTTTGCTCCCCAGAAACAGTGTGTACATTTTGCCCACCCTGCCAAGATTTTTTTGTTTTGTGTATCTGTATATGTAGTAACCCGCCACTTTTGGTCTTGTGTACGTGATGTATCTTGTGAGCAGTGTGGTTTTATTTTCAACAAAAACTGGCTATATACTCATTGTAAAATTATATAGTTGGCTATATTTATATACAGCCCATTAAATAAAGTTCAGTGGAAAAAACGTTTGTTGTAATTTTGTGATATTGCAGACAAAGTAATTGCAGAAAAAGTGCGCCCAAAATTAATAGAAGTATTACTTAATTATATAGAGTTTAAACAGTAAACAGCAGATGGTCTCATTGTTTATATATATGTATGTATTTTTTATTTCTTACCATACAATATCTAATTGATACAAGTATTCTTTTTCACAAAACAAAAATTTGAACAATATGTTCAAAAGCTAAAAATCAATAGATTATTCCCATAAACCTGGAATTGGGTGGAAAATGTGGCATTTCCGACCCATTGCCACAAATAAAAAATAATAGAATGCGTGGGTTTTTTTTAACCTATAAAGGGATTTAAAAGGTCAATTGTTATAGTTAGAAGAATAATTGATTAATGATCAACAAAATTTTAATTTTAAGTGAGAATGGGTTTCTTGAAAATCCGATCAGACGAAAAAAGTAATTGAAATCTTGAGAAATGTGCACATCACAAGAGGCGTAAATCTGGTCAGGAAAAAGTAACAGGGGTGAGGTCTTTTAATAGTAGACTAATATAGAAAATCCTTAACATTGTACTATATATGAGTCCAACTAACATCTACCCCTTCAAAAAAATTTCATACAATGTGGATTCATGGTTTGAGGGGTGCCAGGTGTCAGATTTCACGTACATCCACATTAACATTTACATCCACTTGTCTGTCGGACGAGTAGAGACCAAAGTTTTCCACCTGGGGTATCAGCATCTGGGTATCAGGGATCCTGATGAGGGTCAACAGACAATATAGGGTGGCCTTTGCCTATATATGGTCACCAGTGAGTCTTGTCCAAATCCCAAATTCATTCGTTAAGACAAAACATCACATTACACTCACCCCGGGCAGTCACCATGCATGTTAATGAAAATTTGTAGAGCAATTAAATACTGTAAACCTAGAATATTTTGTGGCTATTAAATTTTGCAATTTTTATTTATAAATTATTTTGTGACTATTTAATTTTGCGATTTTGGTACATCCTGGACCTACTTTACATAGGCTGACATAGGCTATTGATGTTTGCAGACTATTTAAGTTTGCTGTTTTACATACCCACAAAATTCGCAATTTAAATTGTGCGCAAACATTTCTAGTTTTACAGTAATAAGGCTTTTTAAAATGTTACCTGTTAGGATTCAAATGTTTAAATTTATAAATGTTTTTATCATAATTATCGTAGAAAGAAACAAGTGTGTCTCACAAGCGTACCTTGAATGTATCTAAAAATTTAATTGCTGTTATATGCTACTTGTCAGTCAGACATCTGCTGTTAAAAATCTACTTGTCTTAGACAATCCGACCTTGCTTATTGTTGAGCCCTGATCCAAGGTATTTTTCTATATGGAGCATAGATGCACAAACTGACCTCATACACTCCAAATAATTACAAAGTTAATTTCTCACTAAAATAATGAAATATGCTAACCATGCATGGGATTAAAATTCGAATGGATAGACATATACAAAATACTGAAATTAACTAATAGTATGTATTTCAAAATAACTACTGTAAAACTAGAAATGTTTGAGCACAACTTAATTTGTGAATTTTGAGGGTAGTTTCAAAAATGCAAATTTAAATAGTCAGCAAACATTAATAGCCTACATAATTAAAGTAGGTCCAGGATGGACCGAAATCGAAAAATTAAATAGTTACAAAATAATTTATAGATGAAAATTGCAAAATTTAATATCCATGAAATATTCTATAATCACTAGTAGAGATTTCTTAGCACCATTACTCAGATACTTCTTTTGAACGAAGACGTTTCGGAGGACATTCCTCCTTCAGCACTTTCTGGTGGCAAAGTGCTGTTGTGCATCTTGCAATTTGCCACCAGAAACTTTTATCCTTCCTTGACTATGAAATATTCTAGTTTTACAGTACTTTTATTTTCATTTGTTGAAACAGATTCTTGTTAATTAAGCACATATTGTTAATGGCATATATGATAAATATAATAATAATTACAAATGTGAGGAATATACATGTACAATGTACCATGTTCTATACTTGTCTATAGTTGAACTTTCTTTCAATTCTTTCTCTTCACTAGACTTTCACCGTCCCAATTATGCTCACATCACATGACCTAATGGACCTTTTTTTGACCATGTGCGTTTTTACTATGGATGTAGTTCTCCAACCGAGTCTGGTTATCACATTATATATAGAGTATTTATAGTAGAGTATTTCGCACAATGGAAAAATAGAATTTGACATTTTTATTTTAGCGATCATTTAGTAACAGACCTCGTTTCACTTTCAAAGGGCTAGATGCAGCCTCAGGTCCGAGCTCAGACGAAGGGTGCGTACTTACTCTTCTCTCCTATTTGTTGTGAGTCAAAATAATTGCAACGTAATTACAAACATAAATTGTACAAAAGAATCTTTATTCGTACATGTACATATGACTAAATGAATTAATTGTAACTATAATAGTTCCATGCACACTTCTATAAGCTAATTATATAAATGCGACTGAATTTAAATTGGATGAGAAAAAAATTAACTTAAATATAATGAGATATAGGAAAAAAAGGGGGGTGGGGTGGGGAATGTATGAGATACAACATAAAAAGTGGGGCATGAGATTTCTAGACCCCTTACATTATACCCCCCTTTCCACCCCATAAATTCCGTGATTGATAAATGATTTTACAATAGCAATCACAAATAACATCAAATAATATAGACAAAAGAATAAACAATAATATAGTTATGAAGATAACTTAGGTTCTAAATAGGAAAGTCACAATAGATAAGCGCCACACCCGGATATTTGACCTTTGCCGTGGTCACAGCGGCAAGTCAGGCAGGTGGGTTTCCCGGTCACGTGATTACAGCAATACTTTGTAAACATGCCAATCAAACGACCACATGCCTCCGTCGGCAATTTATTTAGCCTGCAAAGTGTAAAATTCATAATGCTTTACACATACAATTCGACTGGTTAGCACAAACTCCACAAATAACTGCATAAATGCCCAACAAAAATCGTTTCACTCTCTGTCTATCTTCCCGCGAAGCATTCTGGGTCTTAGTGCGATGTGAGTCACGTGACAGCACAGCTAAGGGAAGGCATCAAGGATGCATAGTGGAAAGCATGTCAAAACATTGATAGCAAAAATGTGCCAGTGAAAGTACTTAGAAGCCATATCATGAAAAAGTAACACAACCCAGGTATAGAATGAGTAGTTATGAATTAGATAGTCATATTTATTTATAATATAGCTTTCATTTACATGGTGAATTTTAGTGATTTCTTGTCAATTTTGCATAGTTCTGTCTGCTCTTCAGCATGATTGCTGTCATTTATAGAGCTGAAAGTGTAGTTTAAACAGTAATGATGGGTGGTAAGGCTAGAAAACTTGTTGAGTATTATTGTAATTAGTATCGGTTTAAATGAACCATAAAGAATGAATATAGGTAACGTTGCATTGATGTTAGATGAAGTTAAATTCGCATGTATGTAGACACAAGGAAGTATTTCATGTGTGTCTAGCCAGCTGCTTGGGCATATCCTATGACCTGAAGTGCATATGAGATCAGTATTTTATATAAAAATACTTCCTCATAATGCAGTTATTACCAATTAAAATTATTGCAGTCAATTTCACATCAACATTTATTATCTTCAGAAATGATGGATGCATAGGTGATGAGCAAGGAGCAATGTCAGTCATCTGACCAGCAGCAGGGCAAATGGAGGAATGATAAATAGAGTACCTGCATGACTTGTAGATAATGCAAGTTCAAAGTCTGTGTTTTATAATATCGAAACGTTTAAACTTATCTACATGTTCTCTTTTAGAAAGCAGGAGCACATATTGAATTGATCTAGATGGCCCCTTATGGATTGATGCACCTTGAATCAACATGTTTGGGTATTCAAATCATCACTACTTTGCAATTTGATGGCATTGACTCCTAATTGCTTATCATGTTAAATGTTTAATTTAATTTTGTGTTGCTGGATGATAATTTGGCAGAACACTACATTTATGCATCAAATATGGTTGTTAATAGTTATTGAAGAGTGCATGCAGGTATCCTCAATCCATTATTTTCTCACATCAGCCATGTTAGATATAAACAGAAGATTGTTTCGTCGCTAAAATGTGCGTGTGACGAGACTCTGACGTATATCGAGACTGGTGAATGCATCTACCACCTTACCTCTAAGGTGACAACATACAGTGAAACGTAATGACTGCTCCATATTCATATTATGTGTTGCTGCGCTGGTGATCCAGATATTTTAGAATTGATTCATAATTTACATCACTATTTGGCTTTGAATTCCTATATAAGCGTCATAAGCTTGAAGAGAATTTTGTCGCGTAGATAGACCTAGCTACCTGATCATTCCATGTGACAAAAAAGGCTGCTGGGACTGCTCCAGTACTCTATGTGTTATTTCCTGTTCACACGACAAATTGCTTGATCAGGATTTCCAGCCTCACAAGTACGTTGATGTTCACTGATGTAAAATTGCATGTCCTTTTTTAGAACATGCAGATGCGATCTCCAGTCTCGACCTACATCAAGAGTCTCATCATACGTACATCTTAGTGACATGACGAGACTGACGTATGACGAGACTCCCGCATCTAGATGAATAATAGTTAAATTGGCTGAGGACCTTCGAGATCTACATTCATCTACAGTGTTCATTTTAAATAAAATGCTCAGTCATAAAGATATTTGTTCAATAAAAACTATTATCAATGAATGATGCCGTTCTCATTATATGTGCAAGGAAAATAAGATTTAAAATTTCACATACATACTTTTAGATTAAGGAGATAATATCTTGCTGTCTAGTTTAAAACATGAGAACATGGAAGGTTACATTAGTGAATGATTTTTGCTAGACATATTCATGTGCTTTCAAAGACAGACGTAATATTTTACATTGAAAGATAGACACTTTACATTCACCATGAAGTTACATTGGACAAACAAAGTTCCGTTGATATTTCTAGGTATTCCTAGATGTCCGTGCCAGCACCTTGACATTCGTTAGCGGGTCGTCACACGTACATTTTAGTGATGTGGCGATCTGCTGACGTATGTCAATGTGGTGGCACGCGCATCTACCTATGTTTTGATAATTTTATAGCTGACTTTATGGCTTGGTATTTAGATTTAGATTGTTCCAGCTATTCTCTTAGAACTGTTTAAAGACGTTTAAATGAATGAAAATTTCAGGATGCATAAAATACATCATATTGGTTCTATCAAAGCATACTTATTCAGCTATTTATCATAACCTTTAAGATGTTGTTAGTATAACAAAGCCAAAACTTGTACTTCAAATGCTTGAATGTTCATTGAACTTCATTACAGTAGGACTAACCTTTGAACATTATTTCATGCATGTAGGCTGGTGATAAGAAAAGATAAATTACTAAATATTTTTCCAGCTATGTATGACATTTATGACTGCCATAATGCTTTTGCCATAATGTATTTCCTAAAGCCATCCTGTCTGCTAACAGTCAGACCTTTACCATGTTCAGTCATTATATAGCTCGCCCTCTTATGATCTCTTATCCATGGAACAAAGACTGACACACCCGGTACTGGGTAAACACCTGTGAATGGTCGGATTCAAATGGTGGACTCTTTGTTACATAATATTAAACTGAAAAGTTCCCAAATGAACCTGATTTGAAAATTGTTATTCAATCTCCTTCAGATTCTAAGAGTGCAACAAATTCTACATTATTTGGACTTAGAATTTAATACCATGTTATTTTATAGATACACCATGGTCACGATACAATGCACGTACATAGCAATATGATATACACTTTTTACTATGCATGTAAAAATCTCTTGAAATTTTGAAATTTTATTATTGGTGATTTAGCAAAGATTTAAAAGAAGATAAAATAAAACTGGCTATTCAAGCCTCAAATCATTACAGAAATGAACATGAATTATAGAATAATTATGAAAATTTAACACTGATTGAAGAAAACAATGAGGCCAATTTGAAAATGCTACATGTAGTACACATATACTGTGGCTATCACCATACATGTACTGACCGAGATACTGCTTCAAGATAATGCTTAGCCAAAATAATATTTGTTCTGTAAAGCCCAGTATCAATGAACACTGCCTTTTCCATTGCAAGTGTAAGGAAAATGATATTTATATTTTCCACATTTATTAGTTATTACACCTTTAATAAAAATATAATGCCCTCTTGCTAACTAAAATACAAGATCACGTGACATTGCATAATCGAATGATTTTTGCCAGACATACTGCAGGTTTCTAACGGCAGACTTCACGTTTAACATGGCCAATATAGGTGGCTTTTTACGTGCACCGTGCAAGTTACGTCTGACGAAAATCATTCGGTTTACATTTCCCGCATTCACGTGTTTTGTTGGGTTTATACCTGCCTTGTATTGCGTAGTAATTCTTTTGTTCTACATACTTTAATACGCCAAATAAATGAAAGAAACTTTCAGAATACACTGACCAAATTATATTGCTTCTATACAAGCATATTTGTTCGGCCACTGAGCATAACCTTTAAAGTTTCATGATAGGTATCTTGAACTTCGTTGTGATTTGACGAATTGTTTGTCTTAATGCATTAAGACTGGATTTTTTATTTACTTGGCAAAGTGATCAACAAAAAATTTTGGTTTACTCAAACTTGTGAAGGTTCGTTAAAAAAAAGTGTCCCGAACCTTTATGACAATTAGTCAATTTCAGAATTTGAAGAGACACATTTACATTTAATCTATGATGAATTCTTCAATTTACAAATCCCGTATACTAAAATGAATGACGACTTCATGTGATTCATAACCTGTATATGTTACAGTAAATATATTGTCATAGACGGCATATCCAGATTTTTAGTAAAGGGCAGGCATAACCAGTGGTTTTGTTTCAAATGACCCCATGTGCTCTTAATTGATCCGCCAATGTTCTTTATTTGGAAGAAAATTTGATTGTAGAAAATTGTTTTGTTATTAATTGAATGAAACTAGTAATGCAATTTGTATCAATTTAGAATCTCATTTTCACAGAATTGATAATTGTTAATATCTCAGCATCTTTGTTGAATGCAAATTTTCTTCTCTGTTTGTTGGAGGAATAATTTCTAGTGCATTTTCCTACACTCATATTTCACTATGGAGTTATTTGATGAAAATGGCTTATAAATTGCATTATTCATGTAGACATTTGTTTGTGCATGTACTCGCTAGTAGAATTATAAAACGCGATTCAGCTCAATAGCTGTGCTCTATTTGGGTGCAATGGTATTTTGTTTTCAACAGTGGAAGATTTTTTACTGAAATAAAGTATGCAACAACTAAAAATCTAGTAAGCAAATTTGTGTATGAAACTAAATCACACATGTGTTAAAGATGAACAATTTGGACTAATGAATTCGGACTAATAAGTTTTATAATGCATAGTGTTCTGATGTTATTTTCATCGAAAGAATGTTATTGAATGATAAATTCTTTTGTACCGGGTATATATCTGTATCTGTTGTTCTTAGAGTATATACTTGTATTGGAGATTTGCACATTTCGAAGTACTAAGCATAAGATGCGAGATCTTTTTTATGCATTGTGTCTTGTTAATGTAAAACAACATGCAATGAAAGAGAGGACATGGAGAGTTCATCTATAGAGCCGACCCCCTCCTGAACACCACAGCAGCCAAAGTTGGCAGCACATAAACAAACGATTGTGGTCGCGACCAATCAATGGGGCTTTGGTGAGAAGAATCATGCTGCCGCTGACTCCACCTAGTGGTGGGGTTCAGTAGACCAGTTCAAGGTCCGTCTGCTGCAACTTGTGTTACAGCCAGCAAGTCTCGCATGTTGGGGCCTCGCAGCAACATGGCAAGTATAGCAAGGCTAGTAGTCAGTACAATGTGTCATTATATTTGTTAGCCGAGTACTTGTTGCTTTTTGGCCATGCTTGTTCATTGATAATGGTTTGTATTTTCAATAAATATCAACGGAATGCTATGATATTTGTGATTTAATAGATAGATAGGTTCTTTTTATTGATATGATATATGTATCATTTAGTTCAATTTTGATCTTATGTTGCTTGCATGTTGGTGGGTTTAGTGTAGCATACCTCATCAGTATGTGTGTATGAAGTTGTATATTTATGATCTGGATTGATATTATGGTATTATAGAAGGTATTAAATATTTACATCACGTATCACAGCTTGTTTACATTTTTATCCTAATGGAACTCTGCTGTGCTTGCTTTTGTAATTACTTTTATACAGGAATCAATATTTCATGATTATTACAATAGTCATTGGTCATTTCACATACCATAAATCTGTAATAAAATTGGTATCTAAAGTCACATTTTTGATTTCCTTATTAGAAAGCCTAAATATAATCTTTGTAATATTGTATTAAAGTTTGTAAATCATGATATAACATAAATCAATTCTGTGTCCCAAATGTCGCATTGATCGAGGATGCCTTTAAGATGGCTGACATGATGAATCAAACGAATTTACACAAATTAAATAGATTGACATTGTCAATTAGAAAAACAACGTTTCACTTTCAGTTCCATATCCTGTCTTCATGATTGAGAATGCCTCAAAGATAGCCAACGATCAAAAGTTCGAATAAATTTACGATCTCCAAAAATATCGCTTTTCAATTTGCTATCATAGTTCTAATGACTTGATTCTGGAGAATACTTAAAATTTAGCAGACGTTGAAGACTCGTATATATTTACATTCTCAACTTTTATTCGCTATCCTATGATGCTCCACAAAATGTTTTGCTTTATTGAGGTGTCCACTGTAGTGCGCTCTCGATGTCTCAGATGGTATGAACATCTTGCATCAATTCTGTCATGGACATGAAGATCCCTAGTTGTCGGGTACAGGGCAGACCGAGGAAGACTTGTTTGGAATGTGTGAAGTCTGACTTGAAGGCTTGTAACCTCCTTAATACAGACCCTCTAGATAGAGATGTGTGGAGAGTTGGTGTGAGACATATATGTAGCTGCCTACCCCAGAAACTAGGACACGCGTACCAGTTGACAAATAAACCCTCGGATGCACTAGTAGTAGTATCCTAGCATCTCGATGCTCGAGGATACCTACTAATTGCTGTCATTTGAGTCATGTAAATGCATATTTTCAATTAAAGAACTAATCCATTTTAACTTCACATTCTACCTAATCATTGATCAAGGATGCCTCAACAAAAGTTGACATTTTAAAGTCAAATGCATTTACATTCACAATATAACAGACACATTTTTGTTTTTAATTTGCTGTTCTAGTGTGTTTTCACTGAATGATGGTCAACATTTGACAGTCCTATAAACTAACATTTCTCAATTCAAAAATGTAATTTTCGTTTGTTTTTCCTTTCAAAATTAGAATAGAATTTCAAATGCAATACATGAACATACACTTGTATAACAAAAGCACCTAATGACTTCAGATTAGTTAAAGGGGATTGGACATCCTCTTTTATATTTTGAGTTTTGGTCAATTGTAAATATTTTCAGAACAGCAAAAAAGTTGATGACATCTCTGATTTTACAAAATATTTTTTAACATTGATGGAAAATCAAGAATATGTAACAGAAACGCTAAGACAATATGAATTTGGTTTACAGAAGGTTTACAGAAACTGCAAAATAAATAAGGAAAAAGAATGTGTAGCAGAAACCCAAAGACAAAATGAATTTTGTTAACAGCAACTGTAAAACAAATTTACAGACACTACTGTAACATAACAGTTTTTATTTCTTTCAGGTTAATGCAAAGAAATTACAACAACCTCCACTAATTCAACCCATTGAGTAACATTTGCTTTGTTTTTGATGTTTTAAAACATCAATGTTTAAACATATATATTAATTTCAGAAATGAAAAGAAATGGTTTTGCTTTGCAGAATGACATTTGCTCTGTTCGTATAATGTCAATGTATCCATTTAGACAAAACAGTGTAAATAATCAATCATGATACTTCAACATTAATTTGTTTGAGCTCAAATATTTTGTTGTTATTTTTAGATGTAATCATGAGTGACTCAGCTGACATAGCTCAAGTCACCAGCAAAAACGACAATGCAACTCTTGGAAAAGAAGCTACAAACCATGGAGTCTGCAATGAAGTGATTGGTCGGAATGAAAATATAAGCACAATACAAAATCACGCAGGACTGTCTATGGAAAATGGAAACGATGCTTCTGATCCAAAATCAAAGGAAAGCAATTCAATTGAAGTTAATGAAACTGTGGCAAAGGGTAGGACTGAGAATGAGGAACAGGACGCTCAAGCCAATTCTCAGCAAATAGCCCCAGATTTTGATGACCTACTAGATGCCTTTGACACAGAAGTCTTGGAAAAAGATAATAAAGAAGAAGTGGGATTAACAGCGTCTAGTGTAGATAAAACTCCACCGTTTGTAGGCAGTGCTGACTCGGATTCGAACCCCACAGCAGTTGGTAGTCCTGCTGCAGGAAGCAAAGACAATGGTTCAGTTGAAATTGGAGCTGTCAATGATCTTGAAAAAGCAGATTCAAACATTGAGATGTTGTCCGCTTATGCTGAAGAATCGTTTGGAGAGGCAACAATGTCAAAAGACAAGCCTCATTCCGATGCTGTGGTTTCTCAGAATCATGATAATCATGATGATGAGGCTCTTAACAAGAAAAAAGCAAGTCCAATTGACAATTTAGAAACAGGTGAAACAGAGTCTGAGGTAGCTGCAGATCACCTTCAGAATACAAAAGAGGAGTCATGTAAAGGTGGAAACAATGTGTTGAAAACTAGTGATGAAACGACTTCTGTGAATACTGCAAGTGAAAAACAATTGCCTTCATGTGCTAATTCTAATGAAAATGTAAGTACAGCTGTCGATTCAGTAGCAATAGCTGTAAATGACAATTCAAATCAGCTATCAGACTTATCCAATGAAAAACATATGGACACTCCAATGAATGACTTAAAACGTACAGTGAATGAACAAAATTTGGACAATCCCAATGATGGCATAGTCCTTTCTACAGATAAGCAAAATGCAGATTTAGCTAATGATGATTTTGAACTCTCAGTCGATGATAGTGACATGGGGTCTTTGTGTATAGATTTGAATGAAGATAGTGAAGAAAAGCAGAAATCTGATTCTATTTCTGCCGGTAAGGTTAAGGAAACAGATGCAAAAAGTAGTGACAAAATTGTTGAATCAGTCGAACTTGGTGTTATTTCCAAGTCACAGTCTTTGGGAAGTCTAGCATCAGAATGTCTAAGTCCAGCAGTAGCTGCTGCCTCCAAACCTGACTTAGTCAATGATCAAGAAACTCTCACAAGCCTTGATGGAGATGCACCAGATGATAACGACAATCTCGCAGATCCATTTGATATCTGGAACCTTGGAGATTCTGACATTGAGGATGAATCCTCTGCCAAAGACACGGAATTAAATCTAACAGATAGCGTAACCAATTCAAACAAACCGGATAATGCAACAAGCGAAGACAATGTTGTTGGTGAGAAAGATCCTGTGGTGGAAAATTCCGATACGCAGTTGGCACAAATTCTCTCAGAACCAAATTCAGCAAGTCGACAGTCAACAGGTGATGCTGAGAAAGTACCAGAGAAATCTCCAAGTCCCCTAGCTGCACTTCAGCAAATAACGGATCTTGCAAGCACCTCAAGTAAGAACCAACCAAACAGCAGTAAAAATGCTGCAAATTCACACGATCAAGACGACGTTACAATATCGAGTGTCAAAACCTCAGGTGCCAACAAGCGAAAAATTAAAGAACCAGTGAAATCATCCTCCAAGTTTGAAAAAGTGAAAATCAAAGAAGAGAAAATCGACTCCGACTACCACGCGAGTAGCACTCTCTACAGCCACGCTGCTGCCAACAATACCAACATCACTCCCAGGTTCACCCAACCACGAGCTTCAGCACACATTCCCATAAGACCAGGTTTGAACCAACCACTTGGCCGTCCGCCAGTCAGGTTCCTACCAAACACCGCTCGCATCGTGAACCCAAACGACGTCTTCAACCGAATGCACGCTCCACAACACGCAAACTTGGTGCACAATCTCAACATGCAGCAGCGTCTAAACGCCCCGAACCAGCATCAACAAAACTTCAACAATGGCGGCGCAGGACCTCAGCTCATATGGAATCCCAACCTGAACCGGCTGGTTCTGGTTCCACAGTCATCGTCAGGCCTTCAGCAACCGTTACCACCCACTCACTTCTCCATCCCGGGGCAGAGGCATGCACCGCCACCAAATGTGCAGGTTCTGCCCAACCAGCAACTGGGGGTGATGCACCATCCCCCGGGGGCGCCTCGAGGACAACCCCCGGCAACCATGACCTTTAACCCCACCACCGGACGGCTGGTATTCAGCCACTCGCCGACCGTGACGAACACTCGCCCTCCGATAACTGTTCTACCAGCGACGTCAGCCGTGGCAAGCCTACGTTCGACGCGTCCAATCACGATCATCCCTTCTGCATCATCCGTGGCAGGCACAATGTCGGCAACAACGGTTACAACGTCTGGCTATAACGTCATCCGCGTTCCTTCGTCAAGGAAAACCACCAGCTCGAAAAGCAAAAAACCACCACCACCACCATCGTCTTCTTCATCGACGACCGTGACCAATATGTCTGCGACTCTGCCCGAGGGGCGAGGGAACATCGAGATGTACGTTCCCCAGGCACCACCAGAGGAGCTGGGACTGGGAGAAACATGGGTCAAGCCAGCGTTCTCCTGCAAGGAGTGCGGGGACAGCTTCTGGTTCAAGTCGAGTCTGCGCCACCATCTGGAGAGACGCTCCATGCTCGTCAACTTTTTCTGCCATCCGTGCAACAAGAAACTGGCTTTTGTGAACAAGTAAGTGTGGCGCGGGATATTTATAATGTTTTGTGATTTTTGTAATACTCTGGTCCTAATAATATTAGCTATGACCACAATTCGTGCCTAAGTGCATAAAGACCTTTCGTGGCAATTTATTTTCATGCCTTCTCTCAGGACTAATTTTTTTGTTTAGTTTTTTAAGCTGCGTTTATATGAGATAAACGCCACACAGTTACATAACGGCAAAGTGCTTGCATATGGCCTAGTGCCAGTTGTATAACTTGCCTACCAGAGACTTCTTGTTGTGTCCAGTGACCTTAAATGACCAATGGGCAAGGTCTGTATAATTAAGGACTTTAGATGCACCTCAGACAATGGCCCATGCAAGTGAAGTTTCTGTGACTCATACAGATGATATATAGATGGTCTGACGTACATGTATTTGTCAATAAGTAGATTGACCAACACTATATAGTATTACACCAAACTATCTTCTTATGTGATTGTTTAAGTTCAGATATGTTGTTGTTTAGACGCAAGATTTGTAAACCAATGTATTAATATTTTTGAATGTACATTGTACAATGGACACTATTTCAACATTATAGGTGTTATTGCTTTTTACTATTAAAAGATTAATGACCAAAAAGACAAACAATGCTTCTATTATCGCATATGTCGACACGGTCATAGAAAAGTATCGAAATTTTCATGGCATTTTAATTTTGCGAATCTTCACGAATTCGCAAATTAAGCCAACTAAGTTACATTCAAATTTTTCTAGTTTTAGTGTTACAGTATCTGCCATCCTGTCTTGCTTCTGTTGATAAGTGAGGGTGGGAAATGGTACTGCTTTGTGAATTTTGTGAAGTCATTTGTGATAATTAATTAGATTCCTAGAAATTTACAATTCAAGCTGCTTTTGTAGAGAAGACACCAAATATGATACTTTGCTTTTAGTGAAATCTGGCCTATCTAATTAAATGTAATAGTCTGTTTTTTCTCTCTTTCTAAGTGATGAGTTCATTGATTACAATATATCTTGGGATGATGGTATCATTCTGGTCTCGCAACTGTGCGGTCGTGAGATTGAGTCCCGTTAGGGCCACTTGATGTAGTTCATTCAAACATATTAATACATTGGTTTACAAATCTTGAGTCTAAATCTTAGGGTTGTAAAATGTGGCTTCAGCTATGTCAATGCAGTGGTAGGAGCTTGCTTACTAGAGAGAACAAACAGAAAGAAGGCATAGAATTGAATTCACATGCAAACTTGAGGAAAGCACTTTAGAATACAATATACCTATGTATAATCGAATCCAATGTTCTCAAGTTGATCAGGTATTTGTAAATTCATGCCAATGGTGTCAAACTCTTTTCTGCTGTAGGTGTAGATAATAGATATCTTGCTAATGTTATTATTATCTCAATGTGAAAATAGCTGAGAGGAGAGTTTTGTGCATCACCAATGAGATTTTAAAAGAATTAGAGACAAGCTAAATGTTATGGTATATCACCATAGAAAAATAACTAGTTTCCGAATGGTAAAAACAATTGAAAAGGCGGCCAGATGTGAAGAGTTGCTGAGAGGCTTTTCTCATTAAAAAAGGCAAACTTTGTGTAAAAATAACAATTGTGCACACTGTTCCAGGCTCAGTATTAGGTGGGAAAAAGCTACTGGTCAGCAGGACAAGTGACCCTCAAATATCTACTGGTCCTGCAAAAAATCCTCCTTGTACAAGCCCTATACCTGTAAACCAAATTGACCAGAATTCGTACTCGTCAAAAGAATGAGTTGCTAAAACTTTGCACTCGTCCTCCACTAGTTTTTACTCATCAATACGAGCGGACGAGTGGCTAATCCTGACCCTGCGAATGGTAAGACCAATCGAAAAGAGGGCCACCTACTGTGAGAAGTAGGAGCGAAGAGGCTTTTCTCATAAAAAAGCGGCAAACTTTGCGTAAAAATAACACTGTTCTCTGCACCGTGCAGGTGCGCGTGCCTGAACCACCGGCTCCTGCACAAGCAGGATGCCGCCAGCTTCTCAGCCTCCAACAACGCGGTGATCTCGGTGCTGCCGCGCCACATGATGCCCGAGTCGCCCAAGCTGGGCAAGCTGCCCGCCCCGGGGGGAGGAGAGGGCAGCAAGGACACGAAGCAGGCGGAGGCCGGGGGCGGCGACAGTGGTGAGTAGTTACGATACATTTTTTTCTCTAATCGTAGTTCCTGTCTAAAACCAACAGGTGGCTACAAACAATTGCATTCTGGGGGGAAAAATAGACAAACAGTATCAATCTTTATCATTTCTTTCTGCCATGCCGTAGCATCACAGAGCTTTGATTGATTGAGACTGCACCACGTGGGTAAAAATTGTTGTAACTATTTGAGACACCTTTGTACGATCGTACATAAATATTTCATATGAGACAGTGAAAAAGCTTCATGCAAATGCAAAACAGCCACGTGCTTGGTTTGTTTGTCTATTTATTTTCCATGATTCTTAGTTATACGAAAACTGGTGTATTAACTTTGACTTGGCTGCACTGAATGGGTTTTCATTTTCGAAATGGAATGATTATAGATGATTGGAGTTGGAAAATTTTGAAATTTGATTGTGTCTTAAAATCTTGTACCGTATACGACCATCCAAGTGCCCACCCTTGTATAACAGCCCTCCCCCCTCTTTTTCTTAAATGTCTTTAAGAATTATGTAGTAACTACGCTCTCGTGTAACAGCCCATCTCCCAGTTTGAGAAAATTTCAATTTAACGGCCCTGGGCGCTTGGATGGTCGTATACTGTATATCTTAAAATCCAAGATATACACATGTATTTTGAGTTTCTGCTATGCTTGAATAGCCAAGAAAGCTGTTGAAAAAGACGCGGATAAAGCAGCCGGTAAAGAGGACGTCGTTCTGGTGGAGGATGAGGAGCAGGAGCACGAGCAGGAGCAGCCCACCTCGACAGACACCACGCCGCAGAAAAACGGTGAGACTCCGCACGTTATACAGTAGAACCGCTCAGTGAAGATCAAACAGTGGCTGACCTCTAGTGGTTTCAATAAAGAGCTGGTCTTGCCATGGATCTAGCATACTACAGTTTACACCAGGTCATCGGCCCACTTATTGATCATCAATTGATCAATTCTTATATGCTGAGATACATAGATCCTTACGACCCTAAGGCTGACAAAGGAGCACAGTTGAGATGTAGACTGGGCAGCCAGGCCACACCCGCCGAATAAGGAATAATAAGCGCCTGCTGGAATGAATTAAGGATTTGATTGATTGATTTGATTCTACTCTTTGTTCTATTTTTGGTACGTTATCTTCTAATGTGATCTAAAGCGTTCTTAAAATGCAAAAATACTTGTTGGTCCAACTTTTTATTCTCTTTACATGTTTCAATATCACAGCATCCTTTTCAAAATAATAATACTTTCCAAAATTATTGTTTGATTGATTTCTTTAATGAATACACAGGTTCACCGTGGTCTTATGGAAATTCGAAACATCCATTTAATATTCAGACCACACACAAGCAGTAACTTGACGTCTCTATCACCATAGCCGCAGCCCCCGCCCCCTCCCTCCCCGCAGGCCCGGCGCCGGCGTTCACTGTGTCCTCGCGCCTCGAGCTCGTGGAGCGCTTCAAGCGGAACCCGGCGCTGCTCCGCGCCGAGCTGAAGGTGGACGAGCCAAAGCGCTGCCCCGAGTGTAAGCGCATGATGGGCTCCACGAGACTGCTCCACAAACACTTCAGGTGGGTAGTGACGGCTAGAGGGAATCACTTGTGAATCATCTCGTACGTATACTCCCGTAGAGACTGAGAAAATGGAGGAAGAAAATATGTTACTTAATTAACTTTGATTGGACCTACTTGTTTCTTGTTAACTTGATTACAAGTATTCAATATAACCAATCTCCCCCAATGATAACAAAAGAAGAGACACTTTATTCTCCTTCCAAAAATCTTTTATGCTGAATATAAATCTCTTATCTTTTACTAGAAGTTTTGTAGTCTCTGGATTCATGATAGGTAGATACTAACATAATGTTGGTGGCTGAGAAACTTACATTTTTTCACATAAAAGTTCTACGTTTCGGGGAAACATTTCCCCTTGGAGTGGCAAGTGACCAGATCTCTTGCGCATGTTCTTGGTGCTACGTTGCATCGGGTGGAGTTCCCAACAACAAAGTAGCTTGGTCAGTATGAGGAGGGGGGGCTCTCCTGGTTCAAGTTCAGCTTTGGTTGGTGTTAGTGGATTTCAATCGCTTCTCTTGTCTTCCGTCTGGACCTATTGTCTTTTTTGCCTATCACTTTAATGTTCTTCTCTGTAAGTTTCTGAGCCACCAACATTATGTTGGTATCTACATATTATGAATCCAGAAACTATAAAACTTAAAGTAAAAATAGAGTGAATAACTTGTGAATTATCTGGTGCATATACTTCCGTAGAGACAGAGAAAATTGTTTTTGTTAAATACAAATCTCTTAGTTGAAGGGCGTGATGGAGTCTACATAATTACTCTGGGGTGTATGATTGGGCTGTCACAGGTGTCATGTTTCCTATGGATGGGTGGAACATGACATAATCCATGCTCATATTGGAAATTCAATTAGATCTGTACTTGCAAAAGTACATGGTTATGCCAAAAATACATGAATCTAGATTTCAATTTTGATGGAGAAAAGGGACAGAAAATGTATGACCATGATTCAGTTGTGTGTTGCACAGAAGTTTATTCGTTACGGCAACACTGAATCAAGAAAGAATGCACATTATGATTGCATTTTTTCATTCACATCCATACAGCTGATATTAATAACCATGGTCGTTTTGTTGTTTTGTGAGTTGTTACTGTCACATGGGATATCAGCAATCCAGTACAATGGGATTTCAGTCCAATGATGAAAATCTGGAGCATTTCAAAAAACAAAAACAATTGATAATTTCGTTTGTATTAGGAATAGACAGTACTTATTATCTTTGGGTAGATTTGATGTGAAATAATTACAAGTAAAAGTTAATAAGGAAGTAAGTGGTTCAAAACAAATGCACGGAAGTACTGGCGTGATTCTTAGACTTATTATCAGAAAATTTTATAATAAGCTGAATAAAAATCATGAAAAAGAGTAAATAACAATGTAATTATTGCTTGTAATAATGAGATTCCAAAAACAAAATTCAAGGTCAGATTTGATTCATGGCATTTTTTATGGTTTATTTTTAGCAAGTGGATGTCAACTGTGTTGGACGGAATGTAATCAGCATCCTATAGAAAAATAGCTCAAATTTACATGTATGCTGGAGTGCAATATGGGGGCTCAGTCTCATAGCTTTTCGCTTGAACAATGTTTCTACCTAAATATTATCAAATATCTAGTGTTTGTTATGATGCAAATGATTAATGAATATCCAATATAATTTAGAAATAATGAATGTAAAAAGGTATTGAGACCATGATGTCAAATTTTTTGTTGGCTTCAGCTTTGAGCAGACGCTAAATATAGTAGAATGGAGCTTTTTAAATTTTCGTTCGTAGAAAGTTCATGAGATAAGTTTTTAATGCACTTGGAATCTTTGCAGCTATTGTTTAAGCTGCTATGAAAAAGCAAAATTATTCAGGTGTGTTGAATAGAGATTGCCAAGAAAGGTATTTTTATTCACACAAGTTAAAAACTGCCTTTACAACTTTAGGCTGAGTACATAGCTGTGCATATAAAGATAAAAAAATTGTGAAAAGATGGTAAAAATGTAAAACATTGATTTTTCATTATGGCACGAGAGAATTTTACCAATAATGGTTATAGTTTGGGTTGAATGCTTTTCTGTACAATAGGGAGTTAGGTTCGGGGGTATTCTCGACAAAGTTGTGTGTATTTTCTGCTAAACGTAGTGTGGGATATGTGAAGAAAAAGAAGTGTTCCTGATAATGTGGGCAATCCTAAAAATAGTAAATGGTAGGGGAGTAAACTTTTAAATATAGTTTCAAAAGCTGTTGAGAAAAGGCAAAAATTATGGGGGAAAGTGTCACAAATGTAGGAAATGGGAATGGTTTCTGTTCTATCAGCAGACCAGTTTTCAATATATGACAATGATATACATTGTATTTCGGCCCTAAAATGACTGATCAACCAGGTAGCAAAGTAGCAGTACAAGTGTACTGTTTGCAGGCTAAATACAATTTATTTGCTGTTAACTCTGACTTTGAAATCTTCATATTGGTTATTCTATGTAAAGCAAACCTCATTTCCACATCTTATTCTAAGCATAGCATCACATTTTAATAATTTTTCACTTTTGGTACAGCATTTGCATTTGATCAGTTTGGAGCAAAATGAACATCATGCCTCGACTTGTTTTGAACATGATTATTTAATGAACCATGCCTGAAATTGATCATACTACGTTGATATATAAAGCAGATCTGCTTTCATTGTCCCTGGGTGTGGCAGTTACTTTTAGATACAAATTTTCTATCAAATAACTAACAGCATAAGTTCTCAGCTCAAAATACATGTAGCAATGTGGAACTGTACACTTCTTATAAATAATTGCCTTAAACCTAGGTACATTTAGACATGATGTTTAAATGATCATAACCTACCTAAATGTAGGTCATAATAATGTTAGTGACAAAAATGCACTGCCTTAATGTTATAAACCCCATCCTTTTAAAGATGTAGGTGGGAGACAAAGAAAGGTGCTGAGTTGGCAGTCTACTATGCATTTCTAGTTGGTATGTTGAGTACATGGGTGGAGGCCCACTGCTCTGATGAATGGAGGCTTGCTCAGTGCATAGTACAGGAAGTATGAGTATAACAGCTGCTGCTGCTAAAACTACAGCATCTCTTAGCCAGTTTTTAAATCTGCTCTGCAAGACATTTCTCTTGACATTGAATCTTTATATTTTGCTTGAGTTTTAAAGTAGGAATGGTCATACAAGTTTCAACTTTGATCAATCAATAGATTTTGATCATCTGTTTTCACTATTTGTTGAAATCACTCAGTGTATGTTGATCATGTTATGTGTGAGTGCTTTGAGATACATGTCTTTCTTTACAAGGCCTTAAAAGTCACAATTTTTAGCATTATACAGAACCCACAGACCCCGAAATGCATCCAAACAAAAATGGCCGACCAGAACAGACATTGGTAGACGTTTTCATGCTGCTTTAATAATAGAACGCTATGTAAATAGACAGTACTGTCTGCTGCTGATATAAAGTGATAACTGGCCAGGTACTAACGATGGTGATTAATGGCTGAAATGTGTAGTTACTACATGTATCTGAGGTTAGGGCCCGGACTCTCAAAATGGACACTTCTTACAAATTCTATGCATAATTGTAAGTTTTGTTTTACATTTCCAATGCCAAATTACTTCAAATATAAATGCTGATATAGTTTTCTGATCTAAAGAATCATGTTCTCTAAAAGTTAGAATGAACCTCTGCTTATGATTCATTGAAAGGTTGATGACTGCTAGAAATAATAGCCTGTTGATAAAGAAAAAACAAGCTCAAAATAAATTGTACAAATGTTCAAAGTACATGTAAATGGTGGAATAGAGAAGTCGAATTAACATTCACAATCAATAGAGATCTAGAATGAATTCAATGTGTACCTTTTGTCAACTGCCCCACATCAATACAGAATGTTCATGTATAAGTCAGTAAGAGAGATTGATTATTAAAAGGCCTAAAATATCAGATAGTCCTAGTTTTGTTTTAGACTAGAGTTCAAAACAAAATAAAATTATGAAGTATTTATGATCTCAAAGTTTTTATAATAATTATACATTATTTTTCATCTTTGCATCATGTCTAGTTATACCCATTTTTACTGAACACAGATAACCATGACTCAGAAGTTTGTAGTTTGAGTAAATGTTATTTAAATAAAGGTCACCAAGTAGTACATTTTTTTATTAACCAATGCTTACAGCATATTATAATTAGATGGCCATGGACCTATCTATCATATTGTTACATTGTATGTACCTGTACACATACCTATCACAACCAAGAATTGTCAAGGTAAAAAGTTTGTGTTACTATTGCAAGTTGTGATTACCTAAGTTGGTCAAAAGATTCATTATAATATACTTTAATGATGCAGTTTCAATTAAAATATTCACCATTTTTTTAACAGTACATTATAGCGTGCTAAGAATATGTATGTACTTGATTTGTAGACAAATACACAAAGAATTGATTTATTTTGCAATGATTTCCTATCAAATTTACTTTTATCTATTAATCGATCCTATATCATCATATTGTATATATCTATGTGCAGCACTCACAGCCCCTTCCTTGCAATCATCATATTTTTGTACAACTACATTAATACCTGGGTTCTTTTCCACCCCAAAGTGTATCAAGCAAACCACCTGTGTTCTTTTCTAGCAGAAAATGTATCAAGTCATAGAAGACACTAGTGCAACAAATCCCCAATCTCTCAAATCTCATGTTTCATGTTCATCAGTAAATATTTGAATGCTTAAAATATGAGGGAAGGAAGCTCGTCGTCTAATCATGTTGATTCTGTTCATTGATACCTCAAAATATGCACTAAATAACGGGTATTTGTCATTAGATTTTACACATTTGCCTGTGTTAAAGTGTGGTACATGCAGTTGGTAAAACATGTGACTGCTTTTACAAAAAATCACCAAAAAGTGCATATAGAAAAAAAAATGTCTACCAAAATCAAGCTATTGGACAAGAAGAATTTATAGCATTAGTCAATTTTAGCATTAGTTAATATTCATTTCTTTTCAAACTTATCTCTCTCTCTCTCACGTCTTTTTAGCAAGCATATTTCTACCAACGATAGATATAGCTGAAGACAGGTTTTACAACCCTAAGCTTCCATTTGACTATATCATGAGTTCGAGTCCCGTCAGGGCCACTTGATATAGTCAAATGGAAGCTTAGAGTTGTAAAACCTGTCTTCAGCTACATCTATCGTTGGTAGAAATATGCTTGCTAAAAAGACGTGAGAGAGAGAGAGAGAAGTTTGAAAATGTTTCCGCAAGCACTGGAAAAACATATATATCATTTAAAACTATTCATTCCTTTTGGCAGGAAACGGATGAAGATGTGGCAGACGCGTTTCCGCTGTCCCAAGTGCATGATGGTTCTGCCCAACTCCTGTTCATTCGCAGCTCACCAGCGCATACACGACGTGGATAAAGGTACACAATTAAAATACATGTATTAATACCAAAACGAAGTTCTAATTAAACTACAAATCTTTCCAAATATTGATGTAGTCTACTTATGTGCATCAGTGTATCAAGTTTGTGTCAACATTGTAAAAATGAAATGGTGTGAAAACGTATGTGTATGTGCAAATGACAAGTGCAACAAGCCCAAAGTTGTATTCCATTTTGCTATGCACCATTTACAACAAGATATTAGTATCCTATAGAAACAGTTTTGAGAAATCTACCTCCGTTGTGGGAGCTGGCCAATTTGTGTAATCCTCAGACCTCTTCACGACCTATTGTACACTCATGAACTTATCATAATGAATTTTTCAAAGATTTTTTACTCAAAATCAGAGCTCAAAATCAGCTTGTTGAACAAACATTACATGTATCGACCCATGAACCTACATCTCCTCTTACCTCCAAAGAACCACCTCTCAGCGACCTCATGGGCCTCATAAGCCATGCAGTAATTAAGTTATTGGTTTTAGCTTGTTTATTAACCCTCAAGAGTTCAAGTTAAGAAATAATTATTTTGATCAAAATCGTAAAAAACAATAGTAAGTTATAAGACAAAAGTTTGCTTAACAAGCATATCGGGAATATGGTGTGTGCATGCTACTTGTCCGTCGGGACAAGTCCCAGTGAGAGTTTTCTTGTCCGACAACAATTTTTACTTGTCCGGACAAGCGGAACGTGCTTATTGTAGAGCCATGCTGACCTGTTTTATCCCGTAGGTGCGCCGTTCGTGTGCCCGCAGTGTGGTGACCACATCACCGCCAGCCGTGATGTCTTCATGCGCCACATCAAGCTGCGCTGCCTCCACTTCTACCACCAGGTGGACGTCGGCTGCCCAAACTGCGAAAAGGTACGCTATTGATTCTTGGTTTTCCACATAAGACACTGGCAAACATGCCTCAATGCATGCGCACAACCTTATTTGCACCATAGACAATGGCATCATTGGATTTGATTTTCATTTGAAAGTGGTCTTGAAATTTGTTTTAATTATTAGAATGAAAGAAGGTGAATATCAATGTCTTTAGGGGAGTACTGTCTTTACTTACACATGAAACAATGATTTGCTCAGTGTTTAGTGACTGCCACAGCAATTTGATACTCTTTTATGAAAAACCTCTAAATGAAGATTGAAATGACAGAGAAATTTTCAGGGTATGGTTACAGGATTATAGTTGTTTATTACCTTTTCATTCTTTCATTATTGATTTTCTAAACGCTCCTTAATTAAGTTCCATAACTCGTATCTATTGATGCAGTTGCCTAAGCCTTGCATTGTAACTGCAATAGCACTAACAAGCAACATTATAACATTTTCATAACGTCCCCATTCCAGTCGCTGAAGCTGGGTGCCGACCTGGAGAACCACCTGATCTCGGAGCACACGGACAAGTACAACAAGTGTCTCATCTGTCCGCTCGCGTTCCGCACAAACGCTGCGTTTTCGCGCCACTGGGCCGAGAAGCATCCGGACGTTCCCGAGGAGAGCAAGAAAACGATCTTCAAGTGCCCGTGTCCGTGCAAGCAGATTCTCCAGTCCGCCGGTAAGACTTTTAGCTGATTATGTCCGCCAAGGGGGAATTTTGTCTCCAATTTTGTTCAACTTATACATGAATGACCTGTCTATTATGTTAAATGAGTCAAAAATTGGTTGTAAAATTAATGGTCGAATGTGCAATCATCTTATGTATGCTGATGATACGTGTATTGTCACTCCGTGCCCAAGTGCACTGAAAAAATTACTGAATATCTGTTGTGTGTTTGCTGAGCAACACTCTGTCAAGTTTAATGGGAATAAATCTAAGTACATTTGCTTTAAAACAAAAAGTTGTAAAAAACTGCATGTTCCCAATATGTCACTTGGATGTGAGATTGTACCTATTGTAGAAAAAGTTAAGTATCTTGGGGTAATTATTACTTCACAATTAGATAGTAATGATGATATAGCACGTCACACAAAATGTATCTATACACAAGGCAATATTTTAATTAGTAAATTTAGACATTGTTCTGAAAGTGTTAAAATATGTCTTTTTAAGACTTTTATTAGTAGTATGTATGGTAGTCAAATTTGGACTGTATTTAATGATAATGTCTTTAAAAAAATCTTCTGTACATATAATAATGATTTTAGACATCTCCTTGCTATTCCTAAGGGTTCTAGCATGTCCCAATATTATATGTTTAATGGTGTAGACCACTTTAAAGTACTATATAGAAAAGCTATTGGAAACTAGATGTAGGATACTTAGTTGTGACAATTTTATTACACGTGATATAGTTCAAAGTGTAAATTTTAAGTTTTATTCTAGTCACTCTGTAAATTGGTGAAAATATGCTTTACAACTAATTTTTAACTAAACTTTGATATGGACTGTGATATTTTATTATGCATTTTATGCGAAATAAACGATGCAATACAATAACCTGCTCTGGAGCGATAAATGTTCTGACCATCTTACTTGAACCTTAGAGAAAGGTAATAACCTACTTACAGTACAAATTGCGAATTGGTGTACCACTAAACTGCGAATTAAACTGCGAAAATTTGCAGTTTCACACTACTAAACAGCAATTTCTTCTTTGCAATTGCAGTTAATTACGATCATTTGCAAATTCAATATTTTCCAATAACTAATCAAATTCTTGCGGAGGATCATGAACCGGTGCAATGTTACTTCGCAAATCTTTGTGAATTATCAATTTGCATAAAATATGCAATCACGTGAATGATATGCAATCATCCGCAAACATGCAAAGTAGATTGCAAATCAGATGTGTTAATTGCGAATAAATCTCAAAACCGTGAATGGGGTACACTAATTCGCAACTTGTACTGTAGATGCTTCTTTTCGCGTTGTGAAGTGACGTTTATTCTATGATTCCATCCTGTCTTGCTTTTTTCCACAATTTATATTTCTGTTCTTTAGTACTTAAAGTGTATACAAGTGACAGATAACTGTTACCATAGGCAGATCCAGGGGGGTCGCAGGGGGCGTGCGCCCCCCCTTTTCCCACCAAAATACTTCATTTTCATAGGGTTTTCATGAAATCCCAATAAGTGCGCCCCCTCTATTCCTTAAGTGCCCCCTTTTCCGAAAACCTGGATCTGCCTATGACTGTTGCACCGTCTCCCAGCAAGAATAAAGAATTTTGACATACTGAGATGATGCTCTAGGTTCGACGCACAAGACTAATGTCAGTAGAAGATGGTGTAACGAAAACCATCAGTGCACTTTGTCAGAAAACAAACTTGCATGTAGATAATGCCAAGAAAATATAAGTCAAGTCAACTCAAAGCCAAAAATTGTTTATTATACTGACATGTGGCATATGCAAGTATAAACATGGAATTTACAAATTCATTATAATAACCACCCAGCGGCTAGAGCTTATAAGTCAGTAACAGATCATTAACATATATACAACTTAACAGTATGAACAAACAGTATGAACAATGTTAGTAAACTGCCTACAATAAACATATCATATAATTTGATAACAGTTTTCATACTAGATTATTCATTGATTATCAACTTATATACAATATAAGGAATATCATATAAAAATTGAAACAGTTTTCAGGCGTGGTTAGATTCACATTCATTGAGGATTAAGCTTACCACTGCCAGCACTGCTCATTCCCTTAACGTCTACCACGTATAAGAATATTGGATATTTTTGTAAATATATGAAACATGGTCCTCTGCCTGCAGACGTGGTTAGTCTCATTGATGGTAAGTGTTGAGCAAATCCAGAAGATGCTGGCCGAGCATGTTAAATAGGAACAGGTCTGGTGATAAGCGAGCTAAACTGGCACTTGAGAAAGATAACGCCTGTCCCATGACCTGGTGGGTCTCACATCCAGAAATGCCACAGGTAGACCAAAACTTGGATATTTAAACCAGATATTTAATATATGCATTGTTCAGCAGTGTTTTTATGGATTTTCAATGTGTATAAGTTTATAGCACCATGTCACAATATTAAACCAATCAACACCGATCTAACGATCAATCATTGTTATGATGATAAAATGTTCTGCTTTAATAACTAAATGAATTTCTTTGTCTTTTACTATATAATGCTACTATTTCACTTGTATGTTCTCTGATCGAATCCACATGTATAACTGACCACTTTGAACATAGACAAAAACTGACCTGCAGACTTTAAAACTAGAAATATATAACGCTTGGAATATAATTTTTAGATGAAAGAGACTACTGACTTACATATTTTAAAGCTGGAAATAATTAAATCTCCCCGGACGAAGTTCGGAGGGAAATTTCTAACTTTGCTTCTGTCATTATTTCCGTCCGAATTAAACAGGCTGATAACTTAAAGACTGCTTGAGCTATTGATTTGCAAATTGAATATGTCTTGTTTGAGGAAAAAAGTACCTCAAAAAAATTTGTTTGTACTTTGGCCTACTTTTGACGAACTTATGAGCGTTACGTAATAAGCCTTGTTACCACTCTACAGGGAGAAGTATTTTTAACGTTCAGAATATAACTTTCAAGTGTACATGATTCAGACCAATAAAACGTCTTCATAACAATCACAGTCTTCTAGTTAAGTTTATAGCACCGTGTCACAATATTAAACCAATACACACCGGTCTCATGATCGCTAATCATGTTGCAGTTCCGGCGGCACCTGCTGGAGGGTCACGGGGTGGGCGTTGTGGACGAGCTGTGTCGCGAGTGCGGCGCCGAGTTCCGCCTGAACCTCGACCTGCTGATCCACACGGCGCTCGAGCACTCGCCGGAGGTCGCGCAGAAGTACATCGTCGCCTCATTCTCATGCTCCGGCTGCAGCAAGGTACAAGCTTTGGTATTGACTCATTTCATGCACAGACACTGCACACACTGTTTTATGTATCACTTTATTGAGGGGTCATATAGCAAAAATGTGATTGGTGATTTGCCCTAAATCTTGGGCGTGAATTGTAAATTGCCTGTATTTAAGCGCGTAAAATGTGCTGGAACCTATCATTGGTGACTGGTGATGTGCTCATTACAAAGGCTGTGATGGGTGATTTGCCCTGAATCTTGAGCGTGAATTGTGAATTGCCTGTATTTAAGTGCGTGAAATGTGATGGAACCTATTCAATTACATTGGTGACTTTGTTCGTGTCAATCACACCTCAGCATGCAAAATCTTACGATTGACACTCCAATCTTGAGCTCAAATCCTACAATATACACGACTATCAGATACAGAATTTGTGTGATTGTAATGCAACAAATCTGATCCTTATTGATCCGTTTTGTGTGCAGGTTTTCTCGGACCAGGCGTCTCTGGACAGCCACGAGTGTGAGAAGGCGTGTGTGAAGTGTGGCGCGACGTTTCCCGACCAGGAGGCTCTCGACCGGCACTGGAGCACGCAGCACACCAAACTCTGCCTCAAGTGCAACATGAAGGTACGCCAGCAGGCAGGCACGCATGCAATTAAGTGCGAGAGCAAGCAAGCTGTTTAATCTATCAATGAGATAATGTTTTTTTTATTCTACTCTCTTTTTTTTATCTGCTAACGTAGTCTAAAGTGGTCTTGAAATACAAAGATATATAAGTACCAGCCTGTTGGTCCCAAAAATTCTTATAACATGTTTCAGTACCACAGAAACATTTTATAAGAATTAAAAAAACATTTTTTGGACCAACAGGGACTTATATATGCTTTAAAGACCACTTTAGACCACGTTAGAAGATAAGGCAGTAAAAATAGAACAAAAATAATGCTGTTGTTCCATGGTGCTATTGGGAACTTGTAATCTTTGTGTGTTATGCCTGTAAATTCCGTTTCCCACCCTCACTATGATCTCTCTATCCCGACTGGCGGGTGGCGAGGAAGCCCTGTACAAGACACACATGAAGAAAACAATATTTCTAGAATAGTCTAGAATATACTAAGTACAATTCTGGAATCCTTCGTTTGTCATATACAGTACAAATTGCGAATAAGTGTATCCCCAAACTGTGAATTGAATTGCAAAAATTTGCAGTTTCATACCACGAAACCGCAATTTCTTTTTTGCAATTGCGGTTAATTGCGGTCATTTGCA
>CM032667.1:20546891-20594657 GCA_019095985.1 Streblospio benedicti | reverse complement strand
GAAAAAACTTAGATATGCAGAATTATCCAAAAAGGGAAATGAAGCAAAATATAGTAGACAAAATCCCTCAAATGCTTTTGAAAAGATTGTTAATGAGTTGGGTGAAGATCTCGGTCAGAGGTAGGTCAAGGGGCAATAAAAGTGACCATCACTGCTTGTAAACATAGTAAGATGGGTCCCTATATTGTTTGGTATTCCCTAAGAAGGGAATTCTCAAAATCATGATGAATTAATTGTTAATTATATCAAAAAGTATTTGAAGCACTGTTTTATAATTTTGTAAAATCCATAATGATATAGTGTAGATTCCATATAGTGAAAATTATTGGAATTGAAAACTGTCAAGATAGCCACCCTAGCTACCTTAAATGATTACTGCGCTTGTAACGTAGTATAGATTTTCTGTATTGATCTGTATATAGAATTGAGAAGGTATCATATGTTCATTTAAAAACAATCGCAATGCTGCTGTTTTCTCCCCAGCACCCAGCCTGGCACCGGCGCTGGCAGTGCCAAGAAGCGCATGCGGTTCCCGGAGGTTGGGGTGGAGGAGTACGGCCGGGAGTTCCACGGACAGGTGCCCACCGCACCCGCCCAAGGCCAGGTGGGTGGCGCATTGATTTGAATAATATTTATTGTTTGTTTAAGGCCAGGTGGGTGACACCGCGGGTTCAATTAGGTCTTTTTAGGCCAACTTTACATGAATCAGATGAAGTTGAGAACAGTTTGTCATTTTTCCTAACTGGGATTTTACAATCATATCAGCTATATAAGATATTACATCTACAAAATATTATTCTGTTATTACTATAATGCTCAATAGGGATATTAATTCTACAAATTTTTATTGTCTGTCATGTTAAAATGCTACGTTTTCAAACCGTGAATATCCTCTTTCGAACCGAGAGGATCCTTTTGAACCGAGATGGTCACAAATGGTTCACCACCTTGGAGTTGCACACTCATATAAAATGTATATATATGTTCTTCTTACCATGCTTTGGCGTGCCTTCATACATGTACATGGAATATCATTTTAATCTAGTCTCTTTGTTCTATTTTTACTGTCTTATCTTCTGAAAGAATTCTATATGAAACTTATTATTATACGACAGTAAAAATAGAACAAAGAGAGTAGAATCAAATGAGACCGTTTGCTGCATACTGAATCACTAGAATTTTACATACATATACAATACAATACAATACAGCATTTATATAGCGCTACTACTTCACAAACAGGAATTTAAGTACGCTGTACAGGAAGAAAAAAGTGGTAAAAAAAAATGTTTTTACATTGTCCTTAAAAGCTTGATAAGTTTTTTTGACCTTTTATGTAAGGGCAGCGAATTCCACAATTTAGGCCCTGCCACTCTAAAAGACTTATCAGCAAATGTCAATTTAGTTGTAAAGGGAACATGTAACATATGTTCATCACTCATGGATAATCAGGTCTGTATAGTGTAAGACCTATATTGTAGAAGATCGCTTAGATATAATCCCCCGTTGCCCCCAGGTTCCCGTGCTCGGAGTGCCCTGAGAAGTTCCGCTGCCGTGAGGACCTGACGAGCCACCTGCAGGACGAGCACTGCATCGCGCCCACCTTCCCCTGCCACCTGTGTGGCAACACGTACCCCGAGCGGGACACGCTCGAACGACACATCAAGGTAGGGACACTCATAGCAACACATTCAGGGTTCCCACAGTCAGGGAAAAGTCATGGGGAAATGATTTTCTTTTCAAGCTCAGGGAAAAGTCAGAGAATTTTGTGTAAATAGGGTGATGATCGAAAATGATTATTTTTATATTCCCAAAGGCTATGGCAGTTTCTTCAATTTTCTATTGTTTTACTATTCGTTTAATGTAAATTAGGCTTTTTTGTCGATATTGCAATATCCACGTTTAAGAAGCTCATGTCAAGCGAATCGGAACATTACACTGCGGTAGAGTTTGTGAAGATATGTGGCTGCCTGGTGTTCTTTTGATCCCATTAATTGGTCAGGGAAAATTCACATGGAGTCAGGGAAAGGTCAGGGAATTTTGTTTTTCACTCTTTGCGGGAACGCTGCGTGACATAGTATACATACCCTGTGATCTGTATACGTGCATAGCAATGACTTGACACACACACACATGTGCATACGATATCAGAGGGATGGTGTATACGCACGTGCACATATACCCTATCTACAGGATTGTCTTGTGTGCATCTGTGTGGAAAGATTTACCTGGTTACACAGGATACACTCAAACCACACATTAAGGCTACTGTATATATGTGTATGAATACCATGATGAGCGCGTAGGCCACATCCAGGTCTGTCGACCTTTCCTCAAGCTGTGAGCAACATCTAACACATGTACACTGTATTGGTTTCCATTTATTGTGCTGTAATATATAGACTAGAACTGACATATAGAATACAAATGTATTTACAATGCTAAATGTTTGTGGGCTGAAATATTGTCAATGCATATGTAAATAGAACAGTTTCATATCAAAACATAGAAAAATAACATTTACTTTGCTGCTTTATATAAACGAGACATTTATCAAACCAGACATCTAAGTCTTTTATCAGTTGGTTTGCTTAGTTCATGATGAAAATGCATTGTTTAACAAGCCTTGTAATGCCATAGCATAGAATGTAGAACCTTTGTGTAGAGGGTGAAAAAAGAAGCAAGTAGATTTATGACTTGCTCCAAGGCACTTAATACATTCACTTAGAAATGAAATTGACCATCTGTAATGCTGTAACGAGGCGTTAACATTTGAACATGGTGTAACATGTAGTACAGTATTATGCATCTTTCCTTCCCTGTGGCTGTCCAATATCATCTGTGTTCAAATGTATAGCTGCTGCTCTAAAAACGCAGCTTAGTTCATTGGATGTGGTTTTCAGCTTTACTGCGCTACAAAATCTGTCTCAAGTATTTGCTTTGGCAAGTGAAGAAAAGTAGGTCATGTGCTGTTAATATTGGTTTCTTCATTACAATGTCTTCATCACAATGTCTGGAATTTTAGATAAAAAGATTATACTTTCTTTGAAAGAATGGAAGTGTTTTGAAAGTAACCAATTCAAGAATTTACAGTTGTTAATCAAAAAGTGATAACAGTTTTACTATACTTATCAAATATTAGCATACATTGTAGGTAAAACTATGTAGAAAAATCAAATTGATGTGAATGTTCTAAAGGTGTACTGTTGTATGTATTTATGATGCGAATCATCGTTATGATGTCTCCCATGAATATTCATTCATAGTTATCTATTTAACATAAATAGTCAAGTGAATTAGCCTATTTTATGTTGGCCTAAGAACGGTCACATTGAATATAATTCCAGGTAATCAAGTAATAAGAAATATTTAAAGAAAACTTGTCCCCCGATACAATGTCCTACAATGTCTCCCGGATAAAAGGTATTTGTGTTCAAAATGTTCATTGTTGATAATCGGAATATGTAAAGTTATTATAATGAAAATCAATGTAATACCCTGGGCTAAAACTCTACATAACTACACATTAAAAAAAATAGTCGACCAGAAATATATCCTTAATATATAGTCTTGTAAAAGATAAATGAAATGCATGCTAGAGCTTTGAAATATTTAGTAAACAATATCAGCTTCCCTTGGCTGTTTATCCAATATTTTCATCAGTTGTGAAATGGAAACTAGGGCTGTTACCTTGCGATTTCAATGACAACAAACTGTACGTTATGCATAAATTTTTATATATCAAATGTGCCATGTATTTAAAAACAGTGTCCTTCAATAAAGATAGTCTTGTTATACGTAAAAAGAGCATGCTCATAAAAAGGGTCCATACATTGTGTTGTGTAATCTCCATCTCGATAGATCAGTTTACTATAAACATATAATCTGTGCATCACTTGATATGGAGTCCACGCTGAACGATCCTTCTACTTGAGTCGAGTGGTGTACATGTGTACAAAAAGAGAGATCATGTACCCCTAAGTGACTAAAGTATGAAAAGCCGTGAGAGCAAGACTTGGATCAGGACTATAAACCACCCCATTTATAATTACCAAACATAGTTGAGGGACAGCAGGGCCCTCAAGTCCTAAAAGTTAAGGGCACTGGTCAAAAGTTGGGGGCTGAGGGCCCTCGGGCCCCTACTATTTCAAACACTGATAATAAACCCCTGAGTAGCCCTTTTCAAAGGTGCTCTGCGGATTGAGTCAGATATGAAAACTATTACAGCTGAAATAATTTTTCTACCCATAGCAAAATGATGCCAAAATTTGCAAAAAATAGCGAATTTTGAGAAATTTGCATCATTTTGATCCAGTGCCAACCATACTCTATACACATTGTATTAATTGTCATTATATATCATCAGATTTCTCAAGAAATAAGCTTTATTTTGTATTGCAATACCAGTAGTCATAAGCTATGTACAAGATTATCTACAACATTGAAATGAAGGCTAAAATTACTGCCCTGTGCTGTAGGTGTTCCACGAGGGCCGGCCCTCCGTCCCGTCCGCGGCCTTCGCCTGCTTCATCTGCCATGAGAAGCGCGTCACGCTCTCCTTTCCCACCAGGCGGCGCCTCGAGAAGCACCTGCTCAGCGTTCACAAGATCGCGCGTGGCAGCGTCGACGTCACGGCGCTCAGTCCGACAAAGGCTGCCGGCGGAGACACGCCACGGATCAAGGTGAGCGAGGCTGTGTGAGTGGATGAGTGGATGAATGCATAAAACTTATGCGGGGGAGTGTGGATATGATGTGTGAGTGAAGTGTATATAATATACGCAAAAGACTTATGCAGGGGAGTGTGGATATGAATCAGGGATGGGGTCAATTCCGTTTTGTCAATGCCAATTCCAGAATTTGAATTTGAATTGAATTCGCAATTCCAATGGAATTGACCCCCATCCCTGGATATGATGTATGAGTGAAAGTGGATGAACGCACAAAATTTATGCAGGGAGTGTGGATGTGATGTATGAGTGAAAGTGAATGTAGGTATAAAACTTATGCGGGGGAGTGTGGATGTGATGTATGAGTGAAAGTGGGTGAACGTACAAAACTTATGTAGGGGAGTGTCGATGCGCATCAATGTTAACGAGAACATGCCAGGTGAGTAAGGCTGTCTGAGAGTGAGGTTAGAGTTTAAATGAGTGTGTAAATGTGTGTGTGACTGGCGATGCGTTAGTGTGACGAGATGAATGAGTGTGACAATGACATGGACGTCTCCAATTTCGTGTCGATGGCTGGATAGAGATTGGACATGTTGTAAGGTCTGCAAGGTCTATGAGAGTGAGGGCGCGAGTGAATACAGGGGTGGATCCAGCTTTTTGGCAAGGGGAGAGTTTTGTGACATTTTACAGACAATTTTTATGGCTGATGATCATTGATGGATTTTAAAGGGTGTAAATATGGGCTTCATAGAACTTTACAAATATAAGCTTGGGCCGTTAACATCAGATTTGTTCACTTGTTGATCAAGCTTCAGAGATAATAAAACACATGTCTCGCGAGTTGAAGTTCACCAATGGCTAACAAATGTAGGTCTCCAACCTGCAAAGGAAGAAAGAAAAGCACCAACAAGAAGAGATCCAAACACACAAAAGAGTGTAGTCTGTTCCATAATGACAAAAACTTCCTATATTACAGATGGAATCTGACTTGGATAACGACTTAGATTCTGAAGAAAGGGAGACTGTGGACAACATAGCTGCCTCCCCTCGATCTGTTCCACAATCTCAACCTCGGCCTGGCTTTAAGCAAGAAGGAGGCAAATACGTCTGCTTCTGTAAAGTCACGTGCAAGAGATATGCTGCTCTGCAGAGGCATTGGAAGAATAGCCATCAGGAGGAGATCGAACTGTACAGATGTCTGGACTGTGCGCACACATCGGTTAATAGCTCCGATATTATCAAGCATGGCAGAGGCAAACATGGATGGAGTGAAGAGAAAATTCAAATATTCAGGGGGAAAGGGCCATTCATGGGGAAGAACAAACATTACGTGAGTGCAGAAGGAAGACGAGGGCCAGGGATTACAAGTGGCAGCAGACCAAAAGTGGCAGAAAATCAGGACTTGAACAGGGTAAACCTAGATTTAGCATGCAATTTAAACGCAGATCGATCCAATATGTAATCTTAGTTATAATAGTGTGTCTAGTTGATTCTAAATAAGTGGTATACAGCCGTTGGTCTCATGATTCAATTTCTTCAATTTATTACCTGCTTTTATTTCAAAATAAACTCTAAAATCCAAATTTTAAATATAATTTTGGATTGATTTCGAACACTACAGGTTTATTTTTGAAAAGGAAAAGAAAATATATATTTGAAATTTGAATTTTAGAGTTTATTTTGAAATAAAACCAGGTAATAAATTGAAGTTATTGAATCGTTAGTTATACACTGTAATAGTATTATTTTTACATTACCAAGTGATGTAATCGATTTGTCATGCATATTATTGGTGCGTCACGAGGACATGACATTAAAAGTAACCGGGGTGGCTGTGGATGGAGGGATGGTGATCGTAAATGGGGGTTGTGAGTTATAACCCTGGATCTGCCACTGTGTGAGAGTGAGCTTATGTTTGACTGTGAATGTATGATCAGCATGGATGATATCACACACAAAATTTTAACGACAATGATAGGAGTTACTGGGTGCAATGTAAGTAATGCGTGTGTCTTTGAGATTGAAGTAGTGAGTGTATAACTGACTGTGTGTAATAGTGAATGTATTTTTAAACAATAACCATGAGGGCTTGATGCTAGCTAGTGCCCTGGTGTCCTAGGCACTTAAAATCTAAGTCAGGGCACATCAAATCTTAAGACTCTTGTGCCCTGGTGGGCACGCCATAAAAAAGTACCAGTTATTATATTTTATCCAAACTCGACCATCATATCCACAATGTTGGTATTCCCTATGGTGAAATGCACATTAAAAATTTCATTAAAATGAGATCAGGGCACATGGATTTGGACCATCACGTGCCCTGTTGGGCATGCAAACAAACGTTAGTGTCAAGCCGTGACCATTTTTCATAATTATGAATGTCTCTGAACTCATCCCAATGGCAAAAGAGATAGGCTTCGAGTTGTCAAGAGTCAGTTAGAGTAATGCAAGCGTGATTGTATGAAAAAGTGTGTATGCTTGGAATGTTGAATGGAGCATGCACAACATTGAAATGGTCAATATTTTAACGAACCATTTCCATCACATAGATATTATTTTAAGTCAAAGATTTATTGAATGTATTTCGTGTCATGGACACATCCTCAGCATAAATGAAAAATTATTACATGTAGTATAAGTACACCAATGGAAGTACTACAATTTACAAATGCATTTACATTTATAGTACAATTAAAACTGCTGCTATAGTCAGCATACAATAATGCAAAAACAAATATTACATATTATGCAATATTCAATTACAAGATTATAAAGAGATCATAGTCATATGATTACAACTTTATGGTCATTTCTGCCACAGTCTGAGGATCTGGATGACGACAGCCGTGACTCCGATGCCACCGTCACCGCCGCTGCTGCCGCTGATGAAGATTCCGCCGATGTGGAGCCGATAATGAGGCTACGTGTGGTGGGGGACGCGATGTTTACTTGTGCCAAGTGCGGGCGCCGCGACAGCGACCGGGCGGCGTTCCTCGAACACATCGAGAAGCATCGCAGCGAGAACTCAGACGCACAGCAGTGTCAGGTGCGGATCCGGGGGAAGGGGAGATACTGTATAGCTAGAATATTTCGTGGCTATTAAATTTTGCAATTTTCATCTATAAATTATATATACTGTATGTGTTTCCCAGTGCTTGCGGATACATTTTCAAACTTCTCTCTCTCACGTCTTTTTAGCTTTTTAGCTTTTTAGTAAAACCTCAGGTAAAACCTGTCTTCAGGTATACCTATCATTGGTAGAAATATGCTTGCTAAAAAGACGTGAGAGAGACATCTATAGATTATTTTTTGACTATTTAATTTTGCGATTTTGGTCCATTCTGGATCTGCTTTACATAGGATATTAATGTTTGCTGACTATTTAAGTTTGCAATTTGGCAGCTACCCACAATATTCACAAATTAAGTTGTGCGCAAACATTTCTAGTTTTACAGTAGTTGCGAGCAAATTAGATGAGGGTTTGTTGTTTAGAATTTTATTGAAAACATGGGGCAGGTCATTATGTGGCAGGGAGATTACTGTGGGGTCTCAATAGATTATTGATGACCCCCCACCCCCACCCCCCCACCCCCCGCAATCATTGCCAGAACTAACCCAAATCGGATTTGATGGATATCCAATCCATAAAAAAAAAGAAGGGAAATTTTAGTACAGAATCTCTAAAAATAGGGGTAAATTTTCTGTGAAAAATTGATAGCCCCCCCTCCAAACATTGTGACAAAAGTTCATGGCCCTCCCTAAAATCCTCCTACCCCACCCTTTGATAAATTCTGAATGGTCCCTTAGACTATGAAGAGGGCCATTCCATAAAAGGGGAATTTCTATGCTATAATTTGAAATTGATAAGAAGATTAGTGCTAATGATTAATCCGCTGTTTTCAGGAGTGCGGCCTGTGTTTCTCCGTGTTTCCGTCTCTCAAGCGTCATCTCTTCATGGTACACAAAATACGCAACTTCACCAAGTACAAGGAGCAAACTGGCGTCGGGCTCAAACCGAACGAAACCGATGAAGAAGAGAGTCCGATCAAAAAAAGACGTATGGACGAAGCCGAAAGCGAATCGATTATGAACTCTGTGAAACTGAACGGAACTGTGTCGCCGATGAAACCGCCGTCGCAAACCGATGGGGAAGAGAATGGAGATTTGACGGAGGAGAGACAAGAGCGGAAGAGGCCACGTCGGGAGTACGGGGGTGGGGATGAGAGAGATGTTGACTCGCTTGAGGCTCTCACGTGTAATGTTTGTTATAAGGAGTTCGAGGAGGCAGGCAAACTACGCAAGCACATGCGCACGCACGGCATGGCGTTTATCAAGTCCAAGAGGAGCAAGGTGCCACAGTGGTTTGACGAGTGAATTGTAGGGGAATAGTGTGTGAAAATATGATAGTAGTGAGGGATGAAAGAAGGTGGAAAGCCTTAAAAACGTCATGGCTGCACACATTGATGAATTGAAACGGATGTTACTAGCTGTTCAGGTAGGGCAGAACCAATTCAGAAATGTTAATGTAGATGAAGGGAGTTTGTTGTTTACTGTCCAGGAGTATGGCTCAGCCGAGTCAAAAGCAATGGAGCACATGATAGAAAATTTAATAAATTAAATGCGCATGGCAATGGACACACAGTCTTTGAAAGATGAAATGAACATAGAAATGGAAACTATGGGAAACAGAATTACAACAATAGATCAAAAGATAGGAGGCCTTGACATAGAAGAGGAATTTGATATTGATAGAACCTATGTTGTGTTGGGTCTAAAGAAGAGAACAGTGAGGTGAAATGTGAGAATCTTATTCAAAGGGGAACGGGTCTGAGGATAATGGTAAAGAGATTTGTGAGATTAAATCGCATATGAACAGACGCGGACATGTAAAGTTGCAGTTTTGCATGTTTATTTTTTTTCTATTTTATTTTTTTTTATTTTTTTAAATGCTACTGTAGGTTGATGAATGTATGCTGGCTGTGCACATAGTGTTATATTTTATGTTCTAAGAGCATGATAATGTTAATGAGTTCCTTGTGCATGAAGACTATTTGACAATGAATTAGCACAGGTTATTTGACAAATGAATATAGTTGCTCTGACTGTAATGGTGTAAAGCTGATTCTCAAGTCACTAAACCTGTGTTGTGATTGTGAATGAGGTGTTCGGTTTTTGATGCACTACTATTTTTATTTCTTTTTGAATTTGTTGTGTGCGAGTCCGGAGTATCCACAAAAAATACAGAGGTATGGCTATTCAAATGAGATTAGCAGATGATGGTTAGATCAGTGAAGGTGTCTGCTTTACATTAAAACAATGGGATATTTTTAAGAACTCAATTGTCAACACAGAGACAGCAAAATACGTATTTTTACGAATCTTAAAAAGCAGAAATATTTAAAGGGGCTTCAATGATGGGTGTCGGGTCTGATAGCCTACTAGAGAAATTGGGTATCGCATACATTGATAATGTGAAACACAACAGATTATAAAGTGCTTTGAAAAGATAGATGAGATGACTAAGTCATGTAGAGTGCAACTCCGGGTGGATCAATAAAGTATGAAAGCTGGAGATACAGAGTGAAGGACAAGGGTTGACCAAAGCACACCTGGGACACTGTTGTGCTCATAGACTTAGCAGGTCAAATAGACTCAAATGATGGAAAAAGCTTGGAGGAGACAGTTTCGGGGTAGACTGAGCAATCAGGCCACACCCTCAAATTGAAGATTGAATAGGGCCTTTCCAAATAAATTTAAGATTTGATTGATTGATTTGTTTACCGGATTCAAATTGTTCTCGAAAAGAATCTGAATATATGAATATTGTAGGATGTAAAAGTGAATGAAGTGAGACTGGTACTCAACGAGTGTTTGTAATGGATGTTTTTTTTTGGACACGACAGCTAACAGTTTCCAAGAGGCAATGTTGATCAAAAGCAGAATGCATGGAGTAAGAACGGATAGATAGTAACTTGATGTGTCAGTTTACTTTTAGTTTTTGTTTTTATTATAACAAATGGTATTACATAACAGGTATAAAATACAAAGGTAACATAGTGGTTAAACTATGTAACAAAAGGTTCATTTTTGTTGCTCGTGGAGAAATCATATTTTCTCAGGTGCTCTTAATTCTAAGCGGAGTTTGGGGAAATAAAATAAGATGGATTGTAAAAACAACTTTTCATGGTAGATGTAGTTGCTGGTATTTCAAAACAGTTTGAAGACGTCTCAGAATGACGGCATCTGCATCTACTTGATATGTTGTTAGAAAATCTTTAAAGCATTTATAAGTGATGTCAATTTTTGGACGGGACTTCCTTTTGTATCGAGTCATTCAACTGAAGATTGCTTGATGTTGCAAGTGATTTTGGTACTGAGGTAACAAATGGTTAACTGAAAAAATGGTCATTTTGTTACCAATGAGGCATTGCTTGTTCTCAGGTTTTAGTATGGATACCGTAATTGAAGAGAAAGCCTTTTTCTTCTACATTATGGTGGATACTTTTTTTTTGGCACATCAATCGATTGTAAACAATTTTCATCTTAACCTCTACTAGAATATGTGGAAATTGGTTTATCCAATTGATAACATTTGACACTTAACCTGTGAATATTGGACTTATCGATATTTAGATGAATCTTCAAATGTCAGCAGTTTCAGTCAGCTTTATTTTTTTTGTAAATATATTTTTTCTTGTATGTACCGTAATTTTTTTTGTTAAGGGACTGAAATTTTTAGAAATACTGAAATCGGTAAATTAGTATGCTTTTAACAAGTACAGCTGAAGATAGTTTTTTTTTTGTTAGTATTAAAACATTAGTTTTTAGTTTTGTTCCCTAATATAGGACTATTTACATTAAAAGGTCTTGCTTCTGGTGTATCATCAGAACATTACTATTGTTCTTACTTGAAGCAAAAAATAAAAATGTTTCTATTAAACCATGCAAAAAGTAAATTTCAATATAAAAATCTGGCTCCAGCTCTCAAACTTAAAAAAAAAAAAAATTTCAGCTAAATTAGATTTCCTAAACCAAACCACTTCTGTGTAATATATACTACAGTGTATTATAGGGTATGAAGAAATATTTGAATTAATTTTTATATGCGTGTGTGATATGATTGAACTGTATATTAATGAAATGTTTGTTGATGATTGATTTTGTGATCTGTTTATAGTTTGGATACAAATAAAGCAACTTTTATTAGTATTTTAATTTGTGCTTGTAATATACAAGGGATATATATATTTCTATATAGCATGCAATTTAAGTTTGAATCTTAACAGACTGTACATTAAAATATAAATCTAAGAATTTGCTTAACATATTTGAGCTATAAAATACATACGCAAAATATACCAAATAATGGTATTCTTCAAGTCCCAATATTATATGCAGGAATGATTCAAATTTGAGTCCCCCTGATCATTCTTTAGCCTGATTGTCTACTTCATAAAAAATTTCAAACACTACCCACCGAACAACCAACGATCACAGAACGTTAGTTGTTCGCATGGCACAAGAGATTCATAATCATTAGTGCAGATTATTGCACAGTGTTCATCATCACATGATATAGCAATGTTCCAGACACGCACATAACGTCACACATACAATGAAAAGGCAGCGATCACGTATTTTCTTGCAATGATAAAACTCTTACAAAATCTCATATCGGCACATACTTCGATAAATACATAAGGAAACATGCATTACAAGCCTTTCATAACTATAAAAAATTGTCCACTTTCACATCCTAACCATACAAACTAGAGCACCCAATATTGTCCTTCATCAACGCTCGTCGAAAATACTCTTGATACGAAATTCTCCATTTCAATACACACCTACATAAAAAATTCATCTATCAATGATTGAAAATTTCAAAGCCATATTTTCCTATCGATGACATCTTTAAAAAGCCATAGTTCTGTGATTGAAGACTGGTCCACTATTCCAGAACACTTGCAATCATAGCAACAAGTGTAAAGCTCTCCACACCTCGGAGCGAGATGTTATAGTTCCGTCATCTTCTCACTATGCCCTCCTCCTCCATACGCCGCGTGTTGTGAGTAACCATTGTACGCCCGATGCCCACTTGCTGGCGCGTACTGTGTGGCAGTGGCACCCGACCGGTGTTTGGTTGCGCCGGTTTTGTACTTGGTGGGGTTCGGAGCGTTGTAGCCGCCACTGTAGCCTCCACCGCCACCTGCGTTAGTCACAGTGAGGTGAGACGAGGATGAAGAATAGTAACGACCATTCTCAGATGATACCTGAAACATTGGACAGAATTGTGTGTGAGAACATGCGAGTAAATATTGTATAGATATCATTACTTGTCTTGTGACTTTTGCGTAAGTTTTCTTCAGATTATCTTTGATAAAAAGTACCCAGTAATTAATCATAAAATGATAAAACAAAAATCTAAAAAGAATATTCGTGTCTGTACTACAAGTACACAGCATAATGACCTTAAAAGTTACAATTCCCACTTGATTTAAAAAACTTATAATAAGCAGGTGGGGTTAGTTCATTTGTATTGGAGTAGAAATCACCATAGTGATGAATTATAATGAGCAATAGAAAAATCTCTTAGTTTAAAGAGAAGTTCTATATTTGTTATTATAACTAAGAAAGGCAATAGTGAAACCATTGCACATGATTTAAGAGTCATCATGCACCAAATCTGATGGAACTTAAACAACCATAATGCCAAATTAATCAAGAGCATCCTCTGTTTTCAGTTTGTTAGTTGCCAACCTCCAGTTTTTGCTATATAATTTGAGGAAAATAGAAGACTCATTTATGACAAATTGAAGGATTACAGACGTATCAAAACTCAAGGAATACACGGCTCTACAGAGTCGAACAATATATAAAACCCAGTCACAAAATAATCTGTAGCTAATTTGCTAATTTATGAACACAATCCTTTGAAAATTATCAACATGTTTCGTCACTAGTTACACTACTGTGAACATTACACATTTTCAACGGTGCAAAAATAAATAAATAAAACACAAGCTTTAGGGTTCACATGGTGTATGGGGCTAGGTAGTCTTGGGGATAACATTTTTGCAACGTAAATTGATCACTTAAGAAAGGTTATTTGTTTGAATGCATATTTGGTGTTTCAAAAGACTTTTTGTGATGAGGATAGTGAGATGTGATTTTGCATCTTATGAAATGTTCAATATTTACAGGTTTCAAACCACCACCGTGCCCATAATTCTTGAAGGGGTATTAATTTCATACTCATGAAACAATATTGGCCTTATCAAACATTTAACAGTTCAGCTAAATGTTTGCACTTCAAAACACTCTGCATCCATTTTTAGTAGACTTAAAAAATGAAACATGCAATTGTCGCACAAGATATCAGTTATCCTAGTATGTGAAATTTTTATCCCCAAAGTAAAACAATTTTAGCTCATTCTATATGTACATGCAAATGAATTTATTTTTCCAAGACTTCTAGTTGCCTACGTCGCTTTATCATTTATTGAAGATATAGGGGGTTAAATTCACAACAAATAATTTTCTTTCATTTCTTTTTTCTAAGCAACTTTACATGCCATGTTAATTGGAAAAATCAGTTTTATGCATCATATTTATAAAATAAAAATCACAACGGTCACGTGACAACAGCAAAAAGGTAATACTCGCTGACGCATACTCACCAAAATACTAACCGCACAAAAAGTAGAAAACAAGAAAACGATTAACGTTTACAATCTCTATCAATGTTTGCAAAATCATCTTTTATAATCATTTTATTCATGCCAACAATAATGATTTATTTTTGTCATGTTGGAAGTGCTACTACATACCTGTTCTATATACGGCGCCCCGTTGTTGTTATTGTACGTGGGTGGTGCTTGGTGGCTGCTACTGCTAGAAGAAAAAGAGAGAACAAGATGAGGATCACATTTTTATCTGTACATCTTAGAAGCAAAATGAAACTCCTTATACATGTAGTTTGTTTCTTCTAACACCTAGGTCATTAGTAATACTAAACATTATCAAAATGAGCTAAATTGGAACAACATCTAGTGGGCAAATTAAATTAGTAGGTACAATATCTAGCATAAATATGAAATTAGTGGGTCCAAACACTAGCTTAAAAATGAAATCAATATGTCCAATATCTAGCATTAAAACTAGATTAGTAGTTACTGTACATCCTGTAGCATATTGTTTTTAAATGTGAGTGACAGTATAAGTACAATTAAACAACAATGCTGTTGCAATGAACCGTTAATACCTGGCTTGGTGGGTGTTGGTGTGGTAGTTAGCGTTAGAGGCGGGGTTGTTATGGTACTGCTGCTGGTTGCCACGGCGACAGGTGAGGTAGCGTGAGCCTCCGTCGCTGGTGTAGCCGGCGTGAGGCTGTGAGGAGCTGAGCGTGTGGACGGTGAGCTGAGACGACGTCGGCGCATCTTTCACGGAGCTAGGACTGAAAATGGCCGTCGTCGGGGTTAGTTTAAGCAAAAAGCAGGGGATCAATCTCAGAGATGTGAACTTGTCACCGCGGAAAATCTTAATCCGACCCTTGAAAACTCGAGCCCAGAATCCCGTGATAAACTTTCAGCCCGGACGTAATGATTTTTCAGAACTCGAAAACCGTAATTTTACGGGGTTTTCCCGTAAGTTCACATCCCTGCAATCTATGGGTAAGGTCGTTATAGTGTGAGAAAGGCGCCAAGCTTTCACCTAGATTGCTGTATTAAAGCCAAACCCTTGTAAATTTGGTTTGGTAGTGTTAGGAATCTATGCCCCCCTCACACAAAATTGTTGAAGGTTTCTGTCACTGCTACTGTGCTTTGCTGTCAGTTTTCAATTCCTGTACAAGCTTAGAGTAGAAATTGGGAAACGAAAATGCATCGAGTGTGCGAAAACTGTTAGTCATATCTTACAGATGATAAAATACTTGTTGCAAGTGAAAAATTCAGTTTTCTGGGGATTATGTGTGAATTGAAGGCAAAATTATAATGCTGTAGTAAAACAATTTCCACAAAAAATATATCATTTTATTGTAAAGATGATTTACATTTTCAGTGATAGAAAGTCTTTGATGGTGGAGAAGAAATAATTCTAGCCTCATGTAAAAAAATCTGTTCATGACTTTTTTTACTTAATTAGGATCCATTCGCAACTTTAAATATAAGATTTTGTAGAATTCTTTCAATCATTTATATAGAATAATCTTGGTCATGTTTTCATACACACAATACTATATAGAAATTGAGATCTGCAACTATGAAAAAAAAAAGATAGCACTTGCTTAGATTCTAAATAAATATTTCTGGAAAACTATGATTACTTCATATGCAGGTGATGTAATGTTAACTAATAAGCAGTGGCTGTGAAAATTAATCAGAAGCAAAATAATAAAAAAGAAAATGTAATATTAAGAACAAAAATTCATTCAAACGAGATGACAACATCCAAAATGTAAGAGTTGAAAAGCAAATCACATCAGACAAAATACATAAGGAACATTCATCCAAATGACACATGGGTGCAGAATCACATTTGAATTGCTAAAACACAAACATTTGGTCACAAGTGTTTATTCGCTCTGGTGGGAGCGCTGTCTGAAATTTATAGGACTGGCAAACCGGAAATTTCTCAATTATCTAATTATCAGTGCTGCAAATGTAAAATCACGATACAAATATTTACTCAGTTGAAAATTTCACCCAAACTGCCATCTATTAAAAAGCTTTTGTGAAAACCACCACCAGTTTGCCAGTTAAATTTTCAGAGCACTGACAAAGACGTGTCAATGGTCCATATAGTTCCATTCTAATGACGCCATCACAATGAGATGTTCTAGTTAGTATTGTATTGTGTTTGAGGAAATGTTGGTAGTCACACAGTTTCTGTTATTGTACAATCAATGATCAATTGGAAACATGGACAAATGTTTGGTCTCAATGAAAGCAGTGTCTTCACGTTTACTATACACCACTCAAGAACATTTCAGTGCAATAGCCTCATAAGCTCTGAAAGGTATATAGCAACTTCAGTGAAAATCACACGTGCTAAATATAAGAGAAAAATGCAGTCATTCACACCAAGACATTGACACAAGTTCAAAAATGTAACACAACAATTCCTTCAACACACACTGTAAAACTAGAATATTTCGTGGCTATTAAATTTTGCGATTTTCATCTATAAATTATTTTGTGACTATTTAATTTTGAGATTTTGGTCCATCCTTGACTATTAATGTTTGCCGACTATTTAAATTTGCGTTTTTGCACCTAACCACGAAATTCGCAAATTAAAAAGTGCTCAAACATTTCTAGTTTTACAGTACATTCAATTCAGTCATAAAGCTCATTCTAATGATCATAAAAGTGAGTGCTCATTTGCTCCAGAGTGTGAGTCGCCAGCAGCTAGCAGTGCTTCCTCTACCCGCGGTGAGTACCTGTAGTATTGAGGCGCCGGCTGGGGAGTTCGGTAGTAATAGTCCTGGGCTGCGTGTGCCATGGCAGGGGAGCCACCGTTCATGTAGTGACTGCTCTGACTGACAAATAGAACACCACACAACCAGTCACGATGCCAGTCAAACCCATCGCCTGAACCTCACAGAATGCACGACTTGCACTCACCACCGCAAAAATGATAAATGCTCATGAATGTATTAATAATCGCTTTATGTGCATTATTTCGAAGCAGAAGATATTCACAATCGTGTTGAGTTATACATAATAAAGTAGTTTGAAATATGTTCAAAATTGAAAATGTTGTGGACCTTTCAGCCCATTTCATCAACATGACATTGCAACCATTTAATGCATGAAAAACATACCATATATGATCATCTAAATGGTACTGACTCACTAGCAATCCTAGAGTCATAGTGTTTTCATTATGACTCCACACTTTTGAGGAAGACAAACAGATTTGTTGTCAAAATGTTGTTATATTTGTAAATTTTGATAGCTGTTGATATGAAGAAAGTGCTGTAGTACGATATGGCCTTTCAAAGGTCTGACTATCTGATAGAATCGTGGTCTCACCTTGAGTTGCTGCCGTGCGGTGACTCGAGGCCGAGACTGAGGCCCGAATCGTCACGGTGATGGCTGCCCAGCTTGGACGACGACACGGACGTCTGAGGCTGGAAATACAGAGATCACGTAAATATTTTGTATTTTATGTTGTTCTTCCTACGCTATTATTGTACCTAATGATAAAAATTGTTAAAAGATTGTTCAAAAATGTCACACGGGTAAAAGTTTTAAGTTAATTGTCCTATGGACGAGTATTCTCAGTCAACCCAGACATCAGTTTCAATAGAATTTACACAGAGTTTATTGATTTGGACGTGTAAATCTGAGATAGGACGGGTATATTTTTCAGGATACCCGTCCTATGGACAAGTATGATTTTTCTCCTGATCGTGGCCCTGTTATATGAATTAACACAGCTAATGAATTTGTTCAACAGAGTCTTTACAGCTCTCCCTCCTCCCCACCTGCTGCTGCTGCGTCTGCTGGTTGTGTATGGGGTAGAATGCTGACGTGTTGTTGGAGACGACCGCAGAGTTGCCGCTGTAGCCGTAGATGATCTGAGTGGTCGGCACAGAAACCTGAGGCTGAGGTGGCATGGGCTGTTGCTGGGGCGGGGGAGTCACCATGGCAACCGGCTACAACACAGAGACACAACGGTCAACTCTACTGAACTGTGCGATAAAGCCACTGATGCGTATTACGTCAGTCTAGAATAAAGCTTAATATTTACAAGATAATTTTCTGATGTACCAAAAGCGATAACAGCATGCGTTTACTAGTTTAGTCACTAAAAAAAAGCCAACTACATTTTGACACAAGAAAGTTCGAGCAGGAGTATTTCATAGAACATGCTCATGAGAGAGGATAGTTGAAGATCCTGACAGCAAACAAACAGCCGAATTCAAGTCTGTTCTTTCTATTAAGAGCTTCTTTTTCTATGAAGAACAACCACCATGTAGAACTCAGCACAACGCAACTGTATCGTAATTCATCACAAGACAACATATGTGAATCTCAGAACAAAGTTGAAGGTTGAATCATTGCCAGGCAAAACATTTCATGCAGAATTTGCAGATATCAATGAAATCTCTAAACGTAGGGTATTTTTTTCTACTGGGAATGGCACACCTGAAAGCTTGTCTCATGCTTAATAAGACTTTCATGTGCAGAATCCTAATACGTCCTCCAATATGCCAACTTTACAAAAAGACTCCAATTTCAAAGAAAGTTTTGCGCAGAAGTATTTGATAGACCATAACAACATGCATGATAGACAGTCTACGAACAAATATCCTCCTTTCAAATGTATCAGCTCCAACCAATCAGATACAAGAACCAACCGCTTCAATGAATACCAGAAAACATGAAATGAAAAATCATGCGGAGTTGTGCACATAAAAAATGAAATATCACGCTTCACAAAACAACTATCAAAATGATTAGTACTTTTTTTATATGAATTCCAAATAAATCAACAAAACACTGTGAAAAAAACAAAAAAAGTTACCACGTATATACAAAAAATATATCACATGAGTTATATCAGAAGTGATATTAGTATGAAGTTTTCAAAACAAAACCACAAAGTATAATACAGTACTTTCTTCATAGCAACAGCTATCACCATTACAAATAACTCAATATTTCGGCAACAAATCTGTTCGCCTTTCTCAAGAGTGTCTCTTGAAAAAGGCAAATAGATTTGTTGCCGAAATATCGAGTTATATATTTGTAAATTGTGATAGCTGTTGCTACGAAGAAAGCAATGTATTATGTGATTAACACAGGTAATGAATTTGTTCAAAACAAAACCACAAAGACAATGACCGAAGCAGCCGAAGTGATGGCTGCTGCCGCGACTGCCGCCAGTTGAGGTCCGTGCTGTGGGTGTGGGAGGTGGTAACACGCCCCCCCTGCCCCCAGGGGTGGGGGGAACATCATGTAGTGGTGGTGCTCGAAGCTACAACACGGCTCCTGCACAGTGGTGGGGGAGTTAGTGGATGATTCAGATTAGTGGGTTAGAATGGTAGAAGTGACATTTTTTTGTGCAGACGACAGAAGAATAAGATTTTTAAAAAATGTGGGAATAAAATTTGAAATAATTATCTTAGAAGTCTCAATTGTAGTAGAAGTTTTTCGTAATCTAATGCTGCATCAAAATAAGTCAAACTAAATGAGAGCCCTTAAAATGTACATTGTTCAAGTTATTAATATCAGCGATTAGTGTGTTAGTGTGAGCAGTAGTGAAATGATAAAAGTAAAATCGAATGTAAAAATATACACACCAAACAACAAAATAATAAAAGTACAGTCAGGCAATTTCGTCAGAGGTGTCATACCTTTAGATTTATTTCTTGATTTTGTAATAAATCCATTAAAACTTAATATCTGAATGTTTTCGTACATTTTCAACGTCCATCTTCCGAGACTTCATTTTTCTGTCACCAGATGGCAGCACATGACAGTAAAAGAGGTCAGTCAATATAAATATCAGTCAAATGAATGTCACGTGCTGCCATCTGGTGACAGAAAAATGAAGCATCGCAATGTGGACATTGAATATATCATAAAATCAAGAAATATATCTGTAGAAGATGAAATCCAATGAATCTATTTTTAAAAAAAAGTGGCGTACCTTCGTTTTGACTATGGGCGCGGTGTGGGTGGCATTGATTTGGACGGACACGGGAGATCGCATCTTCTCCTCCACGTGAGCAGACGACATTGTGGAGTAGTGAGACCGACTGCAACAACAGCAAGGCGAGGTTAGTGGATAGATATCTCAAGGACAACAAAAGTAGATATTTTTCAAAATAGTACGGTCGTCTGTTTTCTTCTTTGATTACAAAAGTACGATTGGGCATAAAAGTAATTATTATCAGTTAAATCAAAATGACGATGAATCCATGCGAAATGGAGAAAAAAATATTAAATTCAACAATAAAAAATGTACAACGAAATTATCAAACCGTCGGTGGATAGAAAAAAAAAATGTTACAATAACTAATGCAGCCTAGATTAAAGCCTAAACTAAGCTAAAATTTACCACAATGGATACCAAATTTGTCACCCACTGCTTTCAAGTTAATTCAACAGCTGTTGTATTGGGGTAAATTTTAGCTTTAGATTTTAAGCTGTACAACAGAGTGCAATGGTATGGATCAAAATAACTACATATCCAGCAAATGCTTTTAATTAAACAAAATAAAACGTAGACAAACACATAGTTATTCATTTTAATCAAGATAATAGTCCAATTATTTAAAATGAGCTTTCAACAGGAACTTCGGTCTTGATCACAATTTTTCATTGGGATCAAGACAGAAGTTCCTGTTGAAAGCTCAATGTAAATAATTGGACTTTTATCCTGATTGAAATGAATAACTATACATGTTTGTCTATCATATCCAGGATAAATGAAGCTCCATCAAAGTAAAATAAAACGTGTAAAAAGCGTGATCATGCAGGGACCTGGCTGTGTCTGGCTGTGAGTAGCTGTGGCTGGCTGGTCGCTGTGGGGAGTAGGGGTCCGTGTAGGGGGGTGGGGGTTCCCCGGCCGGCAGGGGAGGCACCGGGGGTGGGGGGGCAGCAGCCGCGGCGGCTCCAGGGGGGTCGCCAAACTCGCTGAAATGATCGCAGCCGCATGTAAACCACAGGGTTTAAATAAAAACCATCATAGTTGTTGTTGTTATGTTGGTTTGAGAGAGGGCGTTAATCGCATTTTTAGCTGTTGCCCAATCTCGTTGTTGTATTTTGTATAGCGAATAAAATATGTTTAAACCAAACCACATGGTTGTTAGCAGATGATTCAACAATTCAACAGTTGAGACTGGTTCGAAGAATGAAGGTCTTGTAGAGAAATGATTCATGGTCTTCATGGTTAGGACTATTGAATGACTGTGAATCAAATTCTTGTTAGATGTAAAACAATATCGGGTTTGTATAAATAATAAATATTGGACAAAATGCACTTTATTCTTAGTAATGAGCTTAGTAATGAGCACATATATGTAAAAGTATTAAACAAAAACTGAACACTTATTATGAGTTATTAATTAACAAGTAACTTTTTATCCATTGAAAAATACATGCCTTTGTGAGTGAAATGAACGAAATAGAGTTGTAAACGCAGTCTTACCCGTAACTTCTCCGTTCTCGCGATCGCTGCCTCTGCTTGGCACTGATCTTTATGGGGTTCACATTTGTCCTGAAATAATTTAGTATAACGGTTTTACATCAGAATAATTGTCTCTGTAACTTGTTAATCAGATGCTTATTCAAGGTTAATGCAAAGTAAAAAAAAAATCATCATAAAAATAAATCTGAAAATAAAAAGTGAACAAGAATTTTCATGCTAATCCTACATGTATATTCTACCAAGAGAAGGTTATTCATGAATAGTTTGTGACTAACTGGATACAAATGAATTAGGGAATGGCCATAAATGGGTAAACTGCACCAAAAGAATGGTTGCGACTTACTCGACGGTTGTGAACTGCAGGTCCATGTTGCGGAGCTCTGCTGGGTCGAGACCTTCGCTGGCCGGGTCCACGTACCTATAGCACAGGCAGGGGTATACAGGGGGTTTGCAAGTTTTGATGATCATCTTATACTAGCCAATTTCAAATCCATGTTTCTATGCAGAACAAAGATGTATAACAAACCTTTTTTTTTAAACCTAGTAGATGTACATTACTTGAATAAAGTAAAAATGAATGGACATTTTATGACTTGCTATTGTAGTTACAGGTATTCGGGTGAAGTTTATAACAGTATAACCAGTGTTATCTCGTTTACAGACACTTGCAACCCTTGCTGTGCTGGACTGACATTATATGTATAATTCATTTATCCATTTATTGTCATTGTCTGAAATAATTTAAATAAATAAATAAATTAAAAAAAAACATGATGCACTCACTTGAAGTGTTGTGCCAGTTCTGCGGGCGGCTGCTTCTGACCCGGAGATCGGCTCCGTCTGAGAAAACACAACACAGCAAAGGGTTAATGGAAAGGCAGGAGGCAAAGGGTTAAACGGGACCATTTTTAGATTCATCTTACCGTACTTCCTACTTGTAGGTTTAGAACAATTAGTTTGGATTGGGTAAGTTTCAGTATTATCATACCGAAAGGTTCTTTATAAACATACAGTAGGAATAAAAAAAAAGATGGTTGAACTGCCCGATTTTAAAAATCAAATATCTTTGTTTTTATTTTTTTCAAATTAAATTGTCTTGCTGATGTTGTAATCATAAAAAAAAATTGATTAGCTTAAATCTTAAATGCACAAATCTACACCATCTAATGGTAAATAAAATTAAGAGCAATAACGGTAAATAAAATAATGAGCCAATTGCCATTCAACTTAATGCCCTGATGACATCTACAAGGCTGCAAAACGACATTCAGTTTGTGCCAGTGCACCTTTTAAATATTTTTTTTGCATTATACCCTGGTTATACAATATCCAATATGTACATGAAAATAAATGAATCGAAGGAAACAGTTTTAAATTGAGAGTTTTATAAATACAAGAACAAGGCAAACAACACTTTATGTACACCCTGTACCAAGGAAAGCAGTGCAAATACAGCGCATCTCCACTCACCGTCTCCGAGCCTTTTTGCTGGCTGCGCTCTGTTCTGAAGCCATCGACGACATCGACCTGGCAACACCACAACAAACATCAACGCAAAATACTTGACAGCGATTAAATTCTTAATCACTAAATCAAGCCCTAAATTTATTTGAGCAGGCCCTGATTATTTCTCAATTTCAGGTTATGGCCTGGCTGTTCAGTCTATTTCGCAAGCAGCCATCCCCTCCATGCCTTTCTGTCATGGGAGTCTGTTGGAAACGCTAGGTCTTTTTTGGTGCCAGGTACAACTTGTATTGAGTTTATTTGACTTGAGCATGTCAATCATATGGCTTCATCCAGCTTGACTAAACACTAAGCAGAATATTGCTAATTTGATTCGACTTAATACTAGAAATTTACGAAAAGATATGGCATTCGACTAAGGTTTAAATTTTTTGTGATTCATATACACTACTACCTACTTTTGGTAAGTATGTCTAATATGTTACAGTATCACCGGTAGATGCTAGCATTAAAATTGGAGTTTTAATAATTACCTCAAAGATATCAATGAGTTTATTTAGCTACATTAGCGTTTTTCAAAAGCCCCAAAATTTGCACTTACCCGAGTGTTGTCCTCAGTGGGTAAGGACTGCAAATAAGCAACATAAAAGAGATACAGAATCACATTTGCCGATTAGTTACAGTTTAAGAAAATGTTATCATTAATGACGCAGAGTAAAATTTAGTAGGTCACAAAAATACGTCAAGGAAGCATCAGTATATCAGTACATGTAGTTATATTATGACAGTAAAATAAGATTAATGAAAAAGCCAATCATCTACTATGTTATATTCACATTTGAATTAAGAGATTTTTTTATCTGTAGCATTAAATATGAGCCTTTGAATGGTTTAACATAAAACAAGATGGAAATGAGTTTGATATTTTTTTAACCTAATGCTACAGCTAAAAACAATATCTGGAATAAAAAGTGAGCTCCTGAAGCTTTTAGCTGATAATCGACCGATTTCAAGCCCCCTCCCTTCTGAATCAAAACGAACGCATTCCGAAAACAACAATGTCTGATTTTGTATCTGGCATTAATTACACCAAAAATAGCTTCAGTATTTTGCAAAGCATTTTTCACATTTGTCTGGGAATATTTGTCCATTTCAGAAGTACGCAACAATATTAGAGTTATATAACCATGCGTGAAATCGATCCATAATGTGAATGCCTCAAGAAGCTATGTACATGTCCCGCCCCTATCCCACACGTACCCTGCGTTGTTGGCGTCCCGGATGCGGCTCTGCACGTTTGCCCACGTTGCCTCGCTGTGTGTCAGGTTCTCTGCAGACTTGCGGTACTTGCGCATGCGCAGCCGATGGCCAGACTCCGACTCACTACCGTCTGTCTCTGCTGGGCACCTGCAGCAACGTGGAATTTGATATTGATATTTAGAACTTAGACTTGGATTTGGGTTGGACAAAAGGACTATTAACAATCCTTGTTTGGGCTGATTTTAGCCGGACCAGTTGGCTTAAAAATGTCACTTATTTTAGGGTCGCCATGTTGATAGAATTTTGGTTTGGATACTTTTTCTTTTTGAACTATTGTTGTTCTTACACTGCTTCTGGGTTTGTATCAATAATCGTCAACAGGGAAGGATAGGTTAGGTGAAGAAATTGTGTTATCAAATGGTGACTATGACCAAAGGCAACTGCATCAGTTGACGTAACTCTCATATATTAAAATTTGAGAAAATTAAAAAAGAATGACCTTTCATTCAAATATTTAATTTACATCTTTACAAAGCTCCATTCAACAGACATAAACTGATGCAGTTGCCTTAGACTATCACCATAGTAAAACTTGTGTAGTTTAAGTGGCAAAAACCATGGTGACATCATAACTTTACTTAAAATACACTTCATAATACAGTGTATATAAATATTACTATTTCAATAATTCAAAATTCAAAATTTTATTGCATATGGTAACTTTTTTAAGCAAATAAAATTTTGCATTATTTTCCGAAAAATGTATAATATAACAAAATCTGGACCAAAAAAAAAATGAAAAGAAAAATATAAATAATTTCCATATATTCAATATGTACATAAACATATACCTATAAAAAATAAAAAATTGTAGCTATCTATCCAAACATTTCGAAGGCAAATATATAAAAAAAAGAAAAACAAAAACAAAAAAACAATTTAAAGCTGTGATGTACATAGCGACATCTTTAAAATAAAAGTCATTATTTGTTGAACTTCAGTTGCACAATATTTTCTTTAACACATACTATAAGACATATAACAGATGCTTCATGCATAAAATTGAAAATGCAAAATATACAAACAAAACTAAACAAAATACTAAAATTTATCTAACAATAAATACCAGGTATTCAATTAAGCTACAGATATTACTATGCATTGCTTTCATCTTTGACTGTCACCAAATAGCATACTGCCGACGAAAAAAAAAGAAATCATGCAAAAAATGAGATACCTGTGCGCACTTCTGCTGCGTCTATTATCAACAATCACACTTTATTATTCACTCAGTTATACTTAGTTGGGTTTTTTTCAAACTATAAACTTAACTCAATAGATATGTCATAAATTTCCATCCTTGGTTGACTGGATTACAACAACTGATATTCACATGAAGAATTGGACTAATACAGTAAATCTCCTCAACAACGGAACCCACTTTGCAGTCCAATTTTCTTCCCTTGGAGAGGGTTTCCGCTGATTAGTCTCTGAACAAAATATTCACATGTAACATCGGCATCTATTATCGCTCAATGCGGAACGTTATTGTTAAATTCTGCTTGTTAAAACAAATGGACTGTTCATTTGTCAGTAGCAGTTCTCTGATAAATAAATGGATATCCCGCTGGCAGTTAATTACAAACATAATCTTTAGCTTTTAATCCATGTATTTAAGATTACTGTTAAATTTTCCCTTTGTTATTTATTTCAATTTGGTGTTTCCGTTCTACAGCGCATGCGCAAAATTGATTGGTTGTTGTTAGCCTCGCTAAACCGCATTCTATTGCATATTGATGAGGGTACACAACTGCAGGAACTGGATGATCAAGACTAAGTCTTTGTTTGTTAGGACATAAAGAAACCATGAGCGATAGGGGGAATATTAATGGTTCACAGAACAAAGAAATCCCTTTGTTTTTAGCAGTTATCATATCGGAACTCTCTCTGATTGGGCGGTTAGCGTATAAAGGAGAACCCTCATTGGCTTGAAGAAGCCCCTACAAAAACGAAACTAACTTAAAATGCACAGCTCCGTTGTTTACAAGATGAAGAAAGCACGTGGAATACGATAACAAAGAGCAAAATAAGGTTAATTCCGTTGTTTGTCACCCAAAATGCCTTCCGATGTTCGTTGCTAAGGACATTCCGTTTTACTTATCTATATAAGGGAAAATGTTAATGCAGAGCAATAACTTCCGTTGCTGAATTTTTCCGTTGAACACTGCTCCGTTGTTGAGATTTACCGTATTTTTAAAGTAAGCATATCAGAAGACAACTTCCAAAAATGTATGTCAAATGACCTATATTTGAATGCACAAGTTAGTTTAAAAAAACAAATTACTATCATTTCAGATGGTCATATGTTAATAGGAAAAATCATGCCTTATATAGTCAGAATGGTAAAGTCAATCAACTATTAATGTCTAATTTTCTTCTATCTCTTTCTTCACAAAAGGCAGAACACACTGAACTTACAAACTTCACAAATAATAATTAAAAATCTGATAATGTGTTTTCAAAACTCAATCAAGCATTAGATATTAGCTATTAGATATACAAAATCTTTGACGTAAATATAACTGTATGATTACTACTTTATCTGTACATTACCTGCTGCGGTGTTGCTTTACTCTGTACGACGCCTCGTTTTCTGACTCGGACTCCACTCGCCGACTCCTGCACAACACAAACACAATTTTAGCCACATCGACGGACTTTGACCATTTTTCTTTTACTTTGCAATGAAGTAGGGTTGGATATCAAGCCTATGTCATACTATCGTTTATCAGTTGCCATATTGAAGTAAATAATATTACATGAACAATTTTCAAAAACGATTCACTCCATCTATTAAATCATTAGTTTGTGCATTCTTACTCTCCAAATAAAATTGCTTGTACAACCAAATGCCCATTTCACACACACATCTTTGAAGTCAACACTTCCTTTTAAAATTTGCCATCCAACAAAATGTGTAACAGCTTTATTTTCGGTTCAGATTTCTTTTGTCACAACAAGTTTTGTGACAAAAGAAATATGAACCAAAAATATTCTATACCAACACAATGAACACATTGAAGAAGAGCCTTATTTCCCACCTGTGCCTGTGGCTGACGACGCTCTCCGACTCGCTCTCTGACGGCGCGCGGCGGTTGGGGAACAGTTTGGCCGAGTGCACAGAGTTGGGGGAGTCGGGGCAGCCGGTCGTGAACAGTCCGCTAGAGGACGGAACATTACACCATTACAGAATGCAAACTTCTATTGGGTTCCATTATATAAATATTGATTCAAATACATTGATACCTATTGGAACCTGTCATTTTGTCTTTGGCAAGACTTTCGCTCTTGTCTCAAGAGCTTCATCCAAGACCGAAAGTCTTGCCAAAGACAAAATGACAGGTTCCAATAGGTATCTGTGTATTTGAATCAATATTTATATAATGGAACCCAATGATTCGGCCCAACGAAGCTCTTGAGACAAGAGCGAAAGTCTTGCCAAAGACAAAATGACAGGTTCCAATAGGTATCTATGTATTTGAATCAATATTGCACCGTTAGTCAGTGTGGACAGAATACAACGTCTAGATTAGGTGGAAAATCGCTGCTAGTCACTAGGAAGATTAAACCTTGATTTTTGAGAAGTCCACTCTTCCTGCTAAAACAGACAAATTTCTACTCTGCAATACGAGCAGACGAGTGTTTAATCGTGATCTTGAGAACATTGGTAAATATATAAGATACAGGATACACTTCATATTAGCTCCTATCTATTGGTCAGTCACCATTCATGTCACAGAATGAACAGAACAACTTCAATTGCAGCGGTGATTAGCGACAGGTAGAATCCTATTACAAATGTATTACTTCTCCACTGCTAGAGGTGTAATTTATGCGGTGTGCTCGTTCGCCATGTTCAAAGTCAGGCTATATAGCCCATGTCGAAATGTCAACAAAATGACTCCTGTAGCATTAGGCAATGTAAATTCAGTTAAAAAACTTCCAAGTTCTTTCAAACATACTCATTCTCATTACAAACACTCAGAATTTTTGTGCCACATATCACATAGTAGATACGACATAATTCGCAACGCATAGAGCAGACATTTGATTGCTCTGCTTATCTCTATCAAAATGGATTCTGCATTGGGGCTTTGAAAGAAAAATGAAAAATGAACAAAACCAATAAAAAGTGCTCACTATGACTCTTACTCAAACGACTGTGTATTAGATAAAACATTTAATTCATCTTATTTTGATCAACTAAAAGTATAATTCCATACACTTGTCACTTATACAAAGACGTTTACAGGGAAAGATCTAAGATCCTATCACCCATTGATGGTGATTTTGAGCATGGATTTTTAAAGGATTCTTTAAGAATGACTTTCTTATCAGATTTCTTTAATTCATGGATAGTATAAAGAAAATCAATAAGTAAAAGAAAAAATAGAGGTTAATTTGTTATATAGACATTATGATAATCTGTCTAAAATTGATTTAATAAACCAAAACACGAGAACTTGTTTCATTTTTCAAAAGTCCAACAATTGGACAGAATTATATATTTTTTAATTTAAAAGACAATGCTTTGTGATAATTTTTCTTTATAGCCATCTATGAGGTAGTATCTAAGACCTCATGTTAGTTTGAGTCCACAACCGAAAGATCTAAATGCATTCACCACCATGTATAAACACCAGGATCATGATTTCTAGAATACATTTTCAAGGATTACATCTTCCAAATGGAGAACACCTATCTTCTAGTTCATATCGTTTTGCATTACAGTAGAGCCTCCTGTTAGGCAGACTGATGGAAGAAGAGGAAAGTGTTTCCATTATTGCGATATCCCTATTTGTGAAGCATCTTTAAGTAATACGATATCAGCAAACGATTAAATGAAAAGATGCTAGTTAAATGTAAGGTGTCCCAATGACGAGGCTGTACTGTATTACTGCGGTGTGAGGTGATCCTAGTATAAAAAGTTCTTGGAGCTGCTCGTACCATATTATATTAAAACAGAACAAACTATGAAGTCTAAAAGGTACTAAAATTTATTAAAATCACAAATTTTCGCATCTTCAAAGCATTGAAGATGCAAAAATTTGTGATTTTAATAAATTTTAGTACCTTTTGGACTTAATGATTTCGTATGAGTTGAGTTTGCACGTACCCCTTGGTGGTCCAGGGTGCTGAGCGAGAGCTACGGGGGGACTCTGGGGCCGACTGGTAGCCTTGCTCCCGCCGGTGGGAAGAGCTGTGCTGGTGCCGGCTGCAAAATACAAAATAAATAGCTATTTCCTCAGTCCGTTTCACAGGAATCAGTAGTACTCTCAGGGTGAGGATTCGCCACTCATCCGCTCGTATTGATAGTAAAAACTTGTGGAGGACGAGTAAAATAGTTTAGCAACTCGTCCTTTTGACAAGTAGCAATTCTGGTCAATTTGACATACAGTTATAGAGTTTGTGCAAGGAGGACAAGTACATTTTTTGCAGGACGAGTAGATATTTGAGGGTTACTTGTCCTGCTGACGAGTAACACTTTTCAACTTAATCCTGACCCTGACTCTGTGACCACAAGGCTTTTTGCTAAAGCACAACGAAGATGAGTAAAATTTTAACATTGGCTCAACGATGGCATATAAATTATTATTTTTTTACACCTTTTGTAATAATCACTATCATCAATGACATGAAATCACTGAATGGTTTAAGTTTATGTCCATGCATTCTTACATTTTGACTGGTTCCTGCTTGACTATGTGCTCAGAGTGGTTGCTTTGGCCATGGCTCGAAACTGCAATAAAAATACAAGCTTTAAGGTTTTGCAGGCAAGAACAGAGACTTTTCAAAACCTATCCATAATCTTGCATTTAAGATTTTTTCAATATCATTATTTGCAATCTTAATTTAAATGGCTCGTTATTGAGAAAATATAGAGGAAATGAGTCTACAATGTTGACAAGACAAATTATAACCTTTCAAGTAAGATTTTTTCATAGCTCTACAACAATCCTATCATTCCTATGCTATCTTTCGGTATGTTATTGATCTCCCTGTGACAGCAGGGCCACAAATAGGAGAAAAATCATACTTGTCCATAGGACGGGTATGTTATTCACTAAGATTTACACATCATGTAAACATCATTGAAACTGATGTCTGGGATGACTGAGAATACTAATCCATAGGGCAAGTATCTCAAAAATCTTACCCATCCTGACAACATAGGTACCTGTCTCTGACGGCAGGACAGGTCTTTATCCGTGGCCCTGTGACACGTACCTTCGGGTATGTTCTCTCCTGTGGAGGCGCGGCGCTGGTGGCGTTTGCTGGGGGTTCTCACGACGGCTGGCGCCGGACGGTTGGACAGGTCGGCCAAAACCTGCTTCTCTGTGCGACCGCTGCAACAACGGGGGGCACAACGTGATCAACGTTTTTTTTGGTGTCCAGTTGACTCTTGTTATGTGGTATAAAGCGGTGGGACTCATGATTCAATTATTTTAATGTCTTTGATTACCTGCTTTGCATTCAAAAATTACCATTCAAATTCTAACTTTGAACATTAACATAAATTTTTAATTGATTTCAAACTCCACGGGTTTCTTTTCAAAAATAAACATGATTTCTGAAAAGGAACCTATGGAGTTTGAAATCTAAATTTGTTAAAATTTGAATTTGAGGGGTAATTCTTGAAAGAAAAGCAGCTAAAGACATTAGAATAATTGAATCATGTGATGAACGTTACCTTCATGTTCTCCATACGGTTAACTGTTTTATATCCAAACATAAACTCCCTAGGAGAATTGGTAATATAGGACAAAAAGAGGACGACACATTTTGTAGAAGAATTACAAAAATACTCGAACTGTTCACATATTTTCAAGTTTTATAACATGATACTTCACCTCAATACCGTGCTTACAAATAATCAAATAATAGATCTACAGCTATTCATGTTTGCTGCATTTCGTTTTACATGATCAACAGCAGAACATTTTAGGTAAATTGCATGTTTTGCTTCCTACATAATACTAACTTCATCTCCATTATAAGATAAACACAGTACTGTAAAACTACAATATTTTGTGACTATTAAGTTTTGCGATTTTCATCCATAAATTATTTTGTGACTATTTAATTTTGCGATTTGGTCCATCCTGGACCTACTTTACATAGGCTATTAATGTTTGCTGACTATTTAAGTTTGCGTTTTTTGCACCGACCCACAAAATTCACAAACTAATTAGTGCGCAAACATTTCTAGTTTTACAGTACACATATCAATGCTCCTCACCTGTAGCGGTACTTTGAGCCGAGGTTGAACAGCTTGCCGTTTCCGCTGTATCCCTCGGACGTGGACAGCCTGAAGAAGGCGTGGTGCTCCACACAGCACTTCCACAGGTGCTTGCACGCCGACTTGTTGCTGCACTCAAACGCGTACGTGCTCTCCTCATTCTGAAACAACACGCCATCGTCACAACTCAACACATTACAATTAAACTTCTAAAGCCACAATTTTATAATCTAGGAGGAATACTACACTGTACCATAAGTGACTCTTGTCATCAACCAGTAATGGTGAGGGAAAACTATAACCCCTAGGGGTCAATACCCAAACCAACCGTTTTACATTGTACTATTTAAACATTGTACTACTCTCTTCTGTAAATCTGTATTATGTGAAACAATAAATATTATTTAAATCAAGACATTACACTAAAGACCCTGTATATTGATATCGCTTATTTTTATTTTTTTTGTCATCTAGAGATTAGATTCATTTCTTTTAAATATCAATTATGACATATTTCAGTGGGTTATCTTCAAAATTGGTATTTATTTTTATCCCTACATATTTAAGATGACGCATTATTTTGGTTTTCAGAATTTTTCATGCAGGTTATCTAAATGATGGAAATCAGAACTCACATTTTTATCTTTGACACGGATCATGAACATTTTGTTTTTGAACGTGATCTTGGTGATTCTCGGCCAGAAGTAGTTGCCAACCTGAAATATAACACACAAAATTATCTACAAATGAGTCTACATGACATTTATTTCACCCTCATCAAAATAAAGGAAAGCAAATCAACGCTACATTATCTGGAGAAAAATAAATTGTTCAGTTTATTTGGCTCTTTCTTTAGACAAAACTATAAATAACACATTTGGTCCTAGTAACTAGATAGACAGCAGATTGGTACAAAATTAACTTTTGCATTTGCTAAACGCCTACACAAGGTGTCAGCATGAGCAAATACCAAAATGCCCATTGCATAAGTCATGTCTCACTAATGTTTGAAAACGTCTTTGTTGAGCACTATAAATCTCGACCCCGGTAGAACTGAGAGAAGAAATACTGACCACATATTCGAGAGCCACTAGATACAAACAGTAAACCTCCAACTAAGACAACTTCTACAAAGAGACCACCTCTGTAGTAAGACCTATTTTTTGTAATCCCAAGCCTTCATTATAAAAAGACCAGCAGTCCAGCACGGATCTCCATAGAGAGACCAACTCTATTTGGATCATTTTCAAACTTCTGTCTCTCTCTCTCACGACTTTTTAACAAGCATATTTCTACCAACGATAGATATAGCTGAAGACAGGTCTTCAGCTATATCTAACATTGGTAGAAATATGCTTGCTAAAAAGACGTGAGAGAGAGACAGAAGTTTGAAAATGTATCCGCAAGCACTGGGAAATACATACATGTATATATCATTCTATTTAGATGACATGAGGTGAGTGGTTGGTGGTGTTACCTTCTGTTTGTTGCGGTAGACGCCAGTCGTGTTAGCATACCTTGTGTTTTAAAACAGAACAAATTATTTCATTTTTCACTTGATAAAGCATTGAAGATGTGAAAATTTGTGATTTTAATAAATTTTAGTACCTTGTGGACTTCATAATTTGTTCTGTTTTAAAACACAAGGTACAAGCAGCTGCAAGAACGATTTACATCTTGTGATTATTGCCTTCATTATAAGAAGACCAGCAGTCCAGAGAGAGGCCATGACTTTATGTAGATCACTTGAGGTGAGTGGTTGTCAGCGTACCTTGTGTTTGTTGCGGTAGACGACGACGCCGGTGGGGGTGAGACACAGGAAGTACTCGAGGCCTCCCTCGCCCAGCACCGGGTGCAGGTCCACGCCGTACATCTCCAGCCACTTGACCTTGTCCAGGAAGCGGAACTCAGCCGTCGCCGGCACCTGACCGCTGGGGGAACAAACACAGGGAAGGTCTATAGCCTGTCTCTTAATTACTTACACCATGAAAATAACAGTTTTTTTAAAAGAACACGAGAATTAATACTCTGTGGGCCAAGACATACAAACATACAATAGTATGTATACAATAGGTAGCCGGACTTTTGAAGCATAGATACGTAGTGTCAATGTGGGGAAGGGTGGTTTTCAGAAATATCGGACACTCAGCACATGATAACATAAGTGATGTCTGGAGAACATATAGTTGTGCAATTAACAAATTAACAAATTATGTATAATGCTCCCACCAAAAATGACCCTACAGGCAAAAACTGGTCGCCTAGCCAGTTAGAGTAACGCCCATTCACACAAGTGTAAAATAAAGACATCAATATATAGTTAGTTTCTTTCGGCAGGTTGTATCTATTCCTGATTTTGAGATTATTTTCTACAATGTGATCAAGTAAACATATTTCATTTCATTAAACTTCATACTTACGTGAGTGTTCGGTGCAATTGTGTGACTTTGTTTTCGAACTCTTCTGTTTGGTTTGGCACAAACCTAAACTCGGACACATAACCGTAGGAGTAACGTTTGGGGTCATAGTCTCCAAGTTCAGCTGAAAACACAAAAGGGGAAATCGTGTTTCACACTGGTAAATTTAAGTTAGACACAAATCAGGCCTACATAAATCTATGTTGAAAAGAATAATTGGATCGAATCAACGTTCCTTGCTAAAGGAGTTGATTGGGTTTTTTCAGCCGTAAATCTAATTACATACCAAGTGATTACTACACATTCTCCTAAAAGACACTTCCAAAACTTCACATCGAATTAGAGTTCAGTCTCATTCATTTTACTTTATGAACTTTCAGTCCCCAAATATATAAACATCTAGTGCCTTAATAAAATGATCTAGTAATTGATTTGGTCTATTTTTGAGCTTTGATTTTGTTTCAGCATGCCATTAAATCTAATTGTTCAACCACAGAAGACTATGGCGCGATAATAAGATTCCCATGAGCCGTGTCTAATCTAATCATCACAGCCAGTGAGGCCTGAAACGTCCATCAAAATGTTTTCTATCAAGACAAGTCAATTTTGCAGTAACTCTATGGAAGCAAATCAAATCAAGCGCATCCGTCTGGATTTGATAATGGCACTCGCTGATTCAGAGCCATTTTCAAGATGTTGACTTTGCAACTGAATTAGAACACAAATGCTTTTGCCATGAACACTGTATACACATATTGTGACCTATAATTGCAGACATGCACCGAACTATAAACAATACCGTGTACACAATGTGACCATAAATATACCCATGTTCTAGCAACAGGAAGAATTATTACAACCTAGTAGAAAAACAAGATGTGCATTATCGGCAAATTGTAAAAAGCAACTGAAGGAAAATACACAACATTCGACCAGTTGATGGTAAACATTTAGCGAACAATAACATCAAACCATTTACACGACAGAAAGAATTACGATCTCTGAAAGTGCACTATTTGTAGGCTATGGGATTAACAATTTGTACGGACACTAATTTTGCACATTTAAAATACTGGAAATTTTATTTCCACTTGAATTCATCATAATTAGATGCTGAATTCATCATACTAGATGCATGCATCGACAGGCCGATTGACTTTAATTCCTGTGTAAAGCATTAAAGTTCCAGTGATATAATCCGTACTCTATATTTCTAATTCAACCCATGATTCATTTTTTTTTGCACATTTCAGCATTCCCCTTTAATCTTCATTTAAAGAACCATTATACATAAAAAAGGATGCGTGTGACATGAGTGCATTTACAATGCAGGACTAGACAGTGACTTACACTGGACGGCGAGAGCGGACAGTTCTGCCGCGAGATCGAAAGGGCACGGCAGACGGCCTTGTAGGACGTCTCGCTTCACCTGCAGGAAAAACTGGTACCTGAAACAACAAGAGAGGACAGTTAGAGCACGAGAACTGGTACAATGTAGTTTATATGAAATAAATATCAGAATCACGCATCCAATTACATTGAATCAATGGTCTTTGCTCATGTAAACACCTACTCTCTAAATGGCAATTGAATACACATTCATAGAAAAGTCAATGTATAAATATAATTGATTCGATTTGTCTTGGTTCATGTAAGGGTCGAGTCTCAAATGGCAATGGAAATACGTTCATAGAAAAGCCAATGGGTGCATTCACAGTGCATGTTTTGATAAATGAATCCTGGTTTAGTAAATCTTACTACATGTTATACATCTATCATGATTAAATAAATCACGTTAGTACTGATTAAAAATCGTGGAACATTCTCATAGGACAATAAACCAAAATAGATCGAAATCTGATGAAAATGACATGCTGGTGCCTTATCTTTTTCAATCATTCAAGCCTAATTTCATATTCCACCTACTAGCAAACCCCATTGGTGCGGTCAGCCAGAATGGCATGTTTATCAAAGTATCAGCATGACACATGCATGCACTTATGGGAAAGACTCGGATTGTTCTTATTGACAAATGAATGGACTATTGATTTACCTACACTGTTCATTGATTAAACAGGTTGGAAAGGGCTATAACTGGCCAACTGGGATCACATTCTATTGCTCTGGGCTATCTCTTAATACTTTCATATATAGTCAATACAAATACGAGCTATTTATGTTAGCTATCTTTAACATATGTTATTTTTATAAGCAGCATGTCATGCCTATTGGTCTTTCATTGAATATCAAAGTCAGAATAACACTTCAAACCTATTGAAAGGCATTCACAATCTTCATGATTAATATCATTGTATATTTTTTTTGGTAGTATCTTATGGATTGACAAGAAGTTTACATGATTATACCATAGCAACTAGTGTGATGAAATAGACAGCAATGATCACTAAGAACTTTACTTGCGTTTAACATGCAACATTCATAGAAAAATCTTATGGAGTATATTGCTCAAATTAAAAAATTCTTAAAATACTTCAACATTTATCATACACAATGTTGACGGCTGAAATGTCAAAATAATTTGAATCATAAAAGCACATTTCAACATAGTTGAAGTTTGTCATTGTAGTAATTGTACCTGTACATATTCAAAGAGCAATAACAACAACTACCTGTGTGCGAATTAACATTGTGTAATACATCATAACAAGCCCCAAAACAGGAAAATAGACGACGCAAACGTCTTTATTATGACATTGTTCTATATGATAACAGGCCGCAAACCGAATTCTTGCCTCGAGCTATGAGTTAATAGTCAGCGTAAACACACTTAACTACTGCCAATATGATACTACTATAGGTAATCCTACACTCTTACAACCAATCTTGATCCCATTATTGTTCAAGCGCGTAAACGCACGTTTCAAGCCAACTCGTCATAAAATTGATCGATGCATTTTCATAAATAAAAAATGTAACCTACCTTGTAATTTCTTCATGAAGCTTGCAAGGATCGGCTGCATAAAATTTCACCCCGAAATAAAAAGAATGCGGTGGGAGATCTGAAAGGAGAAAATGGGTGAGAATAAGCATAAAATTAGAACTTTGGAGAATGGGTATTTAGGCATCAAAGGAAGGATTGAAACATTATAAGTGACTTTGATGCTATTGAAAAGTATCTCTTAGAATTTGGGTGTAGAAGGGGCTTATCTGTGCCAATTTCAAATATTGTGTTAGAGGAAGAATAGCAGATTGTTTCAGAAGCAAATTACATGTAGAAAATGATGACAATTGGTTAACACCTGTTAACTAGGTGTCCAGTATTAAAAAAACAACCACAAACTTAATCTGCAAATGAGTTTATGTGTATAATTGTCACATTAAACACCATCAATCACAAATCATTGTGATCGTTATGTGCACTGGTAGCCAAAATACTAGCTGATGATAAGCAAGTGTATTCTATCTCTTTGTTTAGGACATCAATACACATGTGTATTTCCTTGTATAAAGGTCAAATAAGAGTGTTGGTTCAGTCTTTAATCTATGACTTACAAATACGTTGATGGCACCAAACCAATATTTAATAACTGATGCATACTATTCAGCATTTGCCTCGTTATACACAAAAATTTGGAAGTATGAACTTTGAAGAGTATCAGGCATTGTAAGACCACTACTTCAGAAAGATGGAGGAGATAACATGGTGTATAGAACATATTTACTAACCACAGAATTTTCTCACACTGCAAGCTTATTCACCAGTTAGTTTGTCTACTTTGTCAACTTTAAATTCATGAGTGTGAATGAGGATGCTTGAAAATATGTACCCTATAACGTAATCTCTAATTCTCTATTGTGTCCACATTTGAGACCAACTATTTTCTTTTTACTCATTGGCCTTCCATAAATATTTAGGTTGACATCTGTAAACTTCAACAAACGAGCTCGAAACATTTTAAGTGATTTGATGCGGGTTTCTCAACCATTCTCTGTTCAGTGCCTGAGCTACAGCCACAAGACATGCTTGTCTGGCCACTAGCAACCACATCAAAATGCCTGTGCTCTATCTTTTGATAAACATTGATCAAGAAGTGCAAACGTAATTTGCCTGTTATCCTAGTCTATATCTAGCCACTCTTATCCTTTAATTTAATGGTAAAGCCAAGAGAGTTTACATAAAAGTAACTGCATGAATAGACAGTCATGGGCAGAAGAACCAGCATTGTACCACTTGGGACTGAATCAACAAAGACTGGGGACCTGTGATTGTGTGAAGCATACCTAATTATCCCTAGCAAATCAATTGCATTGAACCAGAATTGAAACACTGGCTTTTGTGGACTGTCTAGGAGGTCTAAATGTTAGCATGTGAACACAAACTGTTGATTTCTTTGTTAATAAGGGCTTTCTTTATGGAAAAAGGAAAGTAAGCAACAATGTCAAAAACATCGTAATATTTATACTTTGCACTGGATAATTGCAAAGAAATACATTAAATTTATTTGTGAAACGAAATAATTCTATTTTGCATATGTTGACCTCAAACAGAAATTTACATTTATGCATGTAATTTTTGCATACAAGGTGTACATATCATGAAAATTATTCAACGTCACTTTTGACATAATGACACGAATGTTACACAATATAATGTCAAAGACAGCATGGTGAATGTATATACAGAGATTCAGCATAAGAAGAGTACATTTATCTTAAATGTGCACTTCACAAGGATATTGGTCGCAATCTGAGCTCTAATAATATTTGTTAAGAGAATTAGAGATGTTGTTCTAAGCATTTAGAGATGTTGTTTCAACAAACACATGTTTACATCGGTTGAACTTCAACCATGTATTTAATACATCTATGTAATACTCACTTTTTAATTGGCCTCCTATGGACTTTGTAGGGTCGAGCCATTGCTGAAAGATGAACAGAATACAGGTGATATAAATTTAATTCAAGAGCCATTGAAATTTGTTATTGTTTTGTGATCTTACTTAAGCTTGAAATAGGAGCATTGGAATGTATTTCAATCAGTCTTATTAGTCACTTATCAGTTCTAGTGTAGACACTAGTTAGTTTCAATGACCAATATTCTGTGACCTAGTTAATTTGAATTTAAACAAATATTGTTATACATGACTAAGACTAGAACTGATCACTCACAAATTCATTGAAAGTGACTTTGGTAATTGACAGTCTAAAGTGCTAGGTCAATAAAAGTTGAGATTTTACCAGCCAAGCCCATGAAAATGATGATTGTCTTTCATTAGTTTTCAGATGCTAACTAGATGAAATTGAAGTATAACATTAGAGTATATTTACAATGCAGTCTAAAACTTTCAGTCTAATAGCTGAACAGTCATGAGAACATGCAAAATAATAAGCAACATTACAAGATATACAGGTGTAATATTTGGATAGTCTGATGCCATTACTGACGAGTATCTGTATCTTCTTACAAGCAACAAAAGTAGCTCTTGGCCATACAGCATTGCTTGTGATGTGGGTTACATAACTTCTTTACATATTACAGCAACATGCTACATTACATATAAATCATCAATGTACTTTCCCATAGCCTGGAACAGATTTAAATGTCCATTTGCACAGCAATGGAAAACAATTTATCATCTTAGAAGTATCCATGTAAATCAAAAGGTTTGTTTTCATCAGCTGGTTTTCATTTAAGCAACCAAGTGGCAATACATCTCGTTTTGAGAGTCAATTGCATGTGAAACAGGTCCATAAAGACCAGCAGGATCAAAAACAACATTTATTGTTGTACTTGGAATGGCAGATCCAGGTTTTTGGAAAAGGGGGACGGGCGCACTTTAGGAATTTCATGAAAAACCCTACGAAAATGAAGTATTTTGGTGGGAAAAGGGGGTGGGGACCCCCCCCCCCCCACCCGGATCTGCCTGTGACTTGTGAGCTTACCGTCTGGTTAACATGGTCGAGGTAGCGCAGACCGAAGTAGTCTTTCTCTAGGAGGTTGAGGAACTCACACACCTTGTCCACCAGTAGCTGGCCCTTGCTTCCACTCTGAAAAAACAAATAGACGATCAATACATTTCATACATCATAGTTCATGTCTGCCCAACAATAAACAACTCATAACATTGGCAATACTTTCGACCTTTCAATCATCTTTTACTTTTGAAATAAAATATACTTAAACCCATACTATCTGATAAACACAAGTCTTGTTAATTATGTTCAAGGATGGAGCTGGGATATGAAACAAACTAATGTGCACCAAGTAAATACAATTTTTGAAAGGAGCTGGGAGTCGTACTGCAAGTAGGCAATGTTAAAAATTGAGTGACCTAACAGAGACCTCGTGTTTATATTGGAGGTTCTGTAGCATGTGTTTTGATGATCTGATTTATAAAGCGCACCTATTGACATGAGCAATAGTTACAAATTCATGCCGGCATGTTGAGGATATAAATGATTAATTTGTCAATACTGTTATACATTAACTTCAAATTATAATAACAAATACTTTTGTTAGTATGTACAATTGTTTTCAGTTATCTAATCAAAAGTAAGCCATGATTTAATATATAAAAAAAATAAAACAATAGCACACGACCATATGTCCAAAAGAAAAAGAGCAGTTTGGTTTTTTTTTGCTTCAGGGTATGCAACATTTCCAATCGTCCCATAGGCCCATATATCATTGGATAATGTCTTTGTTCCTTTTTGAACATGAGCTTTAGAATCAGAAGTGAACGTGAATAAAAATTTCTGAAGCGTGACAATAATATTTCAGACACGTACACTTTATTAAAAAGAAAATAAGAAAAAACAAGTGTTAAGTTTGGAGAATAATAGTAAGGCAGTGTCACAGCTTGCAGAAAGAACATTATCGCATTCACGTGTAGACGGAGGTCAAAGTAATAAGAAAAATGCCCTAAAGTAACAGTTAGCTTATTAAGCAAGATGTCCATTTCATTCATATTCAAAACTATAAAAATATTGGAATTACATATTGAATCATTCCACTTTCATGTTGGTGTTGTCATATACAAATGACACACTTTGCAATCTAAAATTGAAATTATATGTAAAAATGAACGAATAAGCAAGTGGTGAACATAGAAAATGGGTACAGGAGTGTAACAGATGTTCTTTGCATGAAAAGAAATCAACCTGTTCCTCTGTGGAGATGAAGGCCAAATGTTAAATCACTGTCATCTGAGATGCAGGTTTGTGTCGTGAAGGACGCACGATGAAAGGGAATTTAAAGTAGTTAATGGTGCACCTGTCGTGGAGGGAAGTCACAGAACGGTTTTAACGGACTTTGCGCTACACTGACCAGACACAGCATTTTTGACTAAATTATTGGAATGAGAAAGACACCTCAAAGTGAATTTCACAAGGAAATCATGACCTAGCATAGATGATTCATGTGTCAAACACAAGTCATGAATATACTGCTTAATCTCAATATATACCAATCATCTGGAGAGTCTGAGAAGTAACTAAGGGACACAATCATTATCTTGTCAAGAGACTACTGTACATTTACGTCTATATATGACCGTTTAATATCCCTTCCACAAGCACCTGACCACTTCAATTTGTATATTATAGTTTTAAACTAAGAGGCCAAGTTACTGGCCCAAGTAGTAAATTGTATTGACAAATGGGTCACTGCATTATCTTCTATTTATTATTCATGGAAAATTCAAGAGAAAGTTATGGACAATCTATGATGTCCTTTCTTTGACACAGTCGGTAGATTAAGGATTCACCTTACAACTTGTAACAGAGCACTATTTACAGGGCTACGGATAAAGACCCGTCCTATAGTCGGAGACGGGATTTGTGTTGTCAGGACGGGTAAAATTTTGAGTTGCTTGTCCTATGGACAAGTATTTTCAGTCACCCTAGATATCAGTTTCTATTGAATTTACATGGAGTTTGTTGATTTGGACGTGTAAATCTTAGAAAGGACGGGCATGTTTTTCAGTATACCTGTTGTGCTATGGACAAGCATGATTTTTCTCCTATTTGTGGCCCTGATTTGTTAATTTCAAAAATGGTGATATTAGTTAGAACCAATAGATCATCTGTGAAAATCTTATGACTGAACATGCATTAAGATTTTAGCACTACCAGATGAAAATGTCGTTAATTTGCTGGTTCCTAATGGATTTCATACAATGAGGGTCAAAGATAAAAGAAAATTCATAGCTGTTAGCAGGCCAGATAAACTTGTATAGCATTCTGGCCATGATCAAAATTATTCGTACCATTCAACATAATCCATCTAAATGCAAATGGTAATTTGAATAAATTATTCTTCATCTGGTATCTGCTATGTAAATTGAGTCAAAAGTTGTCAAAACAATAATTTTGAGAAAAACTGCACCCTCAACTCCAAAATTTAACTATCAGGTATCTTGAATTATGTGATTGAGAATACCTGATCATGGCACGCGAGCTTTAGTGCATATTGAGAAATCTATGAATGTAGGAGTAGCAAGGCCTATCTGTAAAGGGTTGGCCTCATCCTCGCCACTCGTACATGCATATATAATTCACTATAAATAGCTCCTCAGGATTATGAGACGAGGACCTCAAAATTTGTACCCATTCAGACAAAATCGACCTGTCTTAGACAGTAAGTGATTGAGTCTGATATCAAGTCATCAGTTTGATGGTTCACTATTCAGTTACAGATGATAGTGTTCTTATTGGAGGCCATTGGCTTTTGACAGACACCATATACCACGCGAAGGAAAGTGCACAAACAATAACTACACACACTACAATACTATAGTAATTAAGTCAATAAGCATTCTACTCCATACCCCTCGGGATTTACCTTAATGTCAACAATATATTCCGTGTCATCCAATAAGTGTATTTTACATCGGAGAGGTTTCCCTTTGTCACCAAACAATGGCACATCACCGTCAATTATATTCCTTTGCTGTTTTTCAGACTTTTGAAATCGTTGTAAGAACCTTGACAGCAGCAACATTTTGCTGTCGATTTAAATTTCTGAATTCCAGAATCCAGGTAAAACTTCCGTTATTTGTGTTATCCGATGAATAAAACAACTTTTCTATACGAGCATGAGAATAAACTATGCGTGAAAAGGTATCCATTAAAACTGTGCATCTTTATAAAACTTTAAAACTCATTATATCCATCATCTTCGCACGTATGAAGCATTTTTGTTTAAAAACAACATCCACAACCCACAAAACTTCAAAATGTTTTCTGCGCGGTCGGGTCACTGCGCAAGCGCACCTTACTTTATTTAAAAGGCATGTAGATGAGTACGTCATGAAATATTTTTCATAAAATGAATTTGGCATGATATATACGCAATGTATTATTTTAAAACATCAAAATATCTATAGAACCACATGATTTATCATTCAATAAGATTATTTTGAAAGGTAAAAGCTCGATTATGCGCTGGCCGGTTCTTATATTATTTAGGTAGTTTTCCGCAAATCCTCTGTTTAGAGCACGTCAGCCTTTATAAGTAGGTTTCGTTGTGCGTCGATCGTGACTGTTGATTGACGCTAGATATCGGACTGACTTCCTTTTCCGCTTGATCACAAACTTATCAACATGGTGAGCTCAGAATAAATTTAAATCTGCAAATATCTCTCTTTTGTTACACTGGATATTCCATCTGAAAATATATTGTGATATTTCAAATACTTAGTGTTTAGAATGGTGCATGAGTATAGCTCTCTTTATCATATTCCACGCAAATTGGAGTATCGAAAAACACAGGGTAGTGTATGCATTCTTGTAATTTTGGATTTTTCTTTTAATTTTTAGGCTGATGATATGCAAGATGCCGCTGAGAAGAAGAAGAGGAGGACCTTCCGTAAGTTCACTTACAGAGGTGTCGACCTTGATCAGCTTCTTGATATGTCCAGGTATGTAATACTCGTGTGTTGTTAAACTCAAAGTGAGGAGATGGCCCCCTTGTAATGTGCTCAATTCTAAGTATATGAACCTGTTTCAATGTCATTTAACTCGGGTAATTTCCAATCATGTCTGAATTGGGAACATGTGTCCTGCTAAACGTATATTATGCAATTTATTTTACAGTACGGTACTGCATATTAATTTTGTGTAATGTATTTAATAAGATATAGGGTGTGTGTTGTAATGTCTTAAGAAGCGACCCCTTATAATCTAAAACAAAGTTATGTATATAGAGGTGGGAGTTCCTACAGGTTCAAAATTATGGCCCCCTCAAGTTGCTCGTACCTCTAAATTCCCAATATCAATCTGGTATATAGACTAGATTGGTTCGTAGTCATCACAGCTCCGTAAGTGTTTGCTATAATTGTACTCACACAAATTACACTACATTGTTGTGGAAGAAGTTTTTGTACTAAATGCGAGTTCTGTACCCTTCCAGTGAGCAGCTGATGGAGCTCTTCCCCTGCCGTGCACGCAGAAGGTTCTCTCGTGGTCTGAAGAGGAAGCCCATGGCTCTCATCAAGAGACTGCGCAAGGCCAAGAAGGAGGCCCCTGCTCTTGAGAAACCCGAGGTAAGGAGTTATTTATAACTTGCACATGTTCATTGTTGTAATACGTGACGAGTGATTGAAAGTTCATCATGAAAAAGTTTGTTTTATGTACACCCAAGTTAAATTTAATGTATGCCGTGACAAAAATGAATCATATGTCCTGTGAGATTTTTTAAAGAAAACTTGATAAGGACCAAGAGGTTAAAACAGATTATTAGTGAAACTATTTGGATATTTTTTAGGCTCGTTTTTAACTTCTGAACAAAGATAATTGTAATTTAGTTGTGTCTTAAGCATTTTAGAAATCATTCAAATTAATACAGTTATTCTTAATAACGACATCCCAACATAAAAGTATGCTATTATCTTAAGTGCATTTAACTAACAGAAGGAAATGTAGCACATGTGCAAAATTATCAGATTATTACCTACATCATTCAAGCAGCTATATAAACATTTGATGGTAAAATTTGTCAAATCTCTTTCAGTGCGTCAAGACTCATCTTCGCGGACATGATCATTGTGCCGAGATGATCGGAAGCATCGTGGGAGTCTACAATGGAAAGACCTTCAACCAGGTTGAAATCAAGGTAAATTAAATTAAAATCTTAGCTTAACCCTATGCCTGCCAGACGTAAATTGCTTGTAATACCCCTTGTGCCAGACACGCATTTTGCGTGACGTGTTATTCACAGTGGGGGCTTCAATTGTCAGAGTTGAAATATGATACTTTAGTAGCTCTTGGCGCTGTTCATCAGAATGTTTCCACAATTATGCTACACATTGATGAAACGGTCTAGTTTCTTATTTTCACCATTATAAATAAAGATACATACAGCATCAAGTTCAATTTTGACTATTTCGAGATCTCCGATTCATTTGACAGCTAGTGGACCAATTTTGAATGCCGTAAAATCGGTAGTTATCTTAATTGCAGAATGTTTTATCCAGGATACACACGATAAACAACATAAACCATCCATATTTCATAAAAATATATTTTTTACTTACAATATTACGGACCAAAAAACGTATTCAAACAGTGATGTCTTTAAAATCGTGAGCTTCGACAGGTATCAGTCGAATCTGCCGACAAAAAAGATCATCCGCTTTTGATAGAAATACTAGATCTCCGGCACGCCCACACTCATTGGGTAGTTTGCCAATGGTTTATTTGTGATTCGGTATCCAAGATAAATAAGATGGGGCATGGATGATTAATTCTTCTTCAAAATGTTTAACTTGTCATAAAATGGCTGATCTTATGAAAAAGCCGGTATTTCCCAAAAATCAGCCTTGCGCAACGCCGGCGCTGTTGTAGAATCGTTAAGAGCGATCTTGATAAAGGCTTATTGGGGTTTCTTTAGCAGTGTCAACGTGTTTTGTGGCGCTTTGGAACCTAAGAATACCGCACTTTCAAAGGCTCAAAATAGATATCAGTATATGATGTTAAAGAGTCTAGTTTCACATTTGTTTAAAGGTCTCTATGAATAGCCGGTTTAACGAGGATTCCAGCAATGTATCTGACAAGCCATGGTTTTTGCAAACACAAATAACAGTATTTCAGGGCTCAAAATTGCAGCAGATAATCTTTGGTTTTGGTGGGTAAATATTCGCTCACACTAATAGAATTAAAATATTAGCACTATGCTGCTAGAAATACATCAAAATGTCAAAGTAAAAGTTGTTGTTGTTGACATACCAGAATTTGAGACTAGAACCACGAGTATTTTATAAATATGGCAGTCAAACCTCACACTGCCTTTTTATGAAACTTGGCACCTAAAGGCCCTCCATGGCAAGTTAAGGTATATTACGTTGAGGCGCTTATAAGCGCCCAGTGGCAGGAATAGGGTTAATCCTTTGTGTACAATAAAGAACATACGATTTAAGTGAAAATCATTATGTATGCAGACAAGCAGTTAAAGTTGAGAATCTACATTTTGCTGTTAAAATGTTCTAATGGCTGTTACAGTGTTTTATTAATTTTCTAATGAACTGACTTTTGTGTTTCAGCCTGAGATGATTGGCCATTATTTGGGAGAAGTTCTCCATCACATACAAGCCAGTGAAGCACGACGGTATTGGTTTTCTTACACAGCTCTCGGTTCATTCCTCTCAAATAAATCTTTATGTATATTTTATCAATTGAATAAAGGTGTGAATGAACCAATATTTTCTTTTTTTTTCTAACTTCAATGTTTACATTTTCCCCCAACGGCGCAACACATATTCACACAGTTTTAGTTGTGTGACGAGGGACCTGGTTCTCTGTGCTTTTAGAAGAAAAAGAAGTGGATCATTATTTATTTAGAAAGTAGACCACGATGCTCTCAGTTTACAATTCCGATAACTTGCCTTGTGATAACAATTAACATTATTTGTATTTTTTTTCCTGGGTCGCCAGTGGCAGAGCAGGTTTATATAAGTTAGGTCATCCGTTAAGTCCCAAAAGCTTTTCTCCGCTACTTTAAACAACTCATACAGCAATGAAACTTGGTATATAGTTAGAACATCATATGTAGAAGTGTGTAATTAACAAGAATGTTATATTCACATGATGCATCACACCGAAACCGAGTTACCGTGATACCCCGGCCTGTGAAAATAATAAAAATTCATTTTTTGCTAATTGATTTTTTTTTCATCAATACCCGGCATGCTGTGATTTCAATTTTGTTAATATTCATAAGCAAAAATGTTTCTTTTGTCTAAAAGGAAACATCTTATTTATTCTTAATTCATTAAAACTTGATTTCCAACTTAGCACATTGTGACAAAAAGAAAATGTACATTGCCTATATTTGGCAGAAAAGCAGAGGAAATTTCACGGGATCATGCCTGGGGTGTTCATTTCACAGTATAAACATTCCTGCTGCAGCGGCGCGGAGTCCAGACGTTAGGTCACCAAGCTTCTTATAAGACACAATTTTCTTGTTTACAATAAACAGATGGCGGCAATGCCGGGCCATGGCGTCTAGCAAAATAACATCGATGATAATATCCTGGTC
>CM032667.1:20486999-20541583 GCA_019095985.1 Streblospio benedicti | reverse complement strand
AGGCATGTAGATGAGTACGTCATGCAAAATATTTTTCATAAAATGAATTTGGCATGATATATACGCAATGTATTATTTTAAAACATCAAAATATCTATAGAACCACATGATTTATCATTCAATAAGATTATTTTGAAAGGTAAAAAGCTCGATTATGCGCTGGCCGGTTCTATTTATTTGTTAGTTTTCCGCAAATCCTCTGTTTAGAGCACGTCAGCCTTTATAAGTAGGTTTCGTTGTGCGTCGATCGTGACTGTTGATTGACGCTAGATATCGGACTGACTTCCTTTTCCGCTTGATCACAAACTTATCAACATGGTGAGCTCAGAATAAATTTAAATCTGCAAATATCTCTCTTTTGTTACACTGGATATTCCATCTGAAAATATATTGTGATATTTCAAATACTTAGTGTTTAGAATGGTGCATGAGTATAGCTCTCTTTATCATATTCCACGCAAATTGGAGTATCGAAAAACACAGGGTAGTGTATGCATTCTTGTAATTTTGGATTTTTCTTTTAATTTTTAGGCTGATGATATGCAAGATGCCGCTGAGAAGAAGAAGAGGAGGACCTTCCGTAGACTTACAGAGGTGTTCTTGATCAGCTTCTTGATATGTCCAGGTATGTAATAGGTTAATTGTTAAATTCAGTGAAGTGATGGCCCCTTGAAATGTGATCAATTCTAAGTATATGAACCACGTCATTTAACTCGGGTAATTTCCCATCATGTCTGAATTGGGAGCATGTGTCCTGCTAAATGTATATTATGCCATTTATTTTATACAGTACCTCTGCATATCAATTTAGTGTAATGTATTTAATAAGATTTATGTGTGTCTTATTAACCCCTTTCTTCTTCTCTGCTTTTATCTTGTCTTATCATTTTATAGTAATGTTTATTCTTTATTTTGTCCCACTAACATACGGCCCAACCTATAAGCATCTAGCCAGATGGAAGGTTGCAAAGGTTCAATTCTAAGTTGTGGCAATGTCTTTAGAAGCGACCCTTTATGAAATAAACTATGTTTCAGGTGAAAAATTATGGCCCTCAAGTGGTCATCAATCTGGTATATAGAGGATTGGTTTGCTATAATTGTACTCACACAAATTACACTACATTGTTGTGGAAAGTTTTTGTACTAAATTCTTCTGTACTCTTCCAGTGAAAGCAGCTGATGGAGCTCTCTTCCGTGTCAGAAGGTTGTTCTCTCGTGGTCTGAAGAGGAAGCCCATGGCTCTCATCAAGAGACTGCGCAAGGCCAAGAAGGAGGCCCCTGCTCTTGAGAAACCCGAGGTAAGATATCATGGACAATGGGTGTGCATTCATTGTTGTAATACGTAAGAGAGATATAACCGTATACGACCGTCCAAGCTCCCAGGGCTGTTACATGAGGGAGGGCCCTTGGATGGTCGGATATGACAATGCTGCAACAAAAATCAATGATAATTTTGTCGTACTCGATAGTTTTGACCTAGAGGTTAAACAGGTAATAGTGAAAATATTTGGATGTTTTTTAGGCTCATTTTTAACTTTTGAACATAAAATAATTGTAATTTACAATATAAAAAATAGCTGTGTCGTAGGCATTTTAGAAATCATTCAACTTGATGCATTAAATGCAGTACACACGTCAACATATGAGTTTTATTTTTGCTATTATCTTTAGTTCACTAAACTAACATAAGGAAATGTAGCACTCCTGCAAAATCATTTAATAATTTCCTACAAGAAGCTGCTGCATAAACATTTGAAGGTAAAATTTGTCAAATCTCTTTCAGTGCGTCAAGACTCATCTTCGTGACATGATCATTGTGCCCGAGATGATCGGAAGCATCGTGGGAGTCTACAATGGAAAGACCTTCAACCAGGTTGAAATCAAGGTAAATTAAACTAAATTCTAAGACTAATCCTCTGTGTGCAATAAAGAACATCTGATTTAAGTAAACATGCGTGTCACATTGAATTTCACTTTAAAAATCAATCTGTGAAGACGAGTGGTTACCAAAAATTGATAATCTACTTTTTGCTGTTAAAATGTTCTGTTGGCTGTTTTATAAATTTTCTAATGAACTGATTTTATGTTTCAGCCTGAGATGATTGGCCATTATTTGGGAGAGTTCTCCATCACATACAAGCCCGTTAAGCACGGCAGACCCGGTATTGGTGCCACACACAGCTCTCGGTTCATTCCTCTCAAATAGATCTTTATGTACATTTTATCGATTGAATAAAGGTGTGATTGAACCAATATTTTCTTTTGTTTTTTCTAACTTCAGTGTTCACATTTTTTCAACTTGCCACTTCCAACATATTCACACAGGATTTTAGTTACATGACACTGTGCACATTGGTCTGGTCCTCTGTGCTTTTAGAAAAAAAAACACCCCAAGGGATTATTAATCACTGTAAAATTAGAATATTTCGGGGCTTTTAATATTTGTGAATTTGGTCTATCCTAGACGTACTTTACACAGGCCATTAATATTTGCTGACTACTGTAAAGCAAGAAATATTTGCGAACGATTTAATGTGCCTATGTGAAGTATGTCCAGCAGGATGAACCAAAATCGCAAAATTTTATAGCCACAAAATGTTCTATTTTACAGTATTTAAGTTTGTGTTTTGCACCTACTCATGGAATTCCCAAATTAAAGTCGTCCACAAACATTTCTTGCTTTACAGTATTTTGAAAGTTGAGGTTTAATTTCGGTAACTTGTCCTATGATGAAATTAACATCTATCCATTCATATTTCACTGCTTTTGTTTTTAGACTATAATGGAAGTTGCCATTTTTCTATACACAATATACAGATGACCGCAATATAGTGATACCATGTCTTGCAAACTAACAACGATAATATCCTGGTCTAAACTCTGAGATGAAAGTTAATAATATACAATTTGTATTTATATGACAAAATCATTACCAAATTAATAATTGTGCAAAATAATGGAAGATGTGGCAATTTATAATGAATGCACTGAAGTGCTATAATTATTGTCAACATTACGTGTCACATTGCACAACAAAAATGAGTAAAAAGGTTTAAAAAAAGACCCCAGTTGTAGCCAGGGCCACTACCTAGTCATGTGTTCATGGTTTGTTCACATATTTACAGTATAAAAGATTTAGGCGTACATATGTTTATGTACAGACCGGATAATTAGGGAACTATCGTAAATAATGATACCTGGGACTCGTCCAAATTTTTCTGATTCCTTTTGGGGGTTAGCTGAATTTTTTATCACGGTACGGGATGGTGTTTCAAATATTTTTTTTTCTTTCAGCAATTGTGCAAAAATGCAATGACTATGTAGAGGACTTTTGCTTTAGTAGTGGGGGGGGTTCCAAAAATGGACGACCCCCCAGTCTCGTTATTTATGATTGTTCCCTTCGTTGAAAATGATTCAGTTGGGAGAGGATTTGACAAGTATAAGTGATGAAATTTTAATCCAATACATTTAATTTTACCTTTATTTTTATTTGAACACCAACGATACCACTTCCTAAAAGTTCATGTGTAATTCTATTTGAGGCACCACATAAATAAATGTGGGTAGTAAATACTGAGACAGTCTGATCTACATGACAGCTTATGCTAGATTTGCATCTCGATTTTACACCAGTTTTGTTTTTACTAGTATTGGCATAATTTAAGACTAGAATAGTCAGAAGAGAAAATATTAGCGACTTACTAGTTGTTGGGGGTATTGGTGTTAAAAAAAAAATCAAAATCTTTGTCATAGGCTTGGGTGTAACAGCACACTGGGGTTACAATGTGGTGAATCAAAATTTTTGCTGTATCTCACCAATTTTATAGATTCATAATTTAACAGTTTCATTATCTTGATAAGATACTGTAAAACTAGAAATGTTTGCGCACAATTTAATTTGCAAATTTCGTGGGTAGGTGCAAAAATGCAAATTTAAATGGTCAGGAAACGTTAATAGATAGCCTATTAAAGTAGGTGCAGGATGGACCAAAATCGCAAAATTGAATAGTCACAAAATAATTTATATATGAAAATCGCAAAATTTAATAGGCACGAAATATTCTAGTTTGACAGTATTCAATTCAAACACGGGTGTAAATCATGCACACACCCTCCAAGTGACCGCTTTACTTACTTGTCATGTAACACGGTAAAGCACCAGGACAGTCATACGTTTGCATTGTGTATCAAACCGCGCATTCAACAATATGAACACGCCAGGACAGTCATACATTCACAGTGACATTTGCATTGTGTCACGCATTCAACAATATAGACCAATGATCAGCGCGGGACTCAAAGTGATGTCCGCTCCCGCGATGATTTTTCACTATTCTGTCCGCTCCCGCAGTTATTAGCCAGAGCAAACGGTGAAATAATTAGGCAAGTCGTGTTAAAAGCGTGAAATTTGGCACAGATGAGGAGAAACATATATCTTTAAGATTTGGATGTGGAGGCATCGCAGCTTTTGCCTCGTTTAGGTTTGGCGGCCATTTTGTTTCCGCCATTATGAGTGAACACATTTCTGCTAATATCTTTGTATCTTTACAAATAAATATTATAGTTCTGTGTAAATAAGCGATAATTGCACTGTTACTGTAGTACGTACCATTTGTATGAACAGAACTAAAATATTTATTTTGTGACTTACCAACTACTTATATTGAAATAATTTGCCGATTCTTGAAAATACTGACCATTTTCTTTATACATGTTGTGTGTATTCAACAAGTAAGTTAAACACGCGAGATATTGATTATTGATTACAGCTAGTGTCTCAGCCACTTTCTGAACCTCATACACCGGTCAGACATCCACATCCCTGTTTGCCACTGGGAATTATGAGGCGTGATTTGGCAAAGAGAGCTGGTGGCTGTGGTCCAGGTGTGCACATTAAATTATTGTGGACATGCACGTGTCAAATGATCCCTTCAATCTAACATACATCTTAGAGATGCAGTCTGTTTTGAGAGCGTGACTTATTCTTAGTAGATATAACATCATCATGGTTATGTGATCCAGCTTGAGTGATCTACCAAACAACACTTGTGCTATATGTGTTCTGGATGTGTTAAGTGTGTTTTGGTGGGGCATGACCCCTGTATTATAACAACAAAACTGAATATTTTCTAGCCTTTACTATAGTTTCGTAAAAAAAGCAATGAACACAATTGCATTGTCATGGAAATGTAGAAACAATATAAACAACATCAAGGTAAATAAGGTAGGTGTCAGGTATATAAATGCAATTTCAGAAATTAAATAGTAACCATATACATTGGCAAATCCCGTGGGCGAAGGGAGCATGTCCCCCAAAGCCCACCTCCACCGACTTTTCCCACTAAAATAATCCATTTTCATGTGTTTTTTTGCATGTCCACAATCGACCACAAGTTACGAAACCCACGAAATCCCTTAATTGGGCCCTACTTTTCAAAAAACCTGGATTAACAAGTGATACCCATATATCTTTAATTACAACATATATTTGGACACGTGTGTACATGCTAACAATCAAAAACAATATTGAATAGATAGAAATATAACTTATGTGAACCTGTGCAGAGGATAATTAACTTTTTAGAAGCTCACGCACAAGACTAAACTATATGAATATGAGCTAAATACACATCAAAATATATTTTAAATATATCTTACATATTGGAAGCTTTATTTGCTATATTAGATTTATTATTTAACATGCAACTTATCATTGTTAGTCTCGTCTCTTTCATTTGAGAATATTCCTCAGCATACTACCTAATGCTACCCATATATATTTCAGCACCCTCAAAAATATAATACGAGAATGAAGCATAATAAACAAAAAAATTATATATCACAAAGAGTTCATGTCACATTCCATTTCTAAAGAAGAAAAAAAAGTCTTCATCTAAAGAAAAATATGTACCATCTTCAACACTTCTGGAAACAACATTTTGGGCAAATAACTAATCAGATATTTTGTAAGTATCTAAAGTAAATTAACATTCAAGAGTCGACCAAAACGTAGGGGAAAACTTTTAAAAATTCCTTGTGAAACAGTCACTTTTGTAGCAGTATAAATTTTGACATTTACGGCCAATAATTTTCATTTTAAAACCACCTGAAATGCTAAAAAGGCTACTGTGCTCTGCCCACTTGAGAAAAGTACAATAAATACTCAAACTTCACGAATTTTGCTAAAAATATTAACCCCTTTAAAAAGTGTCCACCTAAAATATCCAATTGTGTCAGATAATAATAGATTGCCAAATGAATGTGGATATGAGATAAGAGAATATTGAGAACAGATAATTGGATAATTTTATAAACAGTAATCCAATCAAGTAATGAATTCTGTGCATGAGTGAGACTGAGCATAAAAGAGAGCATCTCTCATTCACCACAAGGCGACCAACTTTCATAACGTAAAGTCAGCAAAAATCTAACAACCATCATATCAGATTCTAGTGAAGGTGATGTGGGCAAAAGGCAGAACCCAACCCGTACAACAATCCTGGATCTACCCCTGACATTTATCCTCATCTTTATTTGAAAGACACCAGTTGTGTCTAGTAAAAACCTTATCTCACATTGTTCAGCGCCAATCGGAATATAAAAATTCCATCAACAGGCTGCCAGAGACTATTTTGTTACCCGAAATGAGGTTTTTTCAAGACATGCACAAAACACCTTGCTTCAACTGTCAGTCAGTTCAACCCTGTTGGAGGTTATTGATATTGTGGACCAATTTTCAAACATGCAAGAATGGCATAGATATGGCAGGATCAAGATAACAATGTATTCTTTCTAACGCAATGCCTTTTATCACCAGATATTGTTTCGATGGACGAAAATTGGAGGATGGAAATTTTGTAGACCGAAATAATCCATGTAATTGCCTGCTAGGAATGTTACTTTTATTGTAGTATCAACAACAGATATAAAATCCATCTAATTGTTCGTGTACCATACGTCTGTTCAGTATATAACAGTGAAAATTAGCATTTGTGTTAACTAAAATTGTTACAACATTGTGTTATTATCTCCCAACACTGCTTTACCATACCATGTTGAAGAAATTTCTCCAACAGCACTGACAGTTGAAGCACCGTGCAAAACAAGCACCCAGCCCTGCTCAGTCAAATAATGAAATTCACCACTACTATTTCATGTTACACTTACCACTTTTTAAGTTTATTGTTAGATTCAATACTCCCATCAACAAAAAAACACATTTGTTCTGTCCCACAAATAACGATGCCACGAGCCTACACGGACGCAAAATAGCACAACACCTCTAAAATCAACTGACTTCTCTACCATTTCTTGTTTAACCTGATTATTGACCACCTGCACACATCACATATCAATGATCAATGATCACAACAAACATCTGAATCAGCATAGTGGTGAACTCCATACTCCCCCCCCCCCCTGCTCAGTCTCTCTTATTGAGCCTGTCAATGGTGCCCTTGCCGAGGTAGAGCTGCGACAGCACTCTGTTCTGCTCCAGACTGTTGTCCCAGTTGCCGCCCCGCGTGCTCTCGAAGCCGGGGTTCATGTTGACGCCGCTCAACAGCGCGGTGGCCGTGCTGCTGATGGTGCCTCGCTCCATGAACACGTCTGTGAACGTCGGCTGTCGTGGCGTCTCGCCGTTGGACGTCGTCGGCGTGGTGGGTGCGTTCACGCCCGGCACAGCGTTGAGCAGAACGCGCTCGTTGCCGACACTCGACACCTCGTGGGACGTGAGCGAGCGCTTGCTGCCCGTGGTGGAGCCGATGTCGGCGTACATCGGGTCGTGGAAGCCGCTGCTCTTGCCCCCCACGCTGCCGCTGCTGCTGCCCACGTGCGAGCTCGAGTAGCCCGGGATGCCCCCCGAGCCGGACGTGTTGAACGCCAGGCCTGCAAGTAGGACGACGACGGGTAGAACAGTCAGGGAAGATCGACCACATGAGGCATAAATTTGATCATTTTTAGATATCACCATTTTTCATGATCCCCACCTTCACTAAAGTCACTGTCACATAGAAAAACGGATGAAACACGTAAGTAGGACGTACAAATGTTTTGGCGTTTTCTTGATATGCGGGGCTCCGTGGAGAATAATGACAAAAATTGTTGGACTTTACTTTGGAAATTAAGCAGATTTAACACAAATGATACACGGAATGTCCACCTACACCCCATGTACACTCACGTAAACATGATATTTTGGTTGCAAAGTAATGAAAAAACCCAGCACAGATGAACAACGGATAAATAGCATTGCACGAACGTTTTACAGACGATGTACGTTTGTATCACGGTAATATGGCGTACAGTACGATATGAAAATCCATCCGCGCTAATACTTTTGAACATTCCAAAAGGATTAGCGCGGACATCTTGACCTATAATGTAGCCTGGACGTCATCCACTGACCACGACCGCCCCCCACCGACCCCACGGCTCGGTCAGCCCGAGGGTCGGCCGGGGGGACGCCCGGCTCGTTCTAAGTCGGTCAGCGGTTCGTGGGATTGACCTGGATAGTACGTAGCTATCCGCAGGGTTGAACCCTTGCTCTGATGCACACTCGGAGCCTCGCTGGTTACGTATTTCCCCCTTGTGTCCGCTCGTGAGCCCCCACCTCGGTTATACCGAGGAAATTATGACTAGGGATATGGACGGGTCGGGCAAGTTATAAAAAGTCTGAATGTGGAACAGCAGGGCGGGGACTTCAGGAGGAGATGGCAGCCCACGGGGGGGGGAATGATTACGAATGAATGCCCCGTATGAAAACCCGCAGGTGCCATTAAACAGAAGGATGGGGAATCGGAGTGCTGCCGCCACTCAATATGAGATGACAGGTGGGCGAGAGGGTGTGGACGTGTACTATGGACCTCTCGATCAATGATAGCGTGGGCGATATGAAACGGGGGTCGACCAAGGGGACATTCTAGCCTAAACGACTCGTGGAAGGAAGACATACGGTGGTGGGACGCGACCCCCATGCCGGGTGATTGATCAAATGACAAAATGGCGGCAGATTGCAGGGAGACTATATGAGGCTCGGGAGTGAAGGAACCCGAGAGTTGGATTTGAACTATTGAGATAACGGCCCATAGCTGTCCTAGCGACGGTTGCTGCGCAAACAGCGGGCCTACGCCGAGAAGTGACAAGTGCTCGGTTTCACCCGAGCCCCGAAAAGATCTACTGGATCTGGGTCCCGCCCCATGGCGGCTGGGCGGGACCCATCGAAATAGCGTGGGTTACTGGATGGACTGAGGTGGATTTCCCCCTCTAGGGAGGGACGAGCAATTGAAAATTTGGTGGCTGGGTACCAGGCTACTGGGGTCAGCCAGTCATCTAATATCTTTTATTTATTTTTCAGAGCCCTACCTAACACCTGGCAAGGAGTCCAGCGAGCTTGTTGTGACAATATTTAAGAAGAGAAGAACTTTAGCTATTACTACTGCTGTAGGGACTATATACAATCTATGTCAAACATAAAAAAAAAATCATATAATCTATGCTAATTTAAAGACTATCCACTCATCCCTCCATCTGTATGGATCTCTACAGCTTGAGTAAAAAACACCAATAAATATGCTTAAGTTGATCAGATATTTTATTTTAATTTATCGGCTATTGACTCAGCTCATATGCCCTGTAGCCTTATCGGATCATTGCTCATAATCATGTTTCTAAAAGGACAGTTAATTAAAACATCCATACTGCAGACAAGGTGCAATGATAATAATGATAGCCATTCAGGTCTGAGTGACTGTCCTGATGGGGGTACATTATCATAATGCAAACACCCCTGTGTCACTGGGGACATTGTGATCTTTCATCCTGACTCCTGCCAACAGAGGCAAATTTCCTATGATCACACCTTAAAGTTGCATATTTCTTTAACTTCTTCCACTTGGGGAATTAGAACTTTGTTAAGTAATTTATTAGCTTTGTCTAGGGACTATTTTGATATTCTAATTTTCTGGTGTTAATTGTAGAGCAAATTATTCTATTGATAAATTAAAGTCTCAGGGTTGGGGAGTATTATCTGGCTACATAACATAGAGCATGACTAGAAAACTATGTGATTAATTACTTTTTACACATGACTGTGAAGCAACAAAAAATTTAACAAGCTCGCCGGCATCCAAATATTAGATTCCAAAGATAAAGGATATTTTGTAAAATATGGGAAGCTATTCAATTTATGTTTTTAACATGAGAGGACTGGGGATATGACTTAGTTCATTGAAGACAACTGAAAACATATATAAAATCCATGAGGTTTATTCTTGTCATCTAGAAAAAAAAATGCAATAGAATGCAATATAACTTGAACAAAACAAACAATAAAAATGTACCACCTTACCCTCTCCACTTTCAATGACTAACATGTCTCAGATAACAGTGACAAAAAATGATTAGTGACATTTTAAGGCGATAATATTTGACTAACGCACTAGAGCAACAGAATATATGACCCACTTGTCCACCAAAATATATGCTAGACAAGATTGACTGAAATTTCAAATTGGTCCAGAGAGAACTATGAATTAAATTTTTATACACATTAAAAATTGGTGGATTTTTACCACCTAGGTTGAAAATTTGCAATAAGTTCTAAACAGCTCTACATAAATTTACATTCTGCAATTTCTTCACTTGAAAGGCAATTTATGTTGACTACGAAATATTATAACCACACAGGGCCGGTTTTTACTGAGTTTCCCCACAAAAATACAAGCATTCTAGGATGATTGCTTCTAACAATGGTTTGAAAGAACTTTACAGAATCATAGCTGGAAATCACAATTTCATCACAAGCAACATAGGTGGTAAATGACTCACATTACGTTCTATCAAAACAGAAGTTTTCAATACACAACTCTAGATGATTCTGATTTCTTGGCTAACCCGCGGTGCACCTATTGAGAATCACTAGTCTAACCGCTAAACTCGCCAAATTTCGTCTGCACAAGCTTCCTCATTTCCAACCGGCCAGGAGTTCATGAAATTCCACGCTCGGGGACCCAAAATGGACAAAAAATATCGGAAAGTGGACCCCCTTTATTAGTAGATAACTGTTCAGAGAAGATGTTAGCTCCGTTTTACATATGACAGGAATTGGTGTTGGTCGGTCAACCGAACTGTCATGGCCGCCGAGCTCCCAACCGACCGGTTTTTCCAGAAGAATTTTAATTCACCCAATGCAGACTGGCAGTGGGGAAGGGGGGCCCGAGGCCCCCCTAGTCGGGTGCCTTGATACCTTATTGACTTACCCTGTATTAAATTACGTGCTAACACTTCTACAAACAGAAACTAAATAAAACAACTCCTGCACAAAAATGACGCTAAGTTTCTTCTGCTAGCTTCAGTGTGACTCGTTTTTGCATTTCTGCGAAACGCACCACTGTCGGAAAACTCACTTCACGAGCAAGTTTAAGCACTAGGAAAATGCGAGTGATATAGCAGCTGTGCTGCAATAACATCACTCCACATAATTTGCCATACAAAAACGGATGAGACACTGATGGTCGGCATATCTACACAGAAGAACCACGCACGACAAAAAATCCGTCCATCCTACCTGCGTGTTTCATCCATTTTTTCTATGTGACATTGACTTAACAGACCATCAAGAATTCTTTCTTCACAGAATCAACGTTTGACGTCTCACGACGATTAGAACAATAAAGGGAAATCGACCAGATGAAGCTTCCACCTCTAGAGATGTAGCGTTGCTAGGGATGGGGAACACTGACTGAATGGATAGAGTTCAGGAGGCGCTGTATGTCAGTACCACTTGGAGGCTGCCTTCTTGAGTGTTCTCAGACCACCTGTATGACGATAGCATCTCCAGGGATAGAGATGGAGATTTGTTAGCGATGGGGGGTGCTGACCCTCTTAAATGCCAAGAATGGAGGGGACATATGCATTCCTGAGACTACACAGCCGAGCCATACCCTCAAATTGATAATTAGTTTGGGCATAAATTTTATCATTCATAGTTGGACAATTTTTCACCAAACGTACCAAACCTTCGCTAACAGACCATCAAGAATTTTTTCATCACAGAGCGACGTCTCACCTAAGTGATTCTTCACCACTCTGAGCAAGCGTTGATGTATCTCACCTGTGGTGGAGCCAGCGAATGACGTCTGCCCGGCGTGGTTGCTGGAAATGGCCGACGCCTTCTCGTACAACATGCTGGTCTCACGCTTGAAGAAGCGCAGACAGAGAATGACAGCAAGCACCACGAGGAAGATGATGACGATCGCGATCACAGGGATGAAGATCATCAGCCACAGCGGGAACGACTCCTCCTGGGTGTTGGCGGACGATTTCTGCTCTGTAACACGCACGGCTGGGGGATTAGAACTGCTAGCGTCTTACATGTGCAGCAACAGTGTAGGCTGGTTTGATGATAGAAATATCAGATCACGATTGTAGTATCCATTACAGGGCTGCCAACCCCCTCTCGAGGATTTCTGTACTCCCGATGTCCCAAATTAGTATTTTAGGGGTCCAAATTAGTATTTCGAGGGAAAATTCATTATTTGCCGTTATTTAACTTTTTACAGCAGGAAATAAGGTACAATGTACACTAAAAACACTGACTTGATTAATTTTAATGCATAGAGTATAATTCAACTTCATTAAAGTACCCCAATGGGGCTCAGCCCGGAGCCCGGCATGGGGTGGAGGTGCGAAACCGGGGTCATTTAGCTCCCAAAAACCTGCGAGAACATACTTGTGTGTAATACTTCTATTTTATGCTGGTGTAAATAGATTGAAATTGAAGCAATATATCATTTCATGGAGTCGTGCATGTGTGAGGCTAGAGATAGAGGTACAAATATCAATATCTGTCATTCATATAGACTTTATAGACGTATGTCGAGGTGCTGCCGATCGCATCTAGTACACTGCTCAGGGAGTTTGTATACACAGTCAACTTGTATGTTCCATTTTAAATGGATTAAACTACTTTATTCATCACAGATCATGTGCAAAAATGCATTTCAGTAAAAGAATGTTTACCCAACATTATTTAGATTCGTTGTATGTAAGTAATATATGAAGTAATATATGCCAGGGATCCATGTAGAACCATCATCAGGTTCCTTTTCAAACATCATGACGGTCTCTAGCATTTGACAAGTCGCAAATGATGCACTTGCATTTTTAACTGTATACGATAACAATATGCAGCGCATGTTTTATATGCTGTCATATTTTATTTTTCATTATAAACGATTATATTGTGCTTTAGAACCTGCATATATACATAGTTATTATCTATTTCTACCTGTAAACTTTCCTGGCCGTGTTACCTTTAATTATATTATCGCTCATCTATACAGTTTGCCACATGTCCGCTAGAGGCGCTGCATGCGCTAACTCGATTCGATATGATGTTTGTAAAACCGGCGAAAGCTGTTTACCATGCACTAATCAATCGAGTACATTTTTTTGCGTGAGCAATAACGTAAGTAAATTCATTCTACAGAAAAATCATTCTACTTCTGTATTTATCCTCATAACCACTCAAATCCGTACTATAAATAGTACAGATTCGTACTTCCGTATTCAGACACTCGAATTCGTACGAATACGGCCACATCCGTACTACTTGGCAGCCCTGATGCCATTATGGCTTACATAAATTTCACTCGACAGCATTCCGGGAGTAGGCGAATAACTTACATTCCACATGCATTTGACATACGTTAAGTGCTGCTTGATTTATGCTATAGTATCGCTATAGTACCGAAGCATGTTTTTCCCTGCAGTACTGTTCCAGCGGGGCACGTGCAGCGGAAGTTTCCCTCTGTGTTCTGACAGCCGTCCGAGCAGCCGTCCGTCTCACGCTCACATTCGTCTACATCTGCAAAATAGCGACAGCAAGTAAGTAAGTAATTAAGTAAGTAGCATTTTACATACATCCACATTATCTACTGCTGGAATTTAAGAATACACGTGTAACATCGGCATATATCTTACTATATATAAGTGTCACTCTATCTTGTCAAAGAAATTTGTTTAACAAATAGAAACGAATGACGTTTCTCCTATGCATTTCTCGTCTCTTACAGCGCGGTGAACATTGAGGGAGGAATAATTATGACGGTCAGCTGGGGGCTTTTTCAACATACCTGTGCAGACCTCAACCTCAGTGCCATTGACGGGTTCGTATCCTGTGTCACACTCACAGCGGAAACTTCCGGGCTCGTTGACACACTTCTGGGAACAGCCGCCATTGTTGGGCAGACACTCGTCTATGTCTGTCATTGCAGAACATAAAAAACAAATTAGAACAGCAGAAGTAGGAAAATAAATTCAAGAGTAAACATCTGCCAATTCACAATAGGTAAGTAAGCCGGGTTAGCGTTATAACCTGTTAATCCTGTCAGCGTTTTATCGTCTTGACAGTTGTCTATTTAAGATATCATGGAGACACCTTTTTAGATATGGATGGGCGAGTACATCCAATCACCAGTATATTTAAATGGTAAACCATAATAATGAAACTTAACCCTTCAAAATAATAGTAATATCTAATTACTAGAGTAGAATTTCAGTCTTGATGGACCATCTAATTCAAAGACGTCAGAAAAAGCAGACCTGAGCACGTTTTTGCGTCTGCTGCCAGTTTGTATCCTTCGGTGCATGTGCACTGGAAGCTGCCCTCTGTGTTGGTGCAGTTCTGAGAACACGGGTTGTCCAGACACTCATCTTGGTCTGCAACATTAGAACATACGAAATTATTCATGTAGACCCAGGGTGGAGGACTAGGTAGTTGGAGCTCCTTTTGGACACATTTTACCATGAATGGGTGGCTTTGGGGTGAGTTCCATGCATGTATTGTATGATAGGGTACGTCATTAAAACACCGCTTAATACGAAACTTGATTACGAAATCAATAAGAATAGCAACCCATATATTTGACAACTTAACTGATTTCTGGTGTAATTTCAGTAGGCTTATATTATGCATGCCCACACATGCTTTCTTCTCATTTAAAGTTCTCTAGACCAGCAACTGTGCAGTTGCAAGCCCATATTATGCTCAGAGTCACATACATTCATCAAAGTAATCTAGCTGGTCCCTTTGAGTCCTCACCTTCACACTGCCTGAAGTCGGGCGGCCCCACGACGTAGCCTCGGTCACACTCGCACCGATAGCCTCCGTCGAAGTTGACGCATTTATCTGAGCAGCCGCCGTTTATCGGGGCTGGATTCAGGCACTCGTTGATGTCTGTAAACGTAAACGTACAAGTTTTGTTATCTACTATTCAGCCTTTACTGGCTTACTATTGATACCTACATGTACATGTACAATAGAACCTACTATCAGACCTACTTGACCATGATAGTTGTCTAATTTACCTGAACACTGTGGTAAAGTTAAGCTTGTTTTAAGCTTTATTCTCAGCTACAATGGCAGCACCATTTACTCTTTAACCTCAGGTTTGACCCACTAAAAGTTTAACTAATTGTATTTAATACGTCCAATTGTCCATCATCAAATACAAGTGGGTATTTTTGTTCTTTTAAGAGCTATTGTGGTGTCCTTATAATATGAATGATTGAAATATTTTTTGCTCTCTTCAACTTTGAATTAAACCAGTCCAACTGTTCTCTCTTGAAAAGCCGAAGAGTTTTTACCTTCGCATGTTTTTCCGTCTGGTCCGAGAGAGAATCCGTCTGGACACTGGCAGCCCTGGGAGGTGCAGTTGTCACTGCACCCGCCATTGTTGTTATCACAGTCGTCGATGGCTAAAAGTTACACATATCAGGTTCATATTTAGTACCCCTTATGCATTGCGTTTCATCGAAACTCAGTATTTTGTCTGGGCTAATGCGCGGCTTCTACAAGAGAGAGAGAGAGATCAGCACAAAAAGGCTGGAGAAGCATGATCACCATGTGTGGAACCTCCCTCCTCCAGTTCTTATTCAGGGTCATTAGATCTACTAGAAATGTATCGATATACATAAAGCTAATGCCACTAATGACACTTGGTTATAGATTAGTTATATAAAGACTGAACTGTGATCTGACAGTGTAGATTACTAGTCACTTAAAATTATGCTATGAAAAAGCCACTTAAACCAATAGCACAGCCGTAGTTGTATCTCACCTTTACACGTCGTGCCGTCTCCAATGAGCTGGAAGCCGCTATAGCAGGAGCAGACGCGCGACCCACCATTGTTAAGGCACGTCTGGGAGCAGCCGCCATTGTTGTCAGAACACTCGTCTATGTCTGGAATGCAATGGAACTTGATGGTTGACGTAGCACAGTGAAGTGACCGCCTGTCTATAGAGACGGCCTGTCTACAATGACTGCCTGTCTAAAGTGACCACCGACTAAAGTGACCAATTTGTCTAAAGTAGCTGTGTCTCACCAGGCACTCGCTGGCTCTCTCCACTTGACCGAACCATCTCAGATGGTTAGCACCGAGAAAGCATTTGAGGAAGTAGAAAAAAGTCAAAAGAATAAAGCTTCAAAGGTAACTAGATATCTAGTTCAAATATGGACAAGTTAACCAAGTAGTCTATAGCAGCACATGAACTGTATGCAACATAAAGAACTATGCCCTTACCATTACAAGTGCGTTTATCTGCTGCCAACAAATATCCTGACTGACAGGAACAAGTGAAACTTCCAGGTGGCGAGTTGGTGCAGATCTGAGAACAGCCACCATTGCTGGTAGCACACTCATTTACATCTGAAAATACAACAAAATATTCGTATCAGAAAGTTATTTCATGTGTGTCTTTGTATCAAAAGCAAGGTCACATGTTGTTGTTTTTACATTCCTCTGTTTGCTTCATATAGTTACTATAAATATTTCGCCAATGGGCACACCTGACTCATGAATGACACTTTATTCCGACTAATGTCCCGTGCAATTTAGTGTATAGCATCTGATAGAATTGGCACTGACCATTGCATGTTTTCCCATCTGAGTCCAGCACTGAGCCCGGGTTACATTCGCACCGATAGTTTCCAATCTGGTCCACACATTTCTGGCTGCAACCACCTGGTAAAAGGGTTAACATGCTAGATTAGGTGAGTGTATTGTAGGGGTGGATCCATCTTTTGCCATAAGTGGGTGGTTCTGTGTAAATGGCAGAGGTAAGACAATTTTGTAAGCTTTCAAACTAGAAGGTCATCGTTAGAAAATAGTTTTGATGGATTTTGAAAGGTGATGATAAAAGTTTTACTCAAGAGTGGTTCCTGAATCTTTCGATGTATTACAATTGATATTTAATCTTGCATTAACAGGGGTGTGCGCTTATTGGAGGGGGGGGATGCGATAATAAGATCGATTACGGTAAATGTGATTGGAATATCCTGCCTACCTGCCTACTCGACTTTATGTAATATGATTATAAATATGTATTTTGAAAAATGCTATTAATTTTGTGTATGTGTAAATATAATTCATATATATAATCAAATAATTAACGTCCACATAATTCAATGTTCTATTCAAACTGGAGTCAAGATAATCTGTGCATATAATGCGTGTAAATAATCAAATAATTAATAATATATAGAATGACAACTGTGTCATCCATTGTGTTTCAAGCAAAAGATTTGAGTACAGTGAATATCCTCAACAAGGAAGAGTAAACAAAGGAAACTCTGAATAAAAGAAACTTCTCTTCTGCAGTAGCTTACAATAATGTAAGTATTAACTGATGTAGTAATCAAAGGAAACCCTCTATAAAGGAAGGATTTGTGAAAAGCTGCCAATAGGGTTCCGTTGTTGAGGATTTTCACTGTATTTCGTCAGATTAAGAAAAAAACTCCTAGTCTATCCTGCCGTTGTTTGTCCTGCACTCGTCGCAGCTCACAGTGCGCTTACAAAAACAAATTTCAGCAGAAAAACAAAAAATAAAGAGCGCACCCCAACAATTTTTCGTGGTTTATGCATTTTTTTCTAACTTTGACTCCACAGATCATGATAACACAATGCGCCCGGATTGCTATGTGGTAATCCGCATACGGAATAATACTGGCGTGTTATAGTCTTACAAAATAGCGCCCGTAAAAAGAGCAAGATTTGTATAATATTCAATCTGCATTAACAGGAGTGTGCGCTATTAAAAAGATCGATTACGGTAATTGTGATAGGAGTACCGTTGTTTGTCCTGCACTCGTCGACGTTGACGCAGCTCACGCCGTCCGTGTCGAGCGCGTAGCCTGCGTCGCACGCGCACGTGTACGCGCCGGGCAAGTTGACGCAGCGCTGCGAGCAGCCGGCGTCCGGCAGCGGCGACGTCGAGCACTCGTCCACGTCTGCCGCAACAAACGCCGGGTCAAACATCATACATGCTCAATTTTACTCTCACTGTTCTTGCAAGCAAGCTCCTACCACTGTATTTATATAGCTGAAGACACAGCTTAAATTTGACTATATCAAGAGGCCCTGACGGGACTCGAACTCACAACCCCAAGGTTGTGAGACCAGAATGATACCATCATCCAAAGCAGTGGACTGTTAAAAGGTTACTCGGACGAACCGTAACCACCAGCTTACATACTTGGTCAGTTATCATCTCAACCCAGAGGTCGTGGGTTCGAATCCCACCTTAGGACGGAATTATGCATATTATATCTGTGTTTCCCAGTGCTTGCAGATGCATTCTCAATCTTCTCTCTCTCTCTCTCACTCTAAAAATAAGGGGAGAGGAAGAATGACATTAGAAGTTCTAAGCTGAGGGATCAAAAATACACAGGGATTCATTTTTCTTGATTTTATATGATCTTTTTGATAAGCTTATGGCGCCATAATATTGACAATCACGTAACTTTTACATATTTCTATACAGTCTTGTTGGAAGCAAAATTTTATTCAGTATGGAATATATACAAAAGATCCATCAGCAAAGCTAAAATGCAAACATTAAGTTGGTTATCTAAGGGACGGTGCAATATTTACCAGGAAGGGTGACTGGTAGGGTGACAGGTACTTTTTTCAAGGTGCGAAGTAGGGGGACCTAATGATTTTTAATTCTCGTTGGGCATGGGACTTCTACTTTTTTCAGCTGCTGAAATCCCACTTTGACGTGAGCGAATCGCTACAAATTATTCACACGAATATTCATGGGAGGGGACGTGGACTTTTTTATGAATAAAAGTCATGGGACCTCAGCTTTTTTTTCATCACATCAGCATGGGACAAGACCTTTTTTCAGACAAGTATTTCGATATGCACCAGTCCCCCTGCCTGGTAAATATTGCACTGTCCCTAAACATAAATATAAAGTTTTCCCCATGAATCTTGTAAGGGCAATATTTAGAGTCAAAATCCACGTTGTTCTTTCTTTTTGAATACATTTACACATATTAGATTCCAAACAGTTTTATTATAAAAAACAAGATTCCAAGACAATAAATAATTCTGACTTTCATTTTGAATGCGCTAAAGCATTTTAGTTTTCAAACAGTTTCATTTGAAAAGCAAGATACCAAGACCATAAAGAATACAGTCAAAGGTTTTTATTGCTTTTACTTTTGACCCAAGTGGTCAATGTGATGCCCCAGTCCACAGTAGCAGACAGTAAGTGTGGTAGTGATGGAATCTTAGAGCACACTTTCCACATTCAATCATTAGTCACAATGGTTGAAAACATGAAAAAAGATATATCGTTTATGAATGATACAATTGAAAGATCAGAAAGAAAAATCAATAATTTAGAAAGATGACGATGTGAAGTTGGAAATACTTTGACGAAAGGTATTTCAGTAATCAAATGAAAGCTATCACACAATAAAACATTCGTCTAACGTTACCTGTGCACGTTTTCCCGTCTGTCTGCAGTGTGAAGCCAGATCGGCAGGCGCAGGAGAAGCCGTTTGGCCGCGGCACGCAAAGCTGGGAGCAGTCGTTGGCGGCGCACTCCGCCTCACACACGTGCGCCCGTCTGTGTACAGGGTGTAGCCAGGCTCACACTCGCACCTCGAGGAGGAACAGAGGCGAACTTACAGTACTGATACCGTCAGATTGATACGGAAGAAAAATCTTGAGAATTACACTACGATTCCTTACGTTTTTCGTCAGGCTCACACTCGCACGTCGAGGAGGAGTAATAAATATTAATAATAATTGTCATGTACGGTATAGCTTATGAGTCTAAATCAGACTAATAAGCTTGGTCTAGTCTAACCAATATTGCAAGGCTTATCATTGATAGATGCCATGAGTTGTATTAGTCTATAGGGTACAGGATATAAGTCTGTGTAGATGATTGTAGAGATCAGATAATAAATAGTAACCAAGCCATCTCCAAGGTCTTTCTACTTCCTTATGTCTCAGAGTAAAACCACTCATGACAAAATATGACTTATAGAGCGCCTTATTCTAAGTGTTCTAAAGCGCTTAGACAAATAAATATGAATAAATTACTTGCACATGCAAGAATCAATATCACATCACAATTAGCGGATTAAAAGATATGTTAAAAAACACCACATGAATGAAATATAGAAGAACTACCAGTATGCCTAGACGTATGCATAAATCACACAATTAGATGTAAATATACGATAAGCAGATAATAAGACAGTCATATGTAAGGTGTAAACTGAAATAACAGGAGTAACAGAGGCAAACTTACATTACTGATACTGTCAGATGGATACAGAAGAAAAATCTTGAGAATTTAGACTAGTCGGATTTCCCAATTACGCTACGATTCCTTATGTTTTTTCGTCTCATTGTTGCGACTGTTACGAACAAAAAAATGTTCTGTTGCTTCCGCAAGTTACGGGGTTCTTCATAGCTCGCCTGAAGCTACGTTTATTCTGTTTTTTCCCCTTGTATTATGCATTTTACGGAGGTTCTCGTAATGCATACATCGTATGCATCATTTTTATTAAATCCCAGCAAATCTGGGGTAGGGGGCGAGTGCTGGGGTCATGCACACCCCAACTTTTTCACCAAAAACAACCCGAATTTTTATAAGGTTTTTGGCAGCGGCATAAGGAACCCCTTTACCAAAAACCTGAATCTGCCAGCGCTTAAATGTTACCATTATGTTCGTAATTTTTTATTCACCTGTATCCATCATCTGTGTCGACACAGTCCTGTGAGCAGCCGCCTCTATTGGCACTCTCGCACTCGTTGACCTGCAGGCAGCCTCGACCGTCGTTGTTGAGCACGTAGCCTGGACGACAGCGGCATCGGTAGCTGCCCGCTGTGTTGACGCACTCCTGCGCACACCCGCCGTTGTTACTGGCGCACTCGTCATCGTCTGCAACGAGGTAACACGAGTCCGTGAACGGAGAGTAGAACCTCTCTATTGAGACCGCACCTCGACTGACCTCGTAGAGGTGGTCTCTTTATGAAGGTTTGTGTGGTCTCTTTGACAAACGTTTGTTGGACAGATGTGGTCTCTTTGTACAAATGGTCTTACAAGTTTCACTTTATGAAAATGTGCGAATTCAAAATCGATAGACACTCTTAAAGTAGCCAGCCCTGGTAAAAAGCTGTAGCTAAAGATCAACATGGCAGCCACATAATGTCTACAATATAGAAACCTGGCAGTTTTATGCATGTACATGTAGTCAATCAACCTCACAAGCATCATACTGTTCATAACACTAGATTCACACTAGATTCTTTGTTACCTGTCGCGTGAGCATACAGTATTGGCACACTCATTTCTATTTCTCAACTCACTGGGGACTAATACGGTACTTGCACATTCACTTTATTTTCTCCACTCCCTGGGAACTATACGGTACAAGGCACATAAGCATGTGCTTCCTCAACTCCCGTAGAGTGTTGGGTACCCACCGAGACACGTCTAGGAATCTTCCGGGTTGAGGGAGAAGCCGAGCTTGCAGGAGCAGGTAAAGCCGGCGCCAGCGGGAGTTCCAGTGGCAGCCGGCGCCAACTGGTTCTGGCAGAAATGTTCACAGCCACCATTGTTGGTGTCACACTCGTTTATGTCTGTAAAAAGAAAAAGCTAACATTATGAGCTTCATCAATATAGCAATATCATGATGGGCAACTTTTAAAAGATATGAATGCAAAAGTGTTTTGAGAAAGTCGTCGAGTGAAAATTTTATGGGCTAGCTTGCAAAGATACTTCAGAATAGCGTGGAACTGGACTCACGCCCTTATGATCGACACTACAGGCCAGACGTATATGTGCAGGCAGGTGTGAATAGATTACACCACTCATCCTAATACTTCAATGAAGCTTAATACAGACCTACAAATTCTGACGTTGATTCTGATACTCTCTTGAGAAGTAAGTCCCAAATCCTTCAGTGTGAGGCTACAGCCCTGAATTTTTCTAAGCCGGTTCCAAGTGCATATTGCCAAAGAAAATTAGATATTTTCCTAGATTACGAATTGCAAAGTTTAGCATGTTTACAAATGCTTTTAGATTGCAGCCCCAACTCAACTCCACCTCCAACACCACTGACAACATCTTGCAGTGACATCTATTGAATTGTAAAATATCCAGAGAAAGAGCCCATAATTCATGATGCATCCCTAGTTTAAAAAATTGCTAAAATGGTCCACCCTAAAAATCCTCTGCAATCATTGTGAAACCCCATACAACTGTTCTCTTGACAAATAACATAGATCTGCCCTCACAGATTTGGGGTACGCATGGACAACACATCCCTCCCCTCTTTTCCCTCCGAAAAGTCATTTTCATCAAGATTTTCATTTTGCATCACCGGGTTGTTTCTCACATGTTCATCCCCGACAAAATCTACCAGCTGCTTGCTCCCACTTTTCCCAAACCTTGACCTGCTACAGACGATATCACTTACTTGCATATCTGATAATTGCATAACACTGCTTAATTGCATAAAGACTGTAAAACCACTTGTTTATTAATATTTTTTAAACGTACTGAATAATTGCGTATATTGCTTAATCGCATAAAATGTGTGTGCACGGAGGTTGCACAATTAAGCAATCCCGTCTCCCATAGTAACCTCACTCACCGCGACACACCTTGCCCTCAAGGTAGTAGCCGGAGAAGCAGTCACATGTGAACGAGCCTGGCGTGTTGATACACAGGTGAGAGCAGCCCCCTTTGGCCGTCAGACACTCGTCATTGTCGTCACACGTCCGCCGGTCAGCCTGAAGCAAAACACAATGTCCTCGTAGAGTTCCTTTACTGTCACGTGCTGCCACCTAGTGATTAAAGTCTCAGATGATGGACACGGAAAACATCCGAAAATATAAAGACTCTAAGTTAAAATGTATTTTTACAAAATTAGCCAATCATTCTAGTACTCATAAAGTTTTTTGATTTTACCCATTCATAATTTAGTACATGGGTTCGGCTTATATGTGTATGTGTGTAATGTTCAATATACATTGTTTTTAAATTATCAGCATCACAGATATGTATCACAAAATAATGCCAATTAGAATCATGGGCCCCATTTGGATTGGCTTTATCATAATCAAATAACAATGTCATTTTCTATACTACATGTACATGTGCATATACGTTTAGACATAATTTTATTGGGGTTGATATCAGTAGGATTTAAAAAAAAAATAGTAAATAAAACATGTATTTTTGGTGTTATAAAAATATTACTCTGGTAGGTGCCCTCAACTAAGGCATATGCCATTACTAGCTTTGCAATACTTAACTTGATAATTTTCAGTTATTTGTCTATAAAAATCTTTGAGAGAATATAGCTGAATTTGTAAGATCTGCAACCGTTACAAGCACAATAAACTTATATTACAATGCTGGTGTGTCATGGCTACTGAAAAACCTTCTACCATTATGTCTATGCAGCCAGAAACGAGAACGGCACGGCAGAGTGTACTAAACTTACGTTTAGCGTGAATCCGGCACGACAGCCGCACTCAAAGTAGCCGTCGTAGTTGGTGCACAGGTCAGAGCAACCGCCGTTGTTGTCGGCACACTCATTGATGTCTGCAATATACAAATCACAACATTACATTCACCTTGATAGACATGCATATATTTTAAGTCCGTCTGGATTTCGTATACTGTAAAACTAGAATATTTTGTGGCTATTGAATTTGGTGATTTTCATCTATAAATTATTTTGTGACTTTAATTCTGCGATTTTGGTCCATCGTGGAGCTACTTTTTATAGGTTATTAATGTTTACTATTAAGCGTTTTTGTACCTACCCACGAAATTTTCAAATTAAATCATGCACAATTCTAGTTTTACATATATGTCTGTTCGAGAATACAGGTAGTAGCTGTCATTATTAAATGATGTATGCTTGTTTTGAACCAAGACAGATCTTTTTCTTATCCAATTTCTTATCCCTTGTACACATTTTTATGTTCAGGAGCAATCTCCAAGTTATACATCTTCGTCACATGAGCATACGAGAATATAGTAATCAGATTAGAGTTCTCATAGAAATTTCACACAGACAGGTATAGCATATGAAAATATATGCATAGATATCCGGTTAGAATTCTGTTACAAATTTCACGCAAATAGCTAGACAATGCAGCTTGGCGATATCCCGATTTGGTACATTCTAGAAAGTTTACGTACCTCTGCATGTCTTGCCATTGAGCTGGAGTTGGTAGCCTTCGTGACATGAGCACACGTGTCCAGGGATGCGGTTCTCACAGTCATGGTCGCAGAGACCATTGTTGGTCAAACACTCATTTATGTCTGTAAGTGAAGAAACTCTGGTGTTATATAAGATATATATATATATATATATATATATATATATATATATATATATATATATATATATATATATATATATATATATATATATATATATATATATATATATATATATATATATATATATATATATATAATTTTGATTTTCACTCAGGTAGTAAGATGATTATCATAGCGAAATAATTGAAGCTAATCTGTGATAAGTTTTTTTCTTGAATTTTTATACATGAACGAGCATTTTCAAAACAAGCTTTTAAAATCTAGTCCGCAGTCACTTAATACCTGTAAGATACAATATTACACATTCATATTTACTTTTACTAAGAAGTGTCTATGACTTCAAGTAAATGTACTTCTCAATTAAAGAGTATCAGCTTAAAAACTAGCTCAGAGTTGTAAATGAAACCCGCATTAAAATATATCATATAACCCAATACTATCAAATCTATTTACAACACATTCAATATGACTTCAGCGGTACTTAAAGGGTCAAATTACCCCCAACGCCCCCTGATACATGTTATAACCCAATACTATCAAATCTATTTACAACACATTCAATATGACTTCACCAGTACTTAAAGGGTCAAATTATGCCCCCTGATGCATGTACCTGTGCAAGTCTTAGGTCCGCTGAGCTGGTATCCCTGGAAGCAGCCACACTGGAACGATCCGGGGGGGTTGTTGATGCATTCCTGGTCACAGCCGTGCCCTCCCAACTTGCATTCATTCACGTCTGCATGGAGATAATACATACAGTAGGAGCAACTTTTATAAAAATAAAAGTCATAATTTGCTCATGCACAACAGAGCGGCTGTTTGCCTGCTGCTTGGGATGACGCTATCGTTCTGGTCTCACAACCTTAGGGTCGTGAGTTCGAGTACCGTTAGGGCCACTTGATATAGTCAAATGGAAGATGTCTCTTCAACTACGTCAATACAGTGGTAGGTGGGAGCTTGCTTGGCAGAACTGTGAGAGTAGAATTGAATTCACCAGCAAATTTGGTGGAAAGATTTGTAGTTAGTTATTCATAGTTATGTGACCATGACAATACTTAATCAAAAAGTAGCCTGCTCATTGATAATATGATCTGTGCACTGTTGATACAGCTGGACCTGGGTGAAATCATACAGCATGGTGCCGGTGTGTTGTAATATGAGCATCAATGTGTCTCTTTTTATACGTTCAAAGTTATCTTTAAGCCTACATGTATCTGCACGCATCCTTCCTTATCTATTCGGGCTTATTACTTATTGAAAATACCACAAACATGGACTTTGAAGGCTGTGTGAATGGGAAAGCCGTGAAACCCACAATGACCTGCATGTTGCACACGTTAATAGTTGTTTCCTTGGCCAACAAATATAACTTTCGCAAATCATTCATGTCCATAGTGAATATGCTCAGTCAGTAAATAGTGACAAAGGTACTTATTAACTCATATACCTGATCGCTACTCTGCAAACAGAATGACAAACACATCTAATGGGAACACATACAGAAAAAAAGAACCGGAGAACCGGTTCCATTAGGATTTTATGATGATTTCACAAGACAATATTAATCTTTATTAAGAGGGTTTATCATCCTAAACTTTCCTGAAACTCATCTCTGAGAAATTCAATATATGATCCGGTTCGCCATGACCTGGGTTTACGAAATAACCTAGGTTATCTAAAAATTCACGAACATCTAGCGTAGTGATCATCTATCAATAGAATCAACCCTTTACATGAATACTCCCTTAAGTACAATATTAACAAATGATTGCATCGATTACATATTGACAATATACTAAAGTACGTATAGTAGAAAGGCATCTTGATGAAAGAGATAACATTATTTTGTAGGCCACTGTGGTAATTCTCATTCGGCATCGCCTTTGCACTTGTCAAATTACGACTTCGATATTTTAACGTCCTATAATAACGTTTTGCAGACGGTTACTGATAAGTATAAATTATTTGATAACCCGGGTTAGTGATCTTTGAAAATAAATAATTAATTGCCATAAAGAGCGATTTTTCACCTGGCAAACCGGGTCATGGCAAACCGGATCATATACCTGTATGTTTGTTAATAAATCATCAGATATTTCCATATTAGCAAGCATGGTAAAATGGATTATCACTGCAGTTTGCTACATTCATTTTACACAACAGCTGATCCGTACATGGTATGTCCAAAAACTGGCCTTTTGTATGTCTTCGGTATTGGAACTATTGCGGGTAAGTATGCTATATTACCTCATATTACGTACAATCTTTTCAAACTTGCCAATTTTAAACAAGCTTAAATATTGATCACCTTTATTTTCAGACATTGATGAAATTACCAATCGATATGCCATGCCACTTACTTAAGCTACAGATAGAAGTTGATCATTAATATAATGCTCTGGTGTGGATTGAATTAATTTTTGAACGATCAATAATTTGAAGCTTTATAAAATGATGTTGCAACATGTTATCTTGGTTACAACTTGATTTTATAACCAGTTTTCTGTCTCAAACAAAAGTCTTAAAATTACTCATAAATAGAACATATCTTCATCATGTCTCAATGACGCTATTGTAAAGACTTGCAATGGCATAAAATCAGTACAGCAAGAATGATCTTTATGTAAGTGAGTATCTGTCTGTTTGTTTAGTCAGAACCACACACATTACAACACATATAACATGCTAACTACATTGTATTACATTAAAAAAATTAGTTTTGAAATCACTGAGATTTCCCCTCAGGGAATATTTTGGGCACTTAAAACATTTCCACCTATGAAACTCAATATTATTTTCTAAAGGAAGAGTTCCATGGGGTTTTGCAAGGTTTTAATAATGATTCCACGGATGAGAATTAACTTTTCTCAAGAGGCTCAGTATATGAAGTCCATTAAATCATAAATCATTTCACATACATGTATATGCTTGTTAATAAATTATCAGATTTTTTCACGCATGTTAATTTCCAACAATAACCCAACATGAACGGAAGACGCGGAAGTTGTATACCACATATATATTAATGTCAGCCTTTCACTAACAGGAGATACTCCGTATAAGCAAGCATAGTAAAATGCATTTACACAGTTATGTCGCTGCGGTTTCCAACATTCACATTTACACAACTTTTTCTTGCTCGCTAATGGCTTCTATGCTTCAGGTATCGGAGTCATATAAATGATCGTCAAATACACTAATGTAATTCTGTTTGTATCTGTGAGCTGCTTTGTTTGTTAGATGGAGGCATATATTGGATACACAATGACGGATCAAGGGCAGATTTATCACAGTTCAGAACCGTCTGCATAGATTTGATCCCCACCAGCAGCAATGGGCATTTTGTCATTTTATTTCTATGTAAAATACGTTCTTATATCTGTGCTCTATGCACGGATGATATGTACTAGCACTGTACATCATAGGAGTGTTTGTCACAAAGGATACACTTTTGACACCGCCTCTGCATGGCTGGCCATCACTCATACGACCTTGAAGAGATGCCTGAGCTACTGCTACCACCACATGGAGTGGGCATGGGAGCATGGGGACAGATACCAGCAATGCAAAAGTGTGGCTTTCCCGATGAATCAGCAGTTTGGACCATGCTATGCAAGTCCATTGGCTTTGCTCAGCAACATAGGCATGAAAGCAGATCCAAATATGAAAGTTTGCACGTACAAGGCACCAGGTATGAGAAGTCATGCCCAATATTGTCACTTCAGTCACCATTTTGAGTTCAACATGCATTATTATTGATGAATTATCCTGTTTTCAGCCTTGTTCCAATACCAAGATGGAGCCCACTACCAAATTGCTGCTGATAATGCTGAAGCAACTTGTGCCTCACTGGGGAACTCCCGACTCGCGACCCTGGCAGAAATGGAGGATGCTTATTACAGCAGGAAGTACCACCTTTGTGCAGACGGATATGTTAAAGACGGCTCTTCTAACTGTATAGTGCAGCCTGTGCAGTATATCTGCCACAGCCCTAATCTCTACAAATCATGTCCAGGAACTCCCCATAGTAATGTCTTCTGCATTGGAACTACTGCTGGTAAGTAAGTATGCTGTATTTTAAAAGGTAATTATACATATGGTAGTGAGAGATCAGACAATATCTCACTGAGTGTTGAGTTTGGCTGAATGAGTTTTATTTAAGTCGACACTCAGTGAGATATTGTCTGATAGCTCACCACCATTTGTACAATAACCTTTCTCTCTTATAAAAAATAAATGTAGTAATTGCTGTGCCGCATCCATTGATTATAAACAAATTTGCCCTATTTGCCGTATTTTTTACGTGTGTATGTGTTACGTTCTACGTAGAACATTGCTTTGTATAGTTTTTATTTGTAACTTGATGAAGGCAGTACATGCTGAAAATTTGTTACAATTATTAAAATTTTTATTATTGCATCTAATCTTAATTATTATTAAATTTGTTTTTTCTCTCTTATGTTTGTTTATGATTTTGAGTCTTAAATGTTTTGGTGTAGGATATCAATTTTTATGCTCAGCCTATCAGCCAGTCAAAATCGAGTATTTCTAGCCAAAATGAGAGCACATGCAATCTTTTCAAACTTAGGAATTTTAAACTACAACCTTTATGTCATTTATTTTCAGACATTGATGAAAATACCAATCGATTAGCCATGCCACTTTTTTAACTCAAGGACAAATCCATGTCATCTTCTACAGGAGAAGTTCCACGGGGTTCAGCGGCACTTGTGACGAGAATCTCAATAAATCACCCCAGTTCTGTGGCAACATAATGTATAATGAATAAAGAACTAGTGATGTGCCCCTGGTTTTGCTGGGTGCAATAAATATCTCCATTTCACTTTTTGAAGGAAAATAGTAAATTTACTACCTCCTCCTGTAATTATTAAACAAGTTCATTAGCTATTTATTTGATACTATATATATATGATAAATTCGTCTTATCAATAGCTGAATAATTGGATATTTAAATACCTCTGAATATTTCAATGGCTGTCCGTCCATCGTTTTCAAAGAAACGAGGTTGTTTACTTGGAACTTCTATCAGATTCCAAGCAACACTACACAAATAATGACAGCTCTCTTACTACCTCCTCTTGTTTTAACAAAGTGGAGCAGAAGAAGAACACAATTGAAAGATCATGAAAAGCAAATAACAAACTAAAAATATTAATTCTACATTGGCCATATCCATTGTCCAGTCTGTATAAGTAAATAAGCATGTAAATAAAAAATGAGTCACTGACGGTAGAATTAATGGGGAAAAAAATATATGAAAAAGTAAGTAAGTACGATGGTGTTACTGACCGATGCACGTGACCTTGTCCGTGTGGAGTGCGTAGCCGGCGGGACAGGCACACTCGTAGCTGCCGTCGGTGTTTCTGCACGTTTGTGAGCATGGGTTCCCTGCTGTCTCACACTCGTTGATGTCTGTAGGGGGATAGAGATGACAACATTTAGATGGGGCCTTTTGATGGCACTCGAGGTCCTTTACATTGTGGACCAAAAGTCCAAGATCAACACTTAAACAAGAATAGAGAAGCAGGGCAAATTTATGTTATTTAGGCAAAACTGCTATTTTTCGAGTATCACATGATCTTCAAAATCGCAGCTTTGTTTAGAAATTGTATGTTCTGAGTCTTAAACATCATGTTTGTGTGGGAAGTTGGACCATGAATGTAATTCTAAACTAATGTTGACTTACTGCTATATGCAAGAGTTTTCATTTTACTTGCCACACTAAAATTTTCTATTGAACCACGAAACCAAGGCTCAATGTATCAAAAATTGAATGTTGATGTTACTTAAATTTCCTAGCCTTTCAGGCAGGCTTACTTCAAACTTTACTTGCCCATTCAAATTTTTATCTGGCCTAGGGCAAACAGTCTTAGAGGCCAATCTAATTTTTCTACCTTCGAGGAGAGAAATTATAAAAAAGAAAGTGTGTTTCTAAGGGAGGGAATCTGCACGGACCTTTTATATATATATATTTTTTTAACAATACAAAAAGAAACTAAAAAAAAGATACATTTACATAATGAAAAGGTTATGGTGAAAAGTTGAAAAACCGAAATGTCTGAAATTTTACATAATACATTTAGATACATATTTCATGCAAACTACTCAATATATACATCTTCTTCAGTTTGAAATTGTATATAGTTTTTGTATTGAGAAAAATTGTGTACATTGATGTGTTTATGTCTCAGTTTTTTCACTCGGATATTGTACGGACCTTGACAGTCCTTCCTGTCGGCGGCGAGCTTGTAACCCTCGCGGCAGGTGCAGAGGTAACTGCCGACCTGGTTGGTGCAGGAGTGAGCACAGCCGTGGCCAGACACACACTCGTCCACGTCTGCAATTAACACATCAATCAATCAAATCCTAAATCTATTTGGGGACAGACCTATGTTATTCCTCAGTTTGAGGTTGTAGCCTGGCTGACCAGTCTAAAATGTGTTGTTTTTAATGATAGTCTAATTTTTATATCGTTCAGTTGACAAACATTCATCCACATCTGCAATCAATACATCAATCAATCAATCAAATCCTAAATCTATTTGGGGACAGACCTATGTTATTCCTCAGTGTGAGGGTGTAATTGTGTCTAATCATGTGTCGGTTTTAATGATAATCTGATTTTTATATCGTTCAGGCGATCATTAAAGCCATTGTTGTTGCAAGAGCGTGCACTGCCATGGGCTGACAACAAACGATCACCTATTTAACTTAAACTTGAAAGGAGTACACATAATTGACAAAAAGAAAAAAAATAAGATTCATTTGAGGAGGCAAAGGAATGTCTTACCGGAGCAGGTTTTTCCATTCGTGTCAAGAGCATAACCATCGCGGCATGAGCAGGTGAATGAGCCTTCTGAATTTTCACACAAGTGAGCGCAACCATCCGAGTCAGCGAGGCACTCATTTACATCTGTAACAACCAACACACACATCCTTTGTCAAGTGTAGCGTTACTATAAGAGTAATTATATATGTAATAGCTCTTTTCAAGGCCAGGGACATTTTGAGTGGTATATTTAAGTAGAGCTCATAACGTCGAAGAGGAATTTATGATTATAAGAGTCTTGGGAATAGATTAGTAACATTCCTATGTGTGCAATTGCTCTGGTTGGAAAAAGGCCGATACCAGCATTGGACTAACTTGTATCTTCATTCTATAACATACGTTATCATTGAATAGCTTGACAATGAAGAATATGCCTGTACAGTGAATGTCCTCAACAAAGGAAGAGTAAACAAGGGGAAAACTGAATAAGGGAAACTTTTCTCAAGCATTACCTTATAATAATGTAAGTAAATGATGTAGTGAACAAGGAAAACCCTCTACAAAGGAAGGATTTGTGACTGCAAATTGGGTTCCATTGTTAAGGATATTCACAATATACCTGTACTTTCTCCTGATGAAAATTAAAATCAATTCTGTAAAACTAGAATATTTCGTGGCTTTTAAATTTTGCGATTTTCTTCTATAAATTATTTTGTGACTACTTAATTTTACAATTTTGGTCCATCCTGGACCTACTTTACATGGGCTATTAATGTTTGCTGACTATTGAAGTTTGCGTTTTTGTACCTACCTATGAAATTTGCAAATCAAGTCGTACGCAAACATTTCTAGTTTTACAGTACCCAATTATCATCTTTTACAGAAGTTGATTATAACCACAATTACTGAGTCCCAATGTTCACATGGGTAGACACCCCCACACCATCCATGGACACAATCCATGTACTCTCCATGTACACATTGGGACTCAGTGACTGTGGTTATAACACTGAGTGACGTTACCGTTGCACGTCTTTCCGTCAGCTGCCAGTTCGTATCCGGCGTCACACTCGCACTTGTAGGCTCCTTCCAGGTTCACGCACGAGTGGGCGCAGCGCTTGGTGCCGTCAGAACACTCGTCAATGTCTGAATACCAGCAACAAATATTTTAGTGGTAGACGTTCACAATTAAAACCATTCAGTGGCTGGCCTCCTTGGTATGGGTAGACAAAAAAGGAGGGATTTCCGAGAAGGTACATTGTAATCTCTCAATGGGGGTTTAGAACCACGTTCACTAATACATGTATTTTGTGCAATCATGAAGATTAATCAACCTGCATCCAGGTCTCATGTAGAAATGCATGTGCAATGGCCTTGGAAACAACAAAAGAGGGAAGGGGTTATCAAGAAAACCCACATCCCTATTTTTTTTACCTTATTTCCCACATCCCTAATTTTTTTGGCCTTTTTTCCTATATCCCACAAATCATTTGGCATTTTCCCCTCATCCCACTTCTATGAAATCCCATATCCTTTTGGGGGCTTTTTCCCACATCCCTAATTGTTTTGGCCTTATTTCCCACATCCCACTTCCTTATAAACCCGCCCCACAATAGGGTGTTGTGTCTCACCTTTACAGCTGCGATTGTCGTCTGCAAGGGTGTACCCAGCCAGACACGCGCACTCAAAGCCGCCGTCCTTGTTGGAGCACAGTTGTTCACATTCGCCACGACCGCCAGCACATTCGTCATTGTCTGCCGGGTAAACAGACGCATTCCGTCAAAAATGTCGTTATTGTCGGAAATCGGATACTCATGTCAGAAAAATGTAATTTCAGCAGAAGTATCTGCGATTTGGTACAGTGTAGGGGGGAAAATAATGATGATTTGAGACAAATGCCATTGAAAAATCAAATTTCAATAGTGTTATACGCATTCGAGAAAAATGTTATTTCCCAGAAATACAATGTATCTTTCATTTGATATGAATAATGCAGAGCAGTGTTGGTGAGAAGGATACATGTACATGTTCATCTCAAAGATTTATGTCATTGTTAAAAATCTGATTCATTTGTCCCAAATATTTGGCACAGTCTGGGATCTATCATTGTCACTGCCAATTTCAAGACTATAGTCTCCTATTCAATATTTAAAAAAATCTTGTTGAAAAAGAAATTATTGTCTCAAATTTGGAATAACCAAAAATAAAAAATTTAATTTCAGATACTTTAAAAACTTTGGAATTATAAATAGCTGAACAATAAGAACAACGAAAGTCATGATTCCATGTGCGATATTCCGAATGAATAAAACTTTTAAAACTGAAGTAGGATATGATAGTACCAAACCACCTTACCCACACAGCTTTTGCCATTCACTAATGTGAATCCGTCGCGACACACGCATTGGAAACCCGGCACATCATTGACGCACAGGTGCTGGCAACCGTGGTTACCCAAACACTCATCAACATCTACAATAGCAATGTGTGGATGATAAAGGCTATGATTTCTATATCAAACCAGGTCATAGTTGAAGTGTTTGAGGAACACTTGGAATGAATTTTTATATACTTTTACAATTTATTTATGATTTCAGTTCCCGGACAATGGAAATTACAAACTCTATCAATCCTGTTTATCTCACAATACTCAACTCTTTCTTCAATATAACCAAAATGTTATTCCCAGTGGGATATATACAAATGCACCTGGTATTTTAGATCGCAGATTTAGTAGTAGTGAACAAGGTACATGGAGTGTAGGCACAAGGTGAAAATACTATTTTTCAACTATTCTAATCGACCACAACCTCGCATTAATAACCAGTGTCTATGTTGTAACTGAAATTGAGTGACTGATAATCCGTGTGAAATTGCTCAGTTAGTACGGTAAGCATGGCTTAGAGTGTTATTTGAATATCTGGAACAAAGCTATAAAGGAAAGTAAAAAGGTCATCACACAACACAATAGTTCATTATCAATCCATAAATAGACGTCCAATCAGATGTGAGTGTTCCAATTCAAATTTCATGCTCGTTAGTTCCTAAGGGTCCTAGAAAATCCTAACAATGCAATCATAGTATAGCTGTAATCATGTATAAATCATATCACTCTACACAAATATGAATATTTAACATACAAATATGAAAATGAAATTGTCAATATCTCTTTCATGTATTCTACTTTGAAAAACCAATCAACCCACAATGGCAGATCCAGGTTTTTGGAAAAGTGTGGGGGGGGGAATTTCATGGGTTTCGTACGGGCGATCGATTGGCGGACATGTAAAAAAAACGATGATAATGAAGTATTTTGGTGGGAAAAGGGGGGCGTGCGTCCCCTGAGTCCCTCCTGGATCTGCCCATGACCCATGTAAAACCAAAGTCTATCTACATTCAAGTCAATGTTTTACGGTCATCTTCCCACACGACTGAGGCATAAAAACTGACCTATGCCTACCTGTCAGCCTTTGTCCACCTACCTTTGCATGACCGTCTGTCCGTGTCTAGCTCGTAGCCTGTGTCGCAGGCGCACACGTGGCTGCCGTCGGTGTTCACACAGCGCTGCTGGCACGCATGCTCGCCGAGGCTACACTCATCCTTGTCGTTACATGTCTCCCCGTTACTGAAAATACAACATTTACATGTCTCCCCATTACTAAAAATACAACATTTACATGTCTCCCCATTACTGAAAATACAACATTTACATGTCTCCCTATTACTGAAAATACAATAAATCTCCCTATAACTGCAAATAGAATATACAACAACCAAAACGCCCATGTACCGGTATGCTTTAGAATTTCAATGGTGAAGACTTTCATCTGGTTATAATTTTTAGATGTGCCTTTCTATTGGAATGAGACCCTTGCATGAATGTTTCCCCATACTTCTGTTAAATGTCTTCCAATTTGAAATACTAGACTACAATTTATTTGAATATTCGCTAACCAAGAAAAAAAACAATAAGTAACGAAGCAATATGCTATGTACGAGAAAAATCTAATTTTAAGAACTAGATGCGGTTGCCAGTCTCGACAAACGTCAAAGTCTCATCACGTCACTAAAATGTACGTGTGACTGAGGTATGTCGAGACTCTGGCGACCACATCTATATATCACTAACTAAATAATGTGCTAGCCATGTAGCCATATCGCACCTGTCGAGTGTGTATCCTGCATCACAGCCGCACTGGTAGGACCCGCCCGTGTTAAAGCACTTCTGCTGGCACCGGTCCGTCCCAAGCTCACACTCGTCATCATCTGAATGCACAGAATCTGACATTCTTTACTCCTGTTGTGATGTCTTGGTACTTCAAAACTGCGTAATACATAAAACTGAGTACAGGAGAGCCTCCACTTAAACGAGATATTTAAAGAGATGACCTCTACAAAGTGAAAAGTTATCGCAATCCTTAACATTCATAGTAATAGTAATAAGGATACTGCCACACCATGAAGATCTATAAAGAGACCATCTCCACATTAGGATCTCTTGAGGCCAGTCCCTTAGGTCATTGTAGACGTTTTACCGTATTTCACAACTTCAATATTCTCAACCTTCAAGAACAATCCACAATTACCATATTATATGACATGAAAGACTGTCTGCTAGTAGTACAGGCTAGTACAAGGAGATTCCAGTATACAGTTTCCATACCTTGGCATGTTTTTCCGTCTGCCTGTAGTGAGTAGCCTTCATCACAGGCACAATGAAAACTCCCCACATCGTTGATGCAGCGCTGTTGGCATCCGTGACCCACCACCAAACACTCATCCACATCTGAAACGCATAGGTTGAATATTCATCTACTCAAGTTCAAAATATTATTATTTCGTTTGAAATGTTCCTTTGAGCCAAAATGTTAAAAACGCATTTACCTTGATAGCTTTTGATGCCTCTTGGAATCTTTGTCAATCAAAGATTCGACGAGGAGTCAAAAGCTTTCAAGGTATGTGCTATATTTTGTCTCAAAAGAGCGTCAAAGAATAGTCTACAACACAACACAGCAAGAGATACAGTTGATCCTCTCTTTAATTCTTTGAAGAATGTAAATTTTGAGGTATTATAATAGTTTGTGGCTTTTTAACTGACAGAATGTACATCAAAGCGCGAGTCACTTACCATTACATGAGGTGCCATCTGAGCCAAGGGAGAAGCCCGGGTTACAGGAGCAGGTGTAAGAACCCTCGCTGTCCTCACAGAGCTGGGAGCACGGGGTCGTCCCCTGGCACTCATTCACATCTACATGGGAAATGAATGGTGTCACAAATGTATGGAACACCCAGGACAAAATGTACAGGCAAATATAATCTGTTTATTTATTTATTTCAGATGATGACAATAAATGGATAAATCGATTTTGTACATATAATGTCAGCCCATGAAAACTTAACATAAACATAAAAACTAAATAAAATTCAGATAAAATAACTAAGCGTGCCTGTATGAAATATCGTTCCATCGTTTTGTTAACTGTGATTGATACATATTAAAACTGCTAGATAAGATTGCCTTAACTCATTTGATAGCAAACTAAACAAACTGGGCTAACTATTACTTTACGCCTTCATACGTAATAAACTAGAATACAATACCATACATCACTTGGAAAAAAGTAAACTTTTGTTAAGGTGCGACATAAACAAATACTGCAGTGGCACTCCTTACTTCTGAACTTCAAATATTTTTATTTTGTTAAATCTACCACCTGGCGAACCCTAAGCAAGTGCACTTCAGCAGCATATGAAACTACATGGAAACAAATATCTTGAACACTGGAAGATCCTGGAACATGCACCTACTTTGGCAAGTCTTGCCGTCTTGCTGCAGTGTGTATCCACTGGTGCAGGAGCATCGGAACCCGCCAGGCGTGTTGGTGCAGGTCTGGCTACAAGCAGCAGCACCAGACGCACACTCATCGACGTCTAAAACCATGGCAACGGTTCACATTGCAATATTCATTCTAATAAGCGCACAGTGCGCTTACAAAAACAAATTTCAGCAGAAAAACAAATAATAATAAGCGCACGCCAACAATTTTTCGCGGTTTATGCATTTTTCTCACTTTGACCCCACAAAACATGATAATAATAACGCGCCCGGATGGTTATGTGGTAATCCGAATACGGAATAATACCGGCATGTTATAGTTTTATAATGGCGCAGGTAAAAAGAGCAAGATTTTGTATAATATTCAATCTGCATTAACAGGGGTGTGCACTTATTGGGGGTGTGCACTAAATAAGATCGATTGCGGTATTGTTAATGTCGTCTTGTTTTTCAAGTTTCTCAATCACAGAAACTATGTAGTGATAATTATCTATACTTCTCTCTCTCTCTCTCTCACGTCTTTTTAGCAAGCATATTTCTACCAACGATAGATATAGCTGAAGACAGGTTTTACAACCCTAAGCTTCCATTTAAATATGGTGGCCCTGGGGATGTGAACACCTCACGACCCCAAGGTTGTGAGACCAGAAACCATCATCCCAAGCAGCGAGCTGTTAAAGATTTCCGGCTGAACCGATGTCTCCTGTAATATCACTTGGTCTGTCAATCTCAACCCATAGGTACTTGTAGCATTTTTAGTTTGGCATATTCTTTCGTTTTCTCAAAATAAAAAAGCTTATGTACCGGCTGAAATTTCTAATAAAAAGGTCTGTTATCATTTGTTTTTAACAGGGGGTTACTTACACAGGGGTTCAGCCGGTTTAAAGCTGCACATCACAACCTTGGGGTCGTGAGTTCGAGTCCCGCCAACTTGGATATAGTTAAATGGAACTTAGGGTTGTAAAATCAGCTATATCTATAGAAATATGCTTTGCTTTAAGGTGTGAGAGAGAGAGAGAGAAGTATAAAAATATATCCGCAAGCACTGGGAAACACATATAGATAATTATCTAGACTACAAAGGTTGTTCTGTTTGTTGTGAATTGCAAAACTCCTACAATAGCATAAGATCTCCTTCGATGTGAACACAAACATTGCGTCTTCACTTTGATTAACATGTGAACGTAAGGTTGGAGGAATCCTGCATCTGCCCCGGCCGTACCCTGCATATCATTTCACATCAGCCCACAAAATCCAACAATATTTTCAACAAACTTTAGTCAAACCCTGTACTTGAAAACCCAGCCCCAATACCATGATTCAAGAATTTGATGGATACCAAGAGAAACCATAATCATTACCATTTTGGCGAGACTTTCGTGGTCATGTGACTCTCTGAGATTTTTCATTCGGCCCTAAGAAGTTGTGAAAACAATGAAAGTCTCGCCAAAATGGTAATGATTATGGTTTCTATTTGTATCCATCAAATTCTTGAATCATGAATAATGAAACCCAGGATGAACTAAACATACATTCAGTTAGCACTATTGCTGTTTTTAAATAAGGGCTTATTTTCAATAAGTAATAAGCCTGAATAGATAAGGCCCCCTCTGTCCTACCTGAGCAGGTTTTGCCGTCTGTGTTGAGAGTCCAGCCGGCGCGGCACCGACACAGGAAGCTGCCCACCGTGTTCTCACAGTCCTGCTGGCAGTCTGCCAGCCCAGACGTGCACTCGTTCACCTCTACAACAATCACAGCATGGGTAAGTCGAAATAACGATGTCAGAATATTAAAAGACAAAGCCATCTACTATACAACATAAATAAGTGAAAATAATATCAAAATATGAAAATACAAAGCCATTTGCCATACATCTTTATGGCGTGAAGTATAAGACATGGTCATGTGATTAGATTACGTTATGCGATAATTTGTAAGACAAAATTTGATGATTTAGTTTGCCATTTATTTGGAATCTTGACATGATGCTAGGTACAACAACTACCTTGTATATCGAAACAAAATAAATCAATAACACATGAAGCTTGAATTCAAACACGTTAAAAGTGAAATATGTACTTATTATTCTACAATGTACGTTGCACAAGATGTACCCGTGAATAAATGAACGCCTTATGTTTTCAAACCTAATTGATAAGCACACTGCATCTAGACCAGACTATCTAGCGTGTCCCCGCGTGACGTACCGACACAGGTGCCGATGCCGAGCAGGATGTAGCCGGCGTTACAGTCACAGCGGTAGCCGCCGGGCTCGTTGTAACAGAGCTGCTCACAGCGCGACGTCACTGCGGACACACACTCGTCCGTGTCTGCAAACCGCAAGTGTGGGGGGTTTAGAGATAAAATTCTATGATGCATCTTTGAATGAGTTCATCGTGTTGGTTATATCCATAGATCAATATGTTTCTTCAATAACAACACTGAATTTACCTTAATATTTACAGTTTCGGACAAATGTCTATGTCCATCCTGAGGATGGCATTTGTCCGAAATTGTAAATATTAAGGTAAATTTGGTGTTGTGATTGAATAAACATGTTGTTCTATGATGCAACATAATCATTCAGAGCCTGGAGCAACGCCTGCAAATGGAGATGTGTGTCATTTAGAGGTTAAATTTGTCCAAACTCACCTTTTTCCCCATAGCTTCCTTTGAACAAACCGATTTCTATAAACGTGACATCCTTTGGTGCATAATTAATAAGGGTAGTTAGAAATCATAGTTTAATTGTCCAAATTCTGATATACAAGTAGTTACATTGAGATTTTGAGCATTAGTCAGCATAATTTTGGGAAATGCAGTGCTGTACGTCGAAACTGTTACTTTATACGTACATATAACGTATGCGTATCACTTACATAATGTATTCTAAATAGCTCCAAGTTCATCTAGTCACATCCAGTGTATCTCCTGCTCTAAAGACTATTAGTCCACAAAGTCTTAAAATCTGCTATCTTTATGGTGTCAATAATTAAGAGACAAACTATAGTATCTGTGCGGCGTGACTACCTACCTGAGCATGAGACTCCATCACTGTCGAGCGTGAAGCCGGGCGGACATGTGCATGTGTATGAACCCACGGTGTTGAGACACTGCTCACGGCAGCTGTTCTCACCGAGAGCGCACTCATCACGGTCCACACACGTGCGACCGTCACTGGAAAGAGGAAACAACATCAGTTGTTCATGTTCAACTATGTTTATGTAACCCCCCCATTACATACGTGCCGACGACACATGTACCGCGGGGGTATACCGACAGCACAGCTTTTTTTTTTTTTTTTTTTTTTTTAAATGATTAAAATAAATTTCAACAAGAGCGGGGGTCATGGAAAGAGGAAACAAGATCAGCTGTTCATGTTCACGTATGTTTATGGAAGTGGCATTGTCACACTAATAAGAATTAAAAACCTAATAGTCATTCTGCAGTCCACAACTCAATATAGAGGACTCCTCAATAATTAAAACCACTTGACACTAGCCCCTGGTCATATTAAATATAGAAAGGTTTTTAAAGCAACATAATACTTAAGATATCTTTCAGTGGAGACTTTCGATCAGCTAATATTATCAATACAGTGGAACCTGTCTACACTTTTCACTTCAGAAGTTCTCTCATTTTCCATTTTTCCTATTACATGTGCAATGTGTGTATCACATATATGGTGAACCTGTATTTTGTAGACACTTTTCATTTCTCCCAAATATGTACAAACAAGTTTTCACCGTAATACGTACGTGATCAGTTGGTATCCATCGTTGCAGCCACAGCGGAAGCTACCGACAGTGTTGGTGCATTTGCCGTTGGTTGCGTCACAGACTGATCCCACGGTACACTCATTGATATCTGATGTAACGTACAAGTAGCTTTAATTGCTTTCAAGCAATTACACAACTCCTAAATTATCATTTAAAACAATGAACTTTATATATGCACAGTTGATTCAGTTACATTTCATTTCTACCTAAATTTACGCCATTGGAAACACATACCCGGTATACAAAATGCGATTGGGAAAAACATGAATCTGGATGTAACTGTCAATTGCATCTTTGAATGTTCTTACTAGTAGAGTATTAATACGTGACCCAGGGAACAAAACTTATGTTTTTGTCCACATACTTCTTTAGAGCTCCAATCGCACAATTTGGCCATGCACACAATTCTTTTGTTTTAAACATTTTCACCACATATTAACTATCCACAACATCATTAATGTGAATACAAGTCTTTCACCCAAGTCAATAATAAAAATATTTTGTCTTCGAGATTTTGACGCCAACACATAACGTAATTGTCGTAATATTTGAAACAACAGCCAGATTGTGTGTATAGCTGAATTGTGCGATTGGTGTTCTAGCCACAAAATGGCAAAGTGTGCGTTGTTGCGCGTATCGTTACCTAGACACGTGCGGCCGGCATCGTTGGTGAAGAATCCCGCACGGCACGTGCACGTGTAGCTTCCCACGGCGTTCATGCACGTGTGGTCACACGCACTCACACCGCGCGCACACTCATCTATGTCTACAGCGGAAACATCAAAGGGTTCAACACATTTCCCACCTTGTCTATGTCTAAAGGACAGAGGGTTAATCGTAGTTCATGCAATCAGAAAACTGTGAGATACAGATAATTTCAATCTTGTTTTTGACAACGTATTTTTTCATTTACTATCATTATGAACATGGAACACTTGTCATGTCTACAGGGTAAAGATAAGAGTGTTACGTTTAACACCCAATCAAATGTTTCACATCTTAAAACGTCATCTGGCCTTTTCATCAGTGTAGCAAATTTATGTAATTCTACGGTCAGTATTCTTTGTTTAATACCATAAACATAGATCAAAAGACCCACGTTCATGTAAGGGCCCTCTTTCAACATAATCATTATATGTACTGAAAAAACCTTTGAAAGGGCAATATCAATGTATGATCTTATAAAAGCCCCTACCCCCACACCTGCCCATATTGCAAATTTTTCATCCGAAAAACTAAAACTGCAGAGCCTCTGGAAGATCATACACTGACTTATTATGTATTAACAGTTCTCTTAACAGCCAAAAATTTATTGATTAGACGATCATTTTAACCTTTTAACCTACTAAAACAGAACAGATTATAAAGTTAAAAAGGTACGAAAATTTTATCAAATCACAAAAATTTTCTCATCATCAATCCTTCTTCAAGTGAAAAATGTTATTTTAGTATAATAGTAAAATAACAATTTTTACTTGAAGAAGCATAAATGATGCGAAAATTTGTGATTTAATAAAACTTTCGTACCTTTTTAACTTTATAATCTGTTCTGTTTTAATATGATATGGTACGAGAACTTTTATACTAAGAATTACATACACCACAATTGGACTCACCTGAGCAAGTCTGTGCATCTGAGTTGAGCTCGTATCCAGGGTTACAGGAGCAGACGGACTGTCCGGGGGTCGCCGAGTTACGACACACCTGCTGACACCCGCCGTTGTCAAGGCCACATGCATTTGTAGCTGAAACAAATAAAATAAAAACAATTGACTCGTGAACCCACTGTGTCAAATTTCATAGCTTATTTGTTGGTTTTGTAGAATATCACACTCTCAATTGTCATCAACAAAATGTGTGTATCTGTCATTAAAAGAATAGACAATAAATTGATTTACTTCTCAAATTAATATATCCAAAACAAAGGACTGTTAAGAGTCAAGTTTAAATTTCTTTCCAAGAGATCCATACATTTACTTGTGTATATAAATGAAAATTTGAACAAAAGCAAAGCTACAAGACACATGAAACATCCACATTTCCCGCATGGTGGTTAGGAACCGAAGGTAGATTCAGGAAAAAATAGTTACTTTCTCTACTGCAAAGATGATTCACTTTTCTTACTTGCCCAACTGGCAGTAGTCCAAGTGAGCTACTCAGTAGAACCATGCACTTACCTGTGCATGAGCGTCCATCTGAGTTGAGTATGTATCCGCTGTCGCACTCACAGCGGAACGATCCGGCGACATTGGTGCACGTCTGCTCGCAGCCTGACAGACCCAGCAGACATTCATCGATGTCTGCAACACACGCTTCACAATAGAACCTCAAACTCCAATAACAAGTATGGCTAACATAATTTCTAGTACTTCTTACATAAAATAAATCTAAGTATCAAGTGCTATTGGGTATCTCAAATTGTTATTCACATACATTGAGATAAACGGTACCTACTGTATTGTAAACATACGCTTAGTAGAAAGATGTGAGAGAGTATGTAGAAAATGAATTAAAAAATATAGCTTTACCTACTACTGTATTGCAATATCGAGATGGCAAGGTTCAACTGTAGAATTAGTATGAAAATCATTTAAGAATGCTATGAATTCTTACAATTGACACAACTACATAGAAAAAAATGAAGCTGTGCCCGTGAGCCCTGAAGTAGCAAACAAACATCACCTGTACACGAGTTTCCGTCCAAGTAGTATCCTTCCCGGCATGAGCAGCGGTAACTACCAGCCGTGTTGGTACAGGAATGGTCGCACACACCAGGGATAGAGCACTCGTCTATGTCTACAAGAGAAATAATGATTATTATGGCTCTAGGTACATGGTCGTCATCCAAATCTCACGTCATCCAACTCAACAGTGTATACAAAGGACCCTACATGGGCTCCAAGAATAAGTACCTGTGTCTCTTTGTGAGACGTTCCAAGCTGTTCTTGTGTTGTACTTTTTGATACAATGTCTATAAAAAAATACATAAAGTGGTGCTCATATCCATGGATTTTTAAACATGTCACTTTTATAAATAAAGCTGGCTCGACATCTGTCGCTGTTAGCACAAGTAGATCGCTCTACACGCCATGTGGGTCTTTGGATTCTTAATCAAAATATCTTTGTTCTTTAATTGAGTTAATAATGCATATCATTGATTTTTGTCAATGAATCTTTTGATGGTCAAAAGACGAGTCAATGAATTTATAAACTTGATGATGTCAGTTATATAAATAGAAATATAATGGGTTTATGTTTCAACATTTCAAATTCAGTACAGTAGAAGCTGGAGAGCTCATTGCATATTATGGAGGTTCATATTGGTCTTTCTTTGAATGTTAGGGTGTTATTATAAAAGGGTGCTCTCAATAGAGAGGTAGTCTTAATTGGAGGTTTGAACGTCTCTTCAAGATAGGTTTCATATATATTCAAAACCATTCATAGTTACCATCCAAATATATTTAATTTTATGTTGAGACTTTCGTCATCCTATCGCGATAACATCCTCGGAACTGAAACTTGACAGGGAATTCCTTTCGATGACGTCATCCTGCAAGGAATTCCCTGTCAAGTTTCTGTTCCGAAGATGTTATCGTGATATGATGAAGAAAGTCTCAACATAAAAGTAAATATATTTGGATAGTAACTATGAATGGTTATCTAATATTCACTGTTACATCTTACGCCTATTTACCTTCACACGAGCGTCCGTCGGTCTTGAGATAGTATCCAAAGTCACAGCTGCAGGTGAAGCTGCCCTGGGTGTTAGTGCACCTGTACTGGCAGCCGTCAATGTCCGCAGTACACTCATTCACGTCGTCACACGTACGGCCATTGCTGAAACCAACAACATTTGCAAACGTTTTGTAGTGTTTTGAAAAATACAAAATAAAAAATGCAAAAACATAAACTCGTAATCTTTTGCCTTTACAATCATCTTACATTTGCAAAATGCAGAAACTAAGTAGCAAAGATTTTGCCAATTCCGAGGGATAAATACAAGATTGTTTGCCATAACTATCTATGGTTGGTACAATGAAAAGTTTTATTAATACAATGAAACTGTAGTGGCTTTCAGTCATTAATAAAATCTGTTTTGCTGAAAGCTTTTACAGTCAGTATTTTAGATAACAACAGTTATGATCAAAAGCTTCAATGGAAAATAAAATAATCAACATATATAGGCCCCTTGATATGGTCACCATTACCACAGACCTCCAGAGTAATCCAGCACCCTCACAAACTTGTAACTTTTTCACATTAAAACAAAATTCACATTGGCAAAAATACAAGACCATAAATCATCCATTTTCTCATAAATTATTTTTAAAAATCTGGATTTCAATATTTATGATGATGAGCAAGCATTGACCACTGACCTGTTAAGTGTGTATCCCGCATCACAACCGCACCTGAATGACCCAGGGAGGTTCTCACATCGCTGCGGGCACCCGCCATTACCAGACAGACATTCGTTGATGTCTGCGTAAGAAAAAAACAACATAATATACAATGAGATACTTTTAAATTAAACTAGAAGGGAGTAGAAAAGAAATTGAGTCATTGGAAGTATCAATTCATTTTTGAAAATTTGAGTTATCAGATTGATTTTTATTTGTGAAGCAACGTGAAGGCTATTTATTTAAGCTATCTGTTTGACTTATCAGCATTTGAGATGTATAGGTCCAACTGTTTCATATATTCTTTGTTCTCACAGGCAAAAGGGGAGAGGGACAAAATGGGAGAAAAAGAGTAGTTGGCACTGACACTAGCCCACATCATGATTATCACTTTTTTTCATATTTCAATGATAAACAGAGTAGCAATAAAGCAGGGCAAATATATAATGTCCAAACAAAAATAATGCAGAATGTAAAAAAAGAAGATATTATCTTAAAAAGAATAATCTAAAATCCAATATAATCCAAGCAAAATAGACAAATTGATGCAAATAACCATATCAAATTGCAAGATGCTAAATGGCAAGTTTTGTCTAAAGGTAAGGGTGAGTTGCTGACATACATAAATATATGTTACTAGTAATTTTATGTCATATGTACCGGTATGCTGCCAGTCAATACTGTAAACAATACATAACCATCAGAGCTACCCACACCGTCCCACACCACCACCAATCCTCCTTTTTCATGCAATGACACTCTTGCCCCCCACACTACATTATTCTAAAGTGTCCATTTCAAACTCACTACTTTAATATGATGACCCTTCTCCACATTTAACAAAATTTGAATTTAGTGGCTCTGACTGGATGGTCATTTACGATATTGGCATATATATCCTTATTCACAATAACATGCTGTTGAAACAACAGAAACATTGAACGAAGAATAACTGCAACAAATTTTGAAAATGCTAGATTCTACTTACACGTGTCATTACTGCTTGGCAAAACAAAACGAATATTTTTGTAGATGAAAACACGTACCTTTCTCTTATCAAATCATTAAACTATTTGTTAAAAGCCACTGCTAGGAATGGAATCAAGCCATTAAAAATACTGTTTTTTTATGAAGATCTATTAACAATATGGTTTCAGAATGGGGAAAGTCATAAAAGTGCATATAAGATTTTATTTTTTGTTCACATTTATCAAAATTCAAAACTCTTGGAAAAATGATAAGCCTTGCACCATTTTTTAAAACCGCATACATGAAGATCAAAATTCAAAGAAAAAGATTTTTTTTTAAAAAAAGAAGATAAAAGGGCAGAGACAAGTACTGACCAGAGCACGTTTTTCCATCCGTGTTCAATGTATATCCCGAGTCACACGCGCAGGAGAATGCGCCGTCTGTGTTCACGCATCGCTGCAAGCAGTTGTCAAGGTCCTCAGCACACTCATCAATGTCTACAGTTAGTTTAAACATATTTTTATTGACTCATTGATACATACAATGTACAATTTTTAGTAATCAATTTCAATGGGTCAAATGGTATGAAGCAGGCGAATCGCCTGTAGTGACAACCCTATGACATTGCCAAATATAAATATGTCTACAGTTAAGAGAGAACATTCAGGATTTGTATTACTTCGCTAAAATGAGGATGGATTTGTAATAACCTTGTACATGTACAAAATGATGAATATTTTTTGTATTTGTCACACATTGGTCATTAAGTCAGTATGTCATATTTAACTTCAAAGGGTAAAATATAAGTTTCCTTTTTAGGGCAACGTCTGGGTGTTACAAATTGTTTCTATTTCTTGATCATATTCCTTGAAGAGAAAACCCCATATTGCATCAGAGACTCTGAGGATGCTAGACATTCTTGATTGTATCCAATGAACTCCGTTTTCAAAGAAGAGAATTTACGCACCGACACACTTGTTGGGGTCACTGGGGTCACGGCGATATCCGGGCCGACAGTCACAGGTGTACGAGCCAGCGCGGTTGAAACAAAGCTGTTGGCAGGAATGGCCGGAGACACACTCGTCCAGGTCTGAAAATGAGGCACGATCAAATGATTATGTAAATGAGCTCATTTTGAGTCATATAATGTTTTTAGCTCAATGTTTACATCAGGTCTTAGGGCATCCTTGTCACCTTATATTGCCTTTCTTCAGGTCCTTGGTGAGTGCACAGCACTTCTTATGGTATCCAATTGTACCAGACAGAAATAATACTTAAAATTGTCTTAGAAAATTCTAAAGTGGAAATTTGTGTGTTCCCTATACATCACCACATGATGAGTAGACATTCCGTTCATGTTGTGTCTAATAGCATGAACTACTATAATCATGACTATTTTCTCACACCTTTACCCTTTCTCCCATCAGTCAGCAGTTGAAGCTAGGATCACAGGCCCAGCAGAAAGAGGCAGCAGTGTAAGATATTGTCATCTAACTGCCCAAACATACCATTATTGGTTTGTCTCAATTATTCCCGCACCTGTGCACGTTTTGCCATCAGACAGCAGGGTGAACCCGGGGTCGCAGGAGCAGGAGAAGGAGCCCTCGATGTTGGAGCATTGCTGGGAGCAGCCGGAGGTCCCCTCAGAACACTCATTCACGTCTGCAATGAGGATTTGAAAATAATTTTCCAAATACTAACTTACATCTCTAACCTCTAACTCTTTATCCTCTTGTTTTTGGATATGAATTCACAGGCAAGACGGAGAGATGTTTTCATATGAAATCGTTTCTGGTACGTGGCCATATCAATTAAGGACAATAAGGGACAGTTTTTGCCACTTGGATAAGCTATATAATGTTAAAACGTGGTAAATATATTGCAGCCCTTGGGTCACCTCACTAAGAACAGAAACTCATAAAAATGTGCTCACAAAACACAAGACTGGCAATTATGAAAACTAGCTATCCACTGCAAAGCTATCAACAAGTAGAGTTACGTTAAAATGGGAACCTTAAAGATTTAACCAATCCATTGATCATGAACACTTGAAATCAGCCAGACCTGGCTAAAATCAGCTGGTACAAGACCAGCAAGTTGTCTTTACTTCATACCCTAATGCCACTACTGTCATTATAGTACCTGTGCATGCGCGTCCATTTTCAGCAAGTACATATCCTTCAGTACAAGAGCATGAGAAACTGCCGGCTGCATTGGTGCAAGTCTGGGAACATCCACCGTTATTGGTCAGGCATTCATTAATGTCTGCAATGTACATTATATTTACATTTGTAGAGGTCTAAGGTTCAATTTAATTATACATTTACAATACTAAAGACCCAAAGTGGCCAACCTTTTTAGAGAAGGACAGAATATAGATTTAAGTGCACATTTACATAAGAATAAATTTACAAATTTACAATTTACAAAAAAATAATATAGTAACTTTAACAGGGACTATAAGATTGACCACTAAAATGTACACAAATGTGGCACTATATATGCATTTCTATACATCACATTCTGCTCTTCCATTGCTGTCTGAGTTACACATATTCCATCATGGGGAAAACACGTCAGACATGAAAATGCCCATGTATGAAATGAGACATGAAAATGCCACTGATATAGTTGTATGAAATGAACAGTTAGTTCTTTCAGAGAATAAAAAATACTTTAACTGTGTAGTTGGTATGTCTCATGCCACAAACATATATATTATAGCTTTTTAACGTGTATAGCTGGTTAATGAATGAAAATGAAAAAGATTTTAGTAAAAAAAAAAAAAGAGAAAACTTTTGCTTTAATGTCTTTGTTTTCAATAGAAAAAATTGTAAAAGAGAATATCAAATAGCAGAAAAATACTTTAACACACCTACAGGTTACGTAGAAATTGGTCCATACCTGCACATGACCTGCCGTCTGCTTGTAGGCTGTATCCCTGGCGACAGGAACAAAGGAATGTCCCCATACGGTTTTCACAGTCTTGGTCGCATCCCCCTTTTGCCGTGAGGCATTCATTTATGTCTGAACAGGTCAGTCCGTCACTGCAAGAAAAACCAAACATTTATAACTTCATGTAATTGAATAGGGTAAATATACATTTAATGGGCATTTGGAGAGAAGCTTGGTCAGTTTAGAGTCAGACTTTACACAAACATCGCAATAGTGATGATATGTAATGGAATCTACTTTCCATAGTGCACTTTAGACGAACATTTGCCCTTCTATGGAGGTTTACAGAACATAGTCTATAGCTATAAGCAAGAAAGTGAACAGTAACTTATAAACATTGACATAACAGCCTATAGGGCAATATCTCATAGCCTCACACCCAAAAAGCTCAGATATGTCAACTGACAGTATGAGAAAGAATGGTATTTATAAAAATGAAAAACCAAAAAGTAGATGTGCTCACCTGTTGAGCATGAATCCCGTTTTACAGGAGCAGGTGTAAGAGCCGCGTGTGTTGGTGCAGATGCCCAGCTGGGGGTCACAACGGTCGAGGGCCAAGGCACACTCATCAAAGTCTACAGCAGAGAGGGATTTGGGCTATAAAACTTCGCCTAATTATAAATCATTGAACATTTTACTACCATATATTTGAGATAGAGTAATACTTGCACATACATGTATGCCGTTGATGGTTTTTTTAAGGACCACATTGTAAATAAGCAATACTATATGTACGCTTTCATGTGATATCCAAGGAACATTATGTTACATTCATGATATGTGATTATATGTAAAATTATATTATATTAGATTCTGTTTTTATATATTTTGATTGTACATGTTTTACTAAATAAAACTAATCTAATCATGCACTGTCATCAATCAATTGTAATCCTGAGCTACACTAACAAATTGGGGTTGATAGAATTTTTGACTTTGCGCCTGGAAAGCATTGCCAGACTACTAAATTCATAGTAAAACAATGCATTATTTGTGTTTACTTCAATCAACAGGGTGTTTCATCACATACCTTGAAACTACATTCCATCGTCTACCTCAACAGAATATTCCACCATTCACCTTGCCAATATTTTCCACCATTTACCTTGACAAAGACAATACTGAGAAATTTCGAGGAACCCCGTAAAGATTTGGAAGGCAGTGGACTCAAACTCACGGTCTCCCGCTAACATCAGACCAGTCATTATGTGTGAGGCAGACGCTCTAACCACTGAGCTAACCTCCCTACGATCATTGAGAAGCTTTCATACTTGGTCATACTCTAAATCCTCTCATGGATTAATCCCTTGCCATGTACGATACTATTTCTGTCGCATTCTCTATCACCAACCTTGATCCTCGAATCTTTCCTTTATAATATAGGCAGTTGTGACATGGGCATGATACTACCATATCTACTGAACCTGGGCCATGACCGACCCACTTCTTTCACAATACACCATTTACCTCATCGTCATATCTCACGACTATATACGCAGTATGTAGCCGTGATACCACCATATCCAATTCTGTGGAACTTACGCTCAGAAACTGACCAATCAGAAGCCAAAATGTCCAGCGGGGAATTCAAACGTCTGATTTTGTCTTTGACGTAAGTCTAACTGAAAATAATTTTTCCACATAAAAGCTATAACTGGTCCCACGGGCTGGTATGAACAAGGACTTTAAGGCAGTGTGAGTGATGAAGCCGTGAAAACTGACGATACATTTACCTTGACATGTTGTTCCGTCGGCTGCGAGTTGGTAGCCGGCGTCACAGGAGCAGGTGTAGGTGCCGGGCGTGTTGGTGCAGCGCTGGTCACACGGCGCCGAGGCCGAGCACTCGTCTACGTCTGCGAGCAGAGGAATGAAAGTGAGGCCTCCACAATTTATGTCAATACCCCCTTAATTTGCATTTGATGGTTTAGAGAATATAGAAGCCTTATTTCTCATTTTATCAGATGATGTTTCTGACCCCCACCAACACACACACACAAATTATGTCAAATATATCGTACATTGCAATTTGGATGGTTTAGAGAATATAAGAGCCTAACAGTTCTTCTCATTCTCATTAGATGCTAATGTGTTCTTTATTTTGATGACGCACTTTTGTAAATTGCATGTTTATTTTGATATGCACATGTCAATATACGGGTAATAACCAATTTTTGACTTGACTTTTATTTAGTTACATAGTTACTAAATTACTAATGTACTTTTACACAGGACTAAAAGGACTTTAATAGAAATGTAGGCAACAATATCCCTTCAAATGTATAAAATTAGAAAATGTTGGCTAATGACTTTATGGTCTACTAGCCACACATTCAGTCAACTTCAGAGTGCAGTATCATACCTGAGCATGTGTTTCCATCTGAGTTGAGTCGGTATCCGGGCTCACAGTCACAAACGTAGCCCCCATCTTGGTTCACACAGATCTGCTCACACGAGTTGCTCGATACGCACTCATCCTCGTCTGAAAACACACACGGCACGCTAAATACATTGTATAGCAAATAAAACTTAAGGCCCTCATGATGTTTATTTATTTTTTTAATGCTGCATCCGTCTGCCAATAGTTTTAGCTAGATGATGCTGGGCAGTTTGTAGATGTAGATGTAGATGTTGCTAATAAAACTGCATGTAACTCACATTCTCATTATTTCAACTCACCAATATCACATTGTAGTCATTTAAGAACTACTTAGCATATACCTCCGTCGAATGTTTATTCCATTATAGTTTTTAACCTGTTTAACCTGTTTTAATCTTGTTTTCTACTTTATCGCCCATACACCATTCTGAAAACTGTCATATGATACAGGGCCGTAGCCAGGATTGCAAAACAGAGGAGGCAAAAGAAGTTTAGCAGGGGTGCAGGCAATTGCCGTAGCCGCTAAGGTGTTCTAGAGTGGATTTGGGGCACCCCCACCCCAATATATTTTTTCTATTAATTAGCCTCTGAGGCTCAGAAATAAAACACAGTTATTGATTAAGAAAGCAAAAATTACATATGTTAAAAATGAAAGAGTATGTTTGTCAAGTATGAATACAGATGCTTTTCAAATTTGTATCAAGTTTGATTTTTGACAATTATATAATTTTTGGAGCATACAAAACAAATATGTTAACTTTTCAGTTTCATTCAGGGTTTGAGACAAAAAAACTCCCAACAAACGGAGGAGGCCTCCCCTGCCTCATATGTAGCTATGGCCCTGTGATATCACTCCCATACACCAGTTCGCAAATAGAAATATTAGCATGTTTAGTACCCTGACTATTAGGTGATTAGTTTGCCGTGTTTTGATCTAGTCTCTATCAATGTTTGTCTAAAAAATTCCCAGAATGCACTTAAACCACGTGAAAAGCCACGTGCCTTGATTTGTTTGTCTAAAAATTACCCAGAGTTCATAGATTAGTACATAAATATATCATTGAGACAGCGATTAGAAAAGTCTGCGCAGCTGGCGCCGTCTGACTGGAGTCTGAAGCCGGCGCGGCATGAGCAGGTCCGACTGCCGGGGACGTTCGTACACAGCTGCTCGCAGCCGCCATTACGCGACTGACACTCGTTGATGTCTGTGAGAACAAACATTAAATGTAAATTTATGAATTTTGTAATCTACTATCCATATTATCATCCTTATCTATTCAGGCTTATTACTTATTGGAAATAAGCCCTTATTCAAAAGCGGCAAGCAATAATGCTGACAGATTTCGGAAGCTCTCGACCAATCAAATTATCAGAGGCCAAAAAAGTTCAGCTGTCAATCTATGAAAACAAACTGATCTTCTGCCACTAAAGAGAGCTCAGACGGCCCATGGCTTATACCATGAAAATGCACATTGAAGGCTGGGTGAATGGGAAAGGCGTGAAACCCACGATGGTATATTATATGCTCATTTAACTTTACATTATTCACACCAGAAAGTTGGCATTCTTGTCAATTTACATTGGCTTTCTCAACTCCCTGAGGAGCATGCAGCACAATCATAATTTAACATTCACTCGCCTGACCTGTACCTTTTCACTGTGATAGTTTTAGTTCTCAAAACAAAAGTGGATAGCTCAAACTTTTCACGCACTTCCTTCTAGTTTGAGTCAAATGGGATAAAACTGTATTAAGCCTCCGTGAGTACCTGAGCATGTAACTCCATCAGCATTGAGAGTGTGTCCATCGAAGCAGTTGCAGGTGAAGGAACCGGGGGTTGTTGCGACACTCCTGCTCACACCCACCTTTGTTATTCAGACACTCGTTCACATCTGCAACACAAATCATCAATGCGATAAACTCCCGCAATGATATTCTGACATAAATCAATGAAATCACATTATTACATAAGTAGTTTTCAATGAGGTTTAGAATGGCGACTATCATGGCTCATGATGTACAAGTACAAAAAATCAGAAATGAGCCACCCAAGGTCTAAGCAAGCATTGTTTGAGGTTTCATCCTACTTGTAAAGAAACAACGAATCTAAGTTTTAAGTGACACAAGGCTTATCATTTATTTCTCAGTGTATTGAAAAGAACCCCTCATTCGAACTCCTATTTAAGCTGGAAGTCTTCTGATGACCAGAGTTGGGGCAAGATTAGTTTTAATCGATTAATCAATCAAATTTGTGTAATTTAGTTTAGTTTTAGTTAATCAACAAACTTAAAAATTTCAGTTTAGTTTAGTTTAGTTTAATCAAAAATTTCCATTTTAATCATGATTAGTTTTTGATTAAAAAAAAATCTGCCAAAAACGTGTTATCCTACTTAATACACATAGAGCTTAATTTATAGTCAACTGCTTGCTTATCAGTGAAAATTTGTCTAAAAGTGACCACTATGATGTATTGGGTTAATGGCTTGCAAGGTCTCTTTGTGTTCAGCTATAGAAATAAAGACAATGTCCTGTGAGCTTTAATTCCAATGACTTTAGTTAAGATAAGATAATTAGTTTCTATTGACCAGGCAGTTAGCAGTTTCTTTGATTTTGCCTTGAAATAGATTGCTTACTATTCTTGATTTAGTAAAAATGGTAGATTTGTGTGTTTTTCATTTATGATGTATTGGTTATCAAAGAGATATTGCCTACTTCAGACAGTAGGGAAATTTCAGAGTGTTGTTTCTTCTATTCTATGGTGTATAAAATGTTATTTGATAAATTAAAAACTATGCTTCAGAAACAAACCT
>CM032667.1:20440282-20486899 GCA_019095985.1 Streblospio benedicti | reverse complement strand
CATGCACTGTCATCAATCAATTGTAATCCTGAGCTACACTAACAAATTGGGGTTGATAGAATTTTTACTTTTTTTGCGTCTGGAAAGCATTGCCAGACTACTAAATTCATAGTAAAACAATGCATTATTTGTGTTTACTTCAATCAACAGGGTGTTTCATCACATACCTTGAAACTACATTCCATCGTCTACCTCAACAGAATATTCCACCATTCACCTTGCCAATATTTTCCACCATTTACCTTGACAATGACAATACTGTGAAATTTCGAGGAACCCCGTAAAGATTTGGAAGGCAGTGGACTCAAACTCCACGGTCTCCCGCTAACATCAGACCAGTCATTATGTGTGAGGCAGGCGCTCTAACCACTGAGCTAACCTCCCTACGATCATTGAGAAGCTTTCATACTTGGTCAAACTCTAAATCCTCTCATGGATTAATCCCTTGCCACGTATGATACTATTTCTGTCGCATTCTCTATCACCAACCTCGATCCTCGAATCTTTCCTTTATAATATAGGCAGTTGTGACATGGGCATGATACTACCATATCTACTGAACCTGGGCCATGACCGACCCACTTCTTTCACAATACACCATTTACCTTGTCACACGACTATTGTTCCGTCGGCTAGCCGTGATTTCTGTGGAACTAAAAACTGACCAATCAGAAGCCAAAATGTCCACAATTCAAACAGGTGTAGGTCTGATTTTGCAGCGCTTTGGCGGCGTCTAACTGAAAATAATTTTCCACATAAAAGCTATAACTGGTCCCATGGTATGAACAAGGACTTTAAGGCAGTGTGAGTGATGAAGCCGTGAAAACTGATGCATTTACCTTGACATGTTGTTCCGTCGGGTTTTTTATAATAGCGAGTTGGTAGCCGGCGTCACAGGAGCAGGTGTAGGTGCCGGGCGTGTTGGTGCAGCGCTGGTCACACGGCGCCGAGGCCGAGCACTCGTCTACGTCTGCGAGCAGAGGAATGAAAGTGAGGCCTATTGCAAACCCCCACAATTTATGTCAATATGTCGCAATTTGGATTGGATGGTTTAGAGAATATAGGAGCCTTCCATGCGGGCTAACAGTACTTCTCATTCTTATTAGATGAGTGCTGATGTGTTCTTTATTTTGATGCACTTAATCTAACGGAAGTTACTAACATAACTACTTTTGCTACTAACACAGGACTAAAAAAAGGGCTTTTAAAAATGCCACAGGACAGGCAAAACAACTTCCCTTCATATGTATGAACTTAGAAAATGTTGGCGAATGACTTTTATGGTCTACTAGCCACACATTCAGTCAACTTTAGAGTCCTACTATCATACCTGAGCATGTGTTTCCATCTGAGTTGAGCCGGTATCCGGGCTCACAGTCACAAACGTAGCCCCCATCTTGGTTCACACAGATCTGCTCACACGAGTTGCTCGATACGCACTCATCCTCGTCTGAAAACACACACGGCACGCTAAATACATTGTATAGCAAATAAAACTTAAGACCCTCATGATGTTGTTAAGCTGCATGTGTACTTTTTTTATTCTGATTTTAACTCACTAATATTACATTTGTAGTCATTTAAGAACTATTTGTAGTAGCGTATACCTCCTACGAAATGTTTATTCCATATTTATTTTTAACTTTCATTACGAACCAAATCTGTTCTAATCTTGTTTTCTACTTACTATCGCCCCGACTCCACTCTTATATTAACACTGTCATATGATATCATGCACAATTGTACATACTGTAAAACTAGAATATTTTGTGGCTATTAAATTTTGCGATTTTTATCTATAGATTATTTTGTGACTTTTTAATTTTGGGATTTTGGTCCATCCTGGACCTACTTCATACAGGTTATTAATGTTTGCTGACTATTCAAGTTTGCATTTTTGTACCTATCCGCAAAATTCGCAAATTAAATCGTGCGCAAACATTTCTAGTTTTACAGTACCTGCGCAGCTGGCGCCGTCTGACTGGAGTCTGAAGCCGGCGCGGCATGAGCAGGTCCGACTGCCGGGGACGTTCGTACACAGCTGCTCGCAGCCGCCATTACGCGACTGACACTCGTTGATGTCTGTGAGAACAAACATTAAATGTAAATTTATGAATTTTGTAATCTACTATCCATATTATCATCCTTATCTATTCAGGCTTATTACTTATTGGAAATAAGCCCTTATTCAAAAGCGGCAAGCAATAATGCTGACAGATTTCGGAAGCTCTCGACCAATCAAATTATCAGAGGCCAAAAAAGTTCAGCTGTCAATCTATGAAAACAAACTGATCTTCTGCCACTAAAGAGAGCTCAGACGGCCCATGGCTTATACCATGAAAATGCACATTGAAGGCTGGGTGAATGGGAAAGGCGTGAAACCCACGATGGTATATTATATGCTCATTTAACTTTACATTATTCACACCAGAAAGTTGGCATTCTTGTCAATTTACATTGGCTTTCTCAACTCCCTGAGGAGCATGCAGCACAATCATAATTTAACATTCACTCGCCTGACCTGTACCTTTACAATTATCATTCACTGTGATAGTTTTAGTTCTCAAAACAAAAGTGGATAGCTCAAACTTTTCACACACTCCCTTCCAAGTTTGAGTCAAATGGGATGAAACTGTATTAAGCCTCCGTGACTACCTGAGCAAGTGACGCCATCAGCATTGAGAGTGTGTCCATCGAAGCAGTCGCAGGTGAAGGAACCGGGAGGAGAGTTGCGACACTCCTGCTCACACCCACCTTTGTTATTCAGACACTCGTTCACATCTGCAACACAAATCATCAATACGATAAACTCCCGCAATGATATTCTGACATAAATCAATGAAATCACATTATTACGCAAGTAGTTTTCAATGAGGTTTAGAATGGCGACTATCATGGCTCATGATGTACAAGTACAAAAAATCAGAAATGAGCCACCCAAGGTCTAAGCAAGCATTGTTTGAGGTTTCATCCTACTTGTAAAGAAACAACGAATCTAAGTTTTAAGTGACACAAGGCTTATCATTTATTTCTCAGTTTATTGAAAAGAACTCCCTATTTAAGCTGGAAGTCTTCTGATGACTTTTACAAATCAGAAGGATATGAGTCAAAAAACCTCAGTAATGTCCAACACTAGTCTATTCATGTTAAAATATTATAAACCATCACCAACTTGCCTTATGATGTATAAGTCTCAACTTAACAAAGTTATTCAATTAGAAAAATATAGCACAATTTCATTTTCTCAATATTGTTTACCACAAATTACCTATTATCTCCAGGTTACTTATCTTTATTTCCCTTCAGATGCATTGTGAATATATAGTAGCAGGTAATATCGAATATTGGCGCTATCATTTTATTGTTATCCCCAAGACTTTGAGATGACAAGCTTCAACTGTACACAATGGTAAACATTGAAACAATGTTTACGTGTAGTGTGAAAGAGATTCTTATGTAGAACCGGCTATGAGATATATAGACAAAACCGGGTGAGTTTGTAACATGAATTATTTTATCAGGCGAGTTCTTATGGTGTATCATACCCCGAAGGGCGAGTCTGATGCGCCACAAGAACGAATCCTGATAATAAACCCGGTTTTGTATTTATCATTCTTTTCCAAACAATTACAACACTGTTTTATAAATGTGAAACAGTAGTCTGGCTGAGTACAAGCATGATAACCATGGTATCACCCCTCTTTGAAGAGAGGTGATAACCCTCTCCGGGTTATCAGATACTTCTGCATCATGAAAACCAATGAAATTACATGAAAAAGAATGATAAAATCATTTACCGTCACACTGCGCTCCATCCGTGGCGAGTGAGTAGCCCGGGTCACAGGCGCAGACCCGCGAGCCCTCCACGTTGCGGCACTGCTGCGAACACCCGCCGTTGTTGGTCAAGCACTCGTTGATGTCCACGCACAAACGCGGGTCGCTGAAGGACACAACATCTGGTGTTAATTGAGGGAAATAGATGACTCTGGACATCGAAGAATTAGAATCACTTCTGTCCTCACAGCATGCCAGCCACTGCTGGGTCTCTGGGGTTTTCATTTTATGGTAATGACATATAATTATCGAAAGTTTATAATTTGATTCCCTTTTGTTTAAGAGGTTTTGATTTGATCCGTTGCATAAAAGCGAACTTAGTGGTTATGTGCCCTTCAATTGATTTTTGTTTAGAATTTTTCACTGCTTAATGCACCTTGCAAGAACTGACTACATATTAGAGTCTATAACTTTGTTGCTTATCTTTTATATATTTCAACATGATTAGTTAAAATTTGATTTCCTTCCATGCAATAGATAATGCTTTAGTCCCTTTTTTCAGGGGCGGCTCTAGGTGTCTGTCAAGTCGAGGATTTAAGGAGGGTCCAGGTCATCCGACCCTCTCAGATAACTTTGAATTCTGCATCCTGTGAGGTTCAGCGAAGGGAGGATGGTGGGGATTTAAACAAATGTTAAACCTCCAATCCCTTAAATCCGCCCCTTCTTCCATTGATTGTGATGATGAACACTGTATATACACGTAGGACACACAAATACCTGTCAGAGATTCCGAAGCCGGACCGGCAGCTGCAGGCGTAGCTGCCTGGTGAGTTGGTACACTTCTGGTCACATCCTGCCTCCCCACTCGAACACTCGTCAATGTCTACATATCATTGTAATTGATTGATTGATTAATAGTTTATTAACTTGTCACATATCATTTTTCAGGATTAAATTGTTTTTAAAAATACATTCAACATAAAATAATGTCAGGCCGACATCGACCAATGAGACACTGAGTACATTAAAGGTTGCATATACTTTAAAACAATTATACTGGTAAACACTTATTCAGATATGGGGTCTACATATTCAGATATGGGGCTATATTTATATACCGGTTGATTGTAAGAGTAATTGCCATAATAAGTAATCAAATACACGTTGTTTACTTCTCTCTGATTGTGAATAAAATTGTAACAGTATTTGTAATCCACTAGACATAAAGAAACAGAGTTAATTGGCATGTATTGATATGTGAAATAGTAATAGATATTTTTCACTGCAAGTGTTTTTCAATTATTCTGCATGAAAACGTCAGATGTGAAATTGAAATTAAATGTAGAGAAGTTCAGTTCTTTATCAATTGCAAATAATATGATAATTGCCAAGGGATTCATCACAATTTACTATATATTGAGAAGAACTATATTGCCATTGAAAAATGTATAATTGAAATTAAAAAGTAGAAAGTTTGGTAATTGCTAGAAGAATTTTTCAGATAATTTTAATTGTAGTTGAAACATTTCAATTTGTTTTTTGTTTTTTCTAAATATACAGCATGTATCGATTGCTAATGATGATTATCATAGGGGAAGCCACATGGTGTTGAACCTCTAGGGGCAGGTTTGGTAACAAACTTGGAGCCTGAGGTAGTTTCAAATCTCATTGGCTAGTTGTCAAGCTAGGCGAGTTGTTTTTGCAAAAATTACATAATCGTTCACAAATACAATTAAACACTTTTCCCCAAGCCCTCCAATCTCCTACTAGGTCTTTGTAACATGTTGAAATTGCAATGGGATTCATTATTCAATGTCAATAACTTACCAATACAGGACTTTCCATCGGCTGCCAATTTATAACCAGAATTACACGAACAACGGTAACTGCCGACTGAATTCTCACATTTCTGACTACAGCCATGGTTCCCCAGACACTCATTTAATAAAAAAAATCTAAATAAAAATCTGGATTCATTGGACCTTTTTAAAGGTGCATCACAAACAGAACAAGTTTATTGCTACTCTTTTGAAAAATACAATATATTCATCAATATACAGAAAGTAAAAAGAATTGACTTTTTGCACAAAATGATGTGTTTCAAATGTAATCATATATCTAATGACATATCAAATCCAATGTGGTTATTGTCTTGCAAAGTTATTTCAGGGCAAATACAAAAATATACAGTTGTGTTTCTTCTTCAATCAAAAAATGGCCACATGCACTTTTGTTAGAGATGTGTACATTTCCTTTGCACAATTTATATTTCCTTGAGGATCCTAATTTTGAAAAACTCAAAAAACTTTCAAAATCAGCCGCACGGCAGCAATAGTTCTTTAATTTGATGTACATTTCATCACAATGCATTTTACATAAGGTCAAACCCACAGTTTTCTTCTGCACTCACGGCAGTGCTTTCTTGCAAGTTACTTAATGGGCAAATACAAGAGCCTTATAACAATTTTTCTTCTTAGTCAAAAAAATTGCTTTTCTTTTCAATGGTATTTTAAATTTCTCTAGTGACGGATTGGTATTAGAGCTGTCAAATCACCTTAGCACACCTGTAAATAATCATTTACTAGTTATGTGTTTATTAAGTTAATTGAACGTCGTGTTTCAAATAACTATACATCTTACAATGACAGTGTGTGTTTGCATTTGAACTCAGATAACCATCACATACGACAAAGTTTCTACGTTGAGTTTCTACGTTGATAGTTACATTTATGTTTGGTGGCATTCATGTAGATCTATTTCTTTGTATAGTGACATAGACAGACGTTTGCAGAGATGGTGTTTATATTATAGTGACTATACTTTTTCTTGTCTTTAATAATGACAATAATAATACTAAGATCCATAGTATTTATGTAACATTCATAATAATCAGGTGTGCTAATTCTAGCTGGCAATTTACAGCAGCCGTACGTCAACTAATATGATCCATCACTGTGGGTTTTTAACCGCCGTACGTCAGATTTGACGTACGGCAGCCGTACGGCGAGCATCCGTTGCTGTGGGTTTTGCCCCTAAGTTTGACACCTCAATTTTCAAAATCAAAATCAAAATACGCGCTTGAGTATCAATTGTTCTATAAGATGTACACATTGCATCACACAAAAAATGGGCTCCGCAACTTTTGGTCAGGACCTACACTTTTTCAGAGCTTTTTGATACACACTCAGCTTGTGCAGTTACTTTCTTGCAAGTTACTTCAGGTCAAATACAAGTAATATAATCATGTTTTCTTCTTCAGTAAAAAAATTCCCAATGCTTTTGGTGGAATTCCAAATTTCTCAGCTGATTTTTTGCTGTCAGACAGCAAATCTCAACCACAACTTAACTACGAAAAATGAAATATTACGCTTGGCCAGTACTTGTATGGTGGCTGAGGATATCCTTAGAATAACAAGCTGTCTCTAGTCTACCTGAGCATGTCTCGCCATCTGTGTTGAGTGTAAATCCTTCATTGCAGGCGCAGACGTATTTCCCCACTGTATTGATGCACTTCTGCTCACATGCGTTCTGGCCAGCACACTCGTCTATATCTGTGGAGAAGTGAGGTAAATGGCAGATGATAGATGAGTAAGCCAATTTCATGCAGCTAACATGCCTCAGTGCATATATATTAATTACAGATCATCAAAGAAAACTAGTGTTGTCTAGTCTCACAAATACACATCTGTATTTTGGAATTGAAATGGTACAGACGAAGAATAAGAAAAGTACTCTCATCATATCATCCTTCTAAACCTGTCACAAAAATCGAGGTGAAAACTCCACCAAATAATCCTTTCCCTTTATGTTTAGTTTAAAATGATTATCAGCCACTCTAATAACTCAAGATAATAGTGGATAGATCAAACTTTTCATGCACTCCCATCAAGTTTGAGTCAAATGGGGCTGACTACCTGAGCATGTGACGCCGTCATCATTGAGAGAGTATCCGACGAAGCAGTCGCAGGTGAAGGAACCGGGGGGAGTGTTGCGACACTCCTGCTCACACCTACCATTGTTATTCAGACACTCGTTCACATCTGTAAAAAGTACAAAAATTTGAGAAATGAGACACTCCAGGGCTAAGCAACCATCGATTGACGTTTCATCCTACTTGAAGGAAAAAGATGAACGGGAAATTTCAAAAGACAAAGGTCTATGAATGAATTAATAACCCCTCATTCAAGCTCCCCACTTAAGCTAGAAACATACACAAGATAATCTCTTGGGGTTAGAACATTGATGTGAATAGCCGCCATTACCCGTCAAGCATTCATTCAAGTCTGTAACAGTAACTGCCAAGCGGAAATGCATTAAAATACGTCAAACACCATTTTGAATTGACGATAATCAAAAAACTTACATGTCTGAAGTTGTATCAAAGTTATCCATGAATCCAACAAATCAAAGCGTTCGATATAAATATGTCAGACTGTTAAATGCATTAACATGAATGTATTAAATAACAATTCCTAGTTACTATCCAAATATATTTACTTTTATGTTGAGACTTTCGTCATCGTATCACGATAACATCTTTGAAACTGAAACTTGTTATCGTGATACGATGACGAAAGTCTCAACATAAAAGTAATCATATTTGGATAGTAACTATGAATTGTTATCTAAGAGATATGAAACTTATCCTGAAGAAATATTTTCCAATTAACATGAATTGTTTGTGCGTTTCTTACCGACACACTGTGTGCCCTGCTGTAAGGTGAATCCAGACCGACAGCGGCAGACGAAACTGCCGGCGGTGTTCTCACAGATCTGGCTGCACCCTCCGTTGTTTGTGGAACATTCATTCACATCTTGAAATAGAAGCAGTCAGTCAACATTGGTACGAACAATTGCTTTGAGCAGTGGATTTATTAGTTGAATGCTACCATTTTTATAGGGAAAATGCATAGTTTTGCTTTGGTTGAAACCAAATGAATGGCATGCATGAGAATTACATTTTATAAAACAAATATAGGATATGATATTTATATTTATTATATTGATGATTGTGGCACACTATGCATAAGATGTCAAACTAACATCGATGTTGCTTGGATAAAAAAGAATTACATATGGTCAGATGGGATCAAAAAAATCAAAAACTTCCATGAGGCAGTTTGGAGTTGTGATAATGGTACACATTTAAAAACAAAAATAAAATACAGTAAATAATCACATTATGATCAATAGACGTTTGTAATCTCTAAGTTCCAGGAAATTATATCAAAATTACTGAAAAGAAATTTTAAATCAATCATCATAAAAAACACAGATATCGTAGAATGGTCTTCAAAACTGCAAATGCAAAAAGAATTAGAAAAGAAAATAATAATTAATCTTATTATGATCAAACTTACATTATGGTACACAACTATGTGTCCAAAATTCATGAAAGTTTTGACACCAATCATATTCAGTAGTAAAGGATGTGAACTCAACTAATTGAAACATAACATTTGAACATAGTATACATTATTCTCATTGTATCCATTTCAAATGTTTAACCTTTTCTATCAAACATTGCATATACATGCACAAAACTATACACGTGCAGAATCATCACAAATAACTTACCCACAGTGAATGTATCTCTTTATTGAATATTCAATTCGTTATTAAGCACACAGCTGTCATTCACTCAGAAGAAGTTAGATGTTAAATGCTTGTGCAATGAAAAAACTAAAATCACAGAAGACAAGAAGAAAGGATTTTACTCTGTTGCTAAACCATCAAATAAAACAATTGACGCTACAGAAATGATGTTTTCTTAGATCACAAAATAGATCCAAATTTTCAAATACATATAGTGAATTTTTTTGTTTTTATTTTTGTTTGTTATATCTTATTTGTTTTATTTAATTTGCAGTTTGGTAAAACCTCATCTTGTCTTCTCTACAGCTAAACCAAGTGCCTCATAAAAGTTGTTGATGTACAGGTGCGTGTAAGTTAAGTTAGCGATTGTGAAACTTCTCAAAATGTTAAAAGTGAAAGATCTAAAATTCCAGGTGCCGAAATTGTTACCGTAACAGTACAACATGCAAAATGGATGCTTCTCTACAAATTCAATTACATAAGTGGTAAAATAATCACTGAAAGACATAACAAGAAATCAATGCTGAGAATCCTGTCACGCTATATTTTAGTAATCATCCTAACAGTTGGGACATGTCCATAAAAATTTATTTCCAAATCATTGTTGAATGTTTTACTCAACTCTTAGAGCATATTGCAGAATATCATATTCATGTTCTGCTTATCAAAGGAAAGGTCAGCTTTTTGAAAGAAGAGGGGTTTCATGTTTATTGAAGAGGCGTTCATAGATCCTAAAGAAAATTTGTTATGGAGTAAGGTTCAAAAGGGCTCATCGGGTATTAGGTTCAAAAAGGGCTGATTGGGTATTTAGGTGGATTTTGAACTCTCAGGGACTTCTGGTATTTACCCTGACAGGTCTTCTGGTCAGTTGCAAGCGAGTAGCCAGTTGGACATGTGCACTTGTAACTGCCATCTGTGTCCTAATGCAAATAAAACAAATAGGTAAATTAACATTGATGCAAAAGATAAAGACCAGACTTTCTGGGTAACATGTGCACAAGATATTATTAGACTTGCCATGCTAACATGAATTTTTTAAGAATGTCCATTTTTGTCAAAAAATTTTGTGGATGTCAGCTCTGTGGTCGAAGAATAGTTGCCTTCAATTTTGTAATCTGAGTGGATTAACATTGGTAAGATTATCTTTCTAGGTTTCTCTGGATGGTATAAGTAATGTGCTAAAGTGAAAAATAATTACTTTGTCAAAGGTTAAAATGACATTCACGGTTTGCTTTCATTAATTACATGGAATGTAAATTATTTAGTAGAACGAGCAAGGAAAATGTTTAAGCTCACATTGTCAACTAAGAACCAGACTTAATTTTTGTTTAATGAACTAAAAACAGCAAACCTTTTTTCACAGAAGGTAACAAAGGTAATGTAAAATTGTGACGCCATTAGAAAAATGACTCAAAATTGTTTTGACTTACCTGGCATCCATTCGAGCACCCATGGGTTGACGTCGTGCACTCGTTTATGTTCTCACAGCCGCGCTGGTCACTTGAAATAGAAATGATGCAAGCATTTATTGTACTTGTACTTAAAAGATTGACAAAAATTGGTTTTGTAGTATAATGTAGCAACATCAATGCACAGAGAGTAAGAGCATCCGGTCAGCTTTTTTGAAGACAATACAAGAATACTTAGAGATAGATGTTTTTAACAACTGCTGACATACACAATCAAGACACCAGAAGATCTCTCTTGTGTTTTAACATGTGCCGTCAAGTTCCTAAGTTGCAACACAAGGAACTTAAAATGGGATGAATTTCATAAATGTTAGCATATTGTTAATATTCCAGCAATATCTTTTAAAAATATATCATGGTTAATGATGAATACGATGGGTAAAATGTTAAAACAATAAAGGATTACGTTTATACCAATTGCATGTTGCTGCGTTACCTGCTGAGCGTTTTTCCGGCCGGACATGTGCACGTGTAGGAGCCGATTGTGTTCTCACACTGATACTCGCAACCCGACGAGGCACCGAAAAACAGGCACTCATCCAAGTCTGGAACAAAAGGCGAACAGAGGGAATATGATGCGGATGTGTATGTATTTTGCATTTTGGGAGATGATCAGGAAGAGATTGGTTTTTGTCTAAAAACGAAAACCTCAGGCCACCATAACTGTTCGGCAGTTTACAGTAATATATTTCCTGTATCATAAATTGATGCTGATACATGTACTTCATCAAGATATATGATTCTATTATTCTTATGCTTGCTGGGCATAACAAAATCATTGTTCACAGAATGTAAACTTCTAGCATCCTGGGTTCCTTCATTCATGATATAAACAAGAAGGTAAAGATACCAATAGAAACCTACAAACTCACTCATTCGGCCTGAAGAAGTTCTTGTGACAAGAACGAAAGCCTCGCCAAAATGTGAGTTTGTAGGTTCCTAATGATATCTTTAATTTCTTGTTTAAATTCATTGTTGTAACCATAGCCTCATGTACCCATGTGCTCCTACATGTAGAGGTCATGGCTTCCACCATTGTTTTGTTCAGGTCATATATCAAAGTCTCTATAACATATGACATGGAGCACACAATGGTGAAATCCGTGAGTTCTACATCTAAAACCTACCACAGTGCAAGTTCGCACACATGGTTATTACCTTCACAGTTTTTGCCGTCTGCTGCCGGGAAGTAGCCTTCTCTGCACTTGCACACGTAGGATCCCGGATTGTTCTCACAGAGTTGTTGGCAGCTGTCCAGATTCCGTTTGCACTCGTCTACGTCTGACAACAGAACAACCACAAACCTATGAATGATGGATCCAAAATCACGTTACATTGTCTATGTTTGCTTGGGGGAACAGCAATAAATCATACACATTTTCTATATATAAGCGAAACACTTCACAGCTATACCTGTGTATAACATTCCATTTTCAAGAAAAAACCTTCCTGGTTCAATCTCCACAACACACAATTGAAAAAGTTAAAGTTTAAGGTTAAAGTTTATTTTATTGGCTTTTACAGAATTTGTTGCAAACATGACATAGTAGTTATATGTTTGAGGCAGCTACTGAGCAGTTCTTCCCTGCTTGGCGTCGCCACCGTCTAGTAGTGATACTGTACTGTGGCGATCGGCAATCCAGTGGCAGACGTACGACGTGACGTTTTTGACAACACTAAGTCTCCCGAGGCCGAGCCTTGAAGTCACGAGGCAGGCAAATCACGTTTTGAGGTTGTAAACTTTAACCACTGAACCACGGAGGACCATGTGTCCATCATCTAGCCACTCACCTGTGCACGTGAGCGCGTCACTGTTGAGCGAGTAACCCGGGTTACAGTCACACTCGAAGCCGCCAGCCTCGTTCTTACAAATCTGCTCACACGGGTTGTTCGACTCACACTCATTCTTGTCTACAAAAAAACATTCGGTCATAATTCCAAGTCACCTTACTTATGAATGGTCTGCTGATTTTACATTATATATGTGTTTGCCAGTGCTTGCGGATACATTTTCAAAAAATTTACACTAAAGGGTCAGCACTGACCGACACATGCGCGTCCGTCCGCTGCCAGCTGGTACCCGGCGCGGCACTCGCACCGGAAGCTGCCGCGCGAGTTCACACACGTCTGCCCACAACCCCCATTACCGCTCGCGCACTCATCGATGTCTGAAACAGCCGCACATTGTCATTCAGTTATTATTCTGCTTATATTAAAACATGAAAAATCATCGAAAGCAGGGTATGAAATAAGGCCAACAGAACTATGTAGGCCACCACTAAGTGAGAAGTGACTGCACTCACCGACACACGTGACTTCGTCCGCAGCAAACTGGTAGCCGGAGTAGCAGGAGCAAGTGAATGAGCCGTCGTTGTCGGTGCAATCCTGGGAGCAGGTGCCCGGCAGCGAACACTCATCGATCTCTGGAATACACAATGCAAACTGGAGCTGTATAGTCCTTATGAATCCAAACTTGCAATTTGAGGTGCTTGAACAATGGTCTAGATCTCATCCAGAAATCACTGTTTTGCGCAAATACCACAAGTACATGATGTAGACCACGGGTACATGCATCGTAGAGGGTAGAAGCCAACTGAGACTAATCAGTGGCCATTCTTTTACCCTTCATTGTTTACTTATATTAGTTAACTTGAAGGGGAAAAGAACGGCCACTCATTAGTCTCAGTTGGCTTCTACCCTCTACGATGCATGTGCCCATGATGCAGACTTGCTTGAATTTACCTTATAGCACAGATTTAATAGTTAAACAGACATTCACAATGCAAACATTTCAATGATATTGATTTATATATGTGTGGTGCACAATGCAACCATTACACTGCCTGCCTTAAAGAAAACTTACTATCTGTACTCACAGTGGCAATTTAGACATTTAGTACTTCACATACTTCAAATTTTGAACAAAACAGGACAACAGACATAGATTTAACTCAACAATTTGTTCCTTATTTGAATAAATTTCGTGTCGTTGACGCATGCTGAGAAAACAACAATCTTTAATAAGGGAATGGAGTAGTACTTATTACTACTACGTACAAGAGTTTGGTAAAGATTTGGTAACACTACTACTTACTTTTCTAAACGGACTTAACGTTGCGGTCACCATTGCGGGACCTTCAACAGAAGTGACTTCTGTTTTTTCTTGATGACGTCACATTGGCGCTTCGTCTGACAGGTGGAATTCCCATCAGACAGCAGATGGAGGAGGGTTGGGGGGATGCTCTTGCCTTAGTTGAGGTTAAGCTACGGTTGGCACTTGTATATCTCTATAGCTTTTAAGATCTTCCTTCGGTGTGTATTGTCCTCTCTGCCGATGATCTTTGCAGAGTCTTGGTTGAACAAGTGTCCTGTACTATTGGTGTGGATTTGTACAGCTGACTGAGAGGATTTCGGGTCCAAGTGCTCTTTCAGCCGGGTTTCCAGGTTTCTGCCCGTTTCCCCTATGTACGTCTCCTTGCAGCTGGGACAAGAGATGTTGTATATAATCCCACACGTCTTCTTGAGATCATTCTTGTCTTTGGGGCGTACTAATAGGTTACGTATGGTGTTGAAGGGCTTGTGGAACGAGGGGCCAATGTGACATCATCAAGAAAAGCCAAAAGTCACTTCTGTTGAAGGTCCTGCGATGGAGACCGCATCGTTAAGTCCGTTTAAAAAAGTAAGTAGGAGTGTCACCAAATCTTAACCAAATGGATGTTCCTACTACTAAAAACAGTCTACATAAAGATATGTACAAGGGCATGAATGTTTGAGTACTGAAAACAGTGACGTCTGCTACTCACGTCTGCAGGTGCGTCCATCCGACTCGAGCCCGTAGCCCGTGTTACACGAGCAGCTGAACGAACCAATGGAGTTGTCACACTTGTGAGCACAACCGCCGTTACTCACTGAGCACTCATTCACATCTGTAACAAAACATGCATAGAAATGTCAATTCTTATTGAGAAAACAACCTCTGTAAAATGACGATCTTTCTATACGCCTATTGACAGCTTATCTAAAATGACCACCTTTCTCAAGTAACCACGTCTTACACATCTGCGAGCTACAGCTTTTGTATGCAAAACACTCATTGCTGTATGTAATGAAATGCGAATCACCAGCAAACTCTCTTGGGAAACCGTCAACATTATAAGGACCATACAGTGTAACAAGGTAGCCAATGCAATTCAAATGTTGTGGTCACAGTTTTGTTAGAGACGTCATAAAAGTACATCCGAGCAATCAAAACCTGGTGAGTACTTCTTATAAAGCAAGAACTCAATGCGTTTTACCTTGGCATGATGTTTCGTCAGCTGCAAGTGAGTAGCCGACATCACAGGAGCACACACGGGACCCCACAGTGTTCTTGCATGTTTGGGAGCAGCCACCGTTATTGGTAGAACATTCATCGACATCTGCAATGGATACACACCGGTTCATAATCATAAAGCAGCAAACAACAGTTAAATCAACATCGTCAAATTTACAATATATTGTGGATAGCTAAATAACTATAAATACGTCAAAGTTGAAAAGCAGAGCAAATATCTATAAAATTCGAGTTGCTCGAAATGGTGCTGTCGGGATGATTTATTAAGCAACACAAAGATAAAATTATCATTTGATATCATTATCATTGATAAACAAATCCATTGGAACTATCATTATTTTGAAAAGGGTACTTTGGTACTAAAACATGTTAAATGAATAAAAAGAAGTTGGACCAACAGGTATTTTTGCATTTTAAGAACACTTAAAAAAACACGTTAGAAGATAAAGCAGTAAAAATAGAACAAAGAATAGAATCAAATGCAACCATATGCTGCATACCGAATCTCAAGAATCTTTTATAAATCAATACTAAACATTCATTTTGTGATTAATCCTTTATACTTGCTTTATTATAAGCCAAATCCTAGTATTTTCCCCTTCTTGATCAAGAAGGCTTCATCACGGCCAATGTTCAGTGACCATTGGCCCTCATGAAGCCTTCTTGACCAATAAGGGGAAAATATTTGGCTTTTAATAAAGCAAGTATAAAGGATTTATCACAAAACGAATGTTAAGTATTGTACAATAAGAAATCCAATGAATCTGTTAAATAACTTATATGAACTGATTGTTACCTCTGCATGTGAAGGTGTCCGCGAGTGAGTAGCCGTCCCGACACGCGCATCTGTACGACCCCAGCTGGTTCTCACACAGCTGCTCACAGCCCGTGAAGCCGAGCCCGAGCAGACACTCGTCCACGTCTGAAAACACAATGCACCCGTGCATCAGTCACAACACAACGTTCTCACAATAACAATGGCGTTGCAAGCAGTTGGCGACCACTTGGCGATCACGTTTGCATATCTTGTACGAGCAAATCGCATAAGTCGTATGTGCGGTCTCTTCTGTTGCAGGCGAATTCCCGATTGCAAGTGAATTTCGAACATGTTCAAAATTCAGTTTTGGGTTGCAGACTGGCGCATCTATTGATGTTTAAAACGTTACATTGCTCAAGTTTTGTACAACGTTGTATCTACTCGCATGATTTCATACGAGTGGCGCACAACATTTTACGGTCGCAGGGCGACTTGCAAGCATGTTTTGCCAGCATGGGAGCGTTGCTCAATCATCGTAAGTTCTTGTGCATCTGTTGTACAACACAAACCTCCTGCACCTGAATTCTGGGACAGTGCCGATGGGCGTGATTAATGCTCGTCAAAGCCTGTTCTTTGCGATCATTTCTGCGACCACCTATTGAACACACTAGATCGTACGACATTTTGGTCGCATTTATTTGCGATCAATTATGAAAGGGGCTTTGGGGAGCACGTGTCGACAGCTGAAAACGAGCAGAATGTGCCCATACATGAGTCACAGTGTTGTCAAAAACTTGGTCTCCTCATCAAACATTTAGAGAACATCCACATATATTAGAAAACACATCACCATAGTGTTTTTGATACACTAAATGATAGAGCAAACACAATGTACTCATCAATTAATACAACATTCTAAAGGAGCAAATAAAAAGTACACCAAAAAACATGGACAAATGCCCTCATACCAGTCATTAGCAATGTGAGAAAACAGGTGATGGAATTTGGTCATCTATCACACCAATAAAATTGTATCATTTACCTTCACAGTGTATCCTTTCAGAGATAAATTTTCATATCTACTCTGTGAAGTAAAGACGTTATGTTTTCAATACCTTGACACGTTTTCCCGTCACCGGCCAGGTTGTAGCCGCTGTTACAGGCACACGTGTAGCTGCCCGCTGTGTTACGACACACTTGCTGGCAGCCACCATTGTTTGATGAACATTCGTCGATGTCTTGAGGAAAGAAATGAGAGAAAATAATATCTAAATATATTGTGTGTGTGTGTGTGCGTGTGCGTGTGTGTGTGTGTATAAAAACATGGATGAATTTAACACAAATATTTTGGTAGGAAACTAGTTTGTAAATTTGTAATTTGCTTTGATTTTTTGGAAATCCACCAAAGTCTGAATCCTCATGGCACCTACTTTAACTAGATGATAGATCTATGCCACTGATCTATGCACTGTTGCTCTTCATTATAAAGTGGGCTGAATGCAGGCTTATCAATACTAGTAGCAGTTAGGCTGGTGGGATTGAGCCCAACAAACTTTTTCTATAATGCTGATATTTGACATGTACCAAATTCAAGGTTACACCACCCAAAATCATGCCAAGTGCAAAGATCAAAAGCTTGTCATCACTTTATTTGTGACCAGCATCATATTAAGAAGAGGCTTTTTAGTGTTGATTATGATTGAATGAAATCTGTAATTTTATTCTATCTAAAAATCATCATTACAAACAATTGTTTTCTCGTATTACTACATTGCTGGAGCCTATTTGTCAGTGTTACCTTGGCACGTCTTTCCGTCAAGAAGGATGAAGAATCCGATCCTGCAGGAGCATGAATATGAGCCCTCGGTGTTAAAGCACGTCTGCTGGCAGGCGTGGCTGCCTTCCTCACACTCGTTGATGTCTACAATGATAAAACAACATACATTTTACCACTGGCATGCATTTAAGAGTATTCTCACTCGTCGTTTAAAAGTGGTCTCTATTTCTTATGTTCTTTGTAAGATTTTGTGTTGAACCTTTTAATGGTTTTAATGGTGCAGATTCAGATTAGGTGCAATGAGCACACAGTGTAGTCAATTAGTGATTTTGAGTTATAATTTCTTCAAATGTAACTTTGATGCTTTCTATCCGTATACCATTCATAACATTCCACTCCAAATGTGCCATTCAATGACCCTAGCACTCTCTAGCACAATGAAATGACAAATCAAGAATCATCTGATAAATTGTCAAGATAAACAGCAAGTCCAGAGTGTATTTACTGTGACATGAAGCTACCGAAGATGCCAAGCTAGGATCCACTATCTCAACCTCTGATAATTCAACTACTATACAAATAACCCTTTCCTTTCACCTTATTTTTCAGTATTAATTGCCCAGATAACTCAAAATTACAGAAACTCAAAACTTTTATTAGTTAAATCGATCCAACTGTAATATAAATCTAGCAAAGATGCCAAGTAGCAGCCACGAACCTGTGCATGTTTTGCTGTCTGCCTGAAGCCGGAATCCCTGACGACAGCTACAGGAGAACGATCCGTCCGTGTCGGAGCATTCATGTGAACAGCCACCATTATCAGTCGAGCATTCATTCACATCTGAAACATGCAGAAATGCATAAGCTACTGACCTCTACACAAGTTTAATTTTTTCTTGTAATAAACAATACAATAAATCATTTTTATAGCACAAATTCCAATAAATGTTCATGTGTGCTTGTAGGACTCCTTTAACAAATGGTGCTTCAATTGGGTTTTAAAAATGGTAAGCGTCTTTGATTGTTTTATGGACAGGGGAAGTTTATTCCATAATTTAGGTGCTGCCACCTTAAATGCTCTATCACCCTAAGACTTGGTTCTTGTGAATGTTGAATGTTAATATGTCAATTTCGCGTGACGATTGATTTGCCAAAACGTCCATTGCTACTAAGTGCTTGGTCTTCTTCTATAACCATAAAAGTTTCAAGAGTAACATATTAAGTTTTTTAAAAGAGGCTACCTAGAAAAAATCATTTGATAATGAATGATCTTTGCTTACTTTGGCATGTCTTCTCATCTGTGCCCAGTATGTATCCGGTGTCACAGCTACACGAGTAACTACCCACAGAGTTAGTGCAGATCTGGGAGCAGCCTCCTTTATTACTGCTACATTCGTTTACATCTAATTAAAATACAAAAGTACACTTTTTTGAGATTCAATAATGTAACGTAAAATATATGAATAACAAATTTTAAATCAGTATTGCGGGATTCCACCATTCAAAGTGAATATTACAGAGAATCCATCTTTCAAAATGTAATTCTAAAAGAGAAATTTTATTTCAAAATTCCATAAAGCAAAGGATTCTCTCTAAAGATTCCACTTAGTAGACTATGAATTCTATCTCAAATACAATGTATGAATTCTTCCCTAAGAATTGTTTGAGCACACCTATTAAAGCCATCATTAATTAACAGCTGAGAACTTGAAGAAAAATATGATTGAAGATTGAGGAAAATTAACCTGGAGTCCAAGACCCACAAAAGGATAAGACACTCACAGAAGAAGATCACTGTGGTTGACGATAGAGAACGATTAACCAGTTCAAGACCCATGAAAGGGGAAACATCCAGAGAAGATTCAAGAAGTACATTAGATGGTGACTTACCGTCACACTGTCTGCGGTCGTCACCCAGTGAATATCCTGGGTTGCAAGTACAGAGATAACTGCCTTGATTGTTAGTGCACTTCTGGGCGCACCCTCCATTCTGTGTCTCGCATTCATTCACGTCTACAAATGCAAACTAGTCAGTAAAAGTAAATAAAGAGGAATTTCATTCATTTAGGTCTCCATATTAAATAATATCCTAATTATAGTGAGATTTCCTCGTTACTGAAATCTTTTTAGAAACAAAATATTGTAGACAGGAGAGTGAGAGATGTTCCTCGTACCAAGATGTGAAGAGGCATCAATACCAACTGATTGAGTGAATCTTTCCATACACTAAATGGTTTATACATCCAGTTCACAGGCAATTACATTTCTTTATAACAAACTTCTCTGTTAATATTACATTAACTGCCATGTGCATTCAAGATATTTATATTTGTTTACACAATGTATGCAAAAACATTGATAACATCTTAGTAAGTTCAAAGTGATACAGACATAGGATCATCAGGCAGTTCTAATAGTGAAAATGCATGCTAATGTGTGATAATAGGCCTCGTTTTGACAATTACATCAAATTTTATTATAAAAAAATATTCAAGAGCATAAGATATATTGTGTCATTGAATGACCTCTGACCTTTGCATGTCTTGCCATCAGCGTCCAGACTGTATCCCACGTTGCAACTGCAGGTGAACGAGCCGCGGTTATTGTTGCACTTCTGGGAACAGCCACCATTATTGGTCTGACATTCGTCTACGTCTGTAAGTTTTAATACTACAGTCAGATATTTGTGATAATGGAAGCCAAAGTATTTGCTATTGTTATCCACAAAGTTATCTTTTCCACCGATGAACTGTTTTGGGATAGAACCACCTTTCCACTTTTTATTTGGGTTTATTATACCCTACTGTAAAAAGCTTGGGGATTGCCATTTTATGATTGTCAGCCAAGGGCTTATCTATAAAACTTCAAATGGTTGATTTGGAGCAAATATGAATGAATATGTTAGACGTTTTAAAATCACTACAGTGAGTTGTGTTCTTGTAAATGATGCTATCGTCTTTATCATTATCATTGTATTTAGCAGCGAGGGTAAAAGAAATTACACATGGTTAAGTAAGTACTAAGAAAAGTAGAGAAAATCGTTTCCTACCATCACACATTTTCCCATCTGCATTGAGCGTATACCCGGCATTACAGCTGCACTTGAACGTCCCTTCCAGGTTGTCACAGACCTGGTCACACCCACCGTTGTCAGAGTCACACTCACTGATGTCTGACAACAGAAAAACACCAACATACATGTATTGTTGCAAATATTCACAGAATATAAATAGGGTTTAATTCTTATTAATGATACTAAATATTCACATTAATGCTACCTGATACTGTATCATAATTTATAATCCCTGTAGTTTGTATATAGTCATTCTGATTCACATTTTCATGATGTCAAATTCCCAAACAATCAGGTTTTGTACTTTTATATTTCATAGTTCTTTATATTTCTGCTTTATCTTTAATGAACTCGTAGGTGTTATAAACTGTATGCATTATTCTACTCTCACTTTTCTGTCAAGCATTCTATATATACAGTTATGTATGTATTATGATTTTCAGTTACGTTCAATGAATTACATTTAATAAAGACTTCAACTTGTTCATTTCAAATTAACTGATCATTCAAACAATACATGTACAAAAGATGCAAGAATGTTTCAGCAAGGTTAACTAAGTAGTCTATTTTACAGTAGGAAAATCGATAAACAATTTGGATGAAACAACAGAATTTCAGCAACATTTTAGTAAAAGCGTTTCAAAGGTAGCTTTCTTTCAATTTGCACTTTCATACTGTGCTTTTTATCTAATAAAATATTGAAATCAAGAATGACTTTTATTGGAATGTTTTACCTGATTTCAGTATGCATTCCGGTAAACCAGACAAAGATTTGGGAAAATTTGAGCTTATTTTACCCTCTATTCATATGGTAGACATCCTTGGCTAACTGACTAGTAACAGGTTAAGTGGTAGCTCCCTTACCAAAGCACGTTTTTCCGTCGCTGGCTAGCTCATATCCACTGGTACAGAAACAGGAGAAGGAGCCAACGTTGTTGGTGCAGCCCTGGCTACACCCTCCATTGGCAGTTGTACACTCATTCACGTCTGCAAACAACATAGTTGAGTAACGTAGGTACTGCCATGACAATCTGTGGTGGTTGGGTGGCTATCTGGATTGACTAGGAGACGTTGGGAGTTGTGGCCTGGGTACAAGGGGGGAGCACCTGAGTGTGTATCTGTATGTTTTATATGCATCATCTATCTGATCATCATCATATAGTGCAAGGCTGAGCCTTAATTCATTTTTAAGGTATCACAAAAAGATGAGATCTCAAATCTCAATCACTTACAAAATCATAGTTTTCAGATTTGATGTTACTACCTGGTTCTGGCTAGGCCCTATACATTGACATGTCACAACAATAGATATCTACTTAAATATGTACGGGAGGTGGCCTATTTATGCAAGATAAATATGGCATTAGTATGGATCTTTAGGTTTAACCACTGTACCTTGACAGTTTTTCCCGTCGCTTGCAAGCGTAAACCCTGTGTTGCATGAGCAGACAAAGCTTCCCTGGTTATTCTGACATATCTGTTGACACCCATCAATATTCTCAGCGCACTCGTCCTGGTCTGTACAAATAATCAAACAATAACTTTTCATTTAACCCTATTAGTGGCTAAAGAAATAAATGGAACTTCTATTGCAGCCTAGAACAAAACCTAAAATAATGGATTTTGAATCTCCTTCAGAGCATTTAGGTAGGCCGAAATCAGCGTTCTACCTGATAAATATTCATCTGGTAAACGTTCACATATCTTAGACTTAATTCAAAGCTGCAATAGTAGTTATCAAATTTGTATTATTAAGATTGCCAATTACGATCTTCATGACAGGTACTGTAAATAGTTGATTAATCACCAGTATTTGAAAATTCACACTTGAAAAATTGGGGATTTTTATCTGAACCCCAGCATGAGGGACAATATAATAATTTGAGTAACCTACACTTTCCAGTATTCAGAGTGATTTATCATGAAGACGACATGTAGCGAAAATAATAGTTTCTCAATATATCTATATTTTCATATATGCAGATCCTGTACACAGCTGCTACACGTATGTACATGTAAATAGCTAATACTGAATCTGAAATTTGGGAAATCAGAGTTGGAGATAAAAGCGCCAAGTATACAAAGTATACAATCATCAGTGATTGTCTGACCTCTGCACGTTTTGCCATCCGCATTGATCAGGAATCCGCTACGACAGCCACACGTGAAACTGCCAATGTTGTTCTGACAAAGCTGAGCACAGCCGCCATTATTCTCTGAGCACTCATTCTTGTCTGAAATGAACACAGTACAATATATTAGTTTGTGTGCCATTAAAGTAAAGAATACCTTAGACAGCTTACCCTCAGGGACTGGGGGTGGGGGGGGGGGTGGGGGGGTGGGGGTGATGGGTACAAGTGGGATAGGCGAATGTTCTGGTGGAATTTTTCACAAATAATTTGTATAAAGCATAAAGAAGCTTCATGTCATAGAAATATGCTTGGTAGATAGATGTGAGAGAGAATGTTGAAAAAGATTTAGACCAACAGTAATTAAGATCAGATCCAGAATAACATTAAAATCCTGAAACATATCCAAAATTTTGAAAGTGGTTCACCTTGTTAGACACAGAAAGGGTCTCAGGGTGTTTTAATTAATGGACAATATCAACCATAAAGCCATACACGGTAGTACACATGCATCAGCTAGACTACCATGGCTTATCTCCACGAATATGGATGTGTCACTGGCCAAACCGACTAATTTTAGGTACAGCGTAGAACTGGATAGTAAATTTCCTGAATAAAGAAGCAGTTGTCATTGCTTCATTTCTATCTCTAATGCAGCAGCTCCAAACTAAGCTTGACATCATAAGTTGGCACAGGTGTTGGGAATAGAATCTTTCAAAACTGGGTATGACAAAATGTAAATTTAAAAGAGTTTGCTCAGTTGCAGTTAACACAGCAGTAGCATGCTCTCATGACCTTCCATCTACACCAGGTCCTTTATTCTTCAGTTTATTGTTTAGTATTTGTATAATACTGCTACAAAGTATACTAGGCTCTAAAATATAGAGTTGTTATGTGTGGGCCAGACATAAACGTTTAATTTGCAAGACACATCTATGTAAACGACTCATACTAACCATCGCATGACTTTGCATCTGAACTGAGGGTGTAGCCTGAATCGCAGGCACAGCTGAAGCTGCCAGGAACGTTGTTGCACGTCTGCTGGCAACCCCCATTACCGCTCGAACACTCGTTCTCGTCTAAATGGGCAGAAGACAAGAGGAAAGCATTTTAGACAATAATAACAAATACGCCAATCATTTTTAAGGTGATAATTGTGCTACCATAACAAAAGAAGGTTGCATATTAACATTTGGGTATACTGAATCTTACACCAAAAACCTTCTTTTTCATGTAGTGCTATACATACAATAAAAGAAATCTGGCCCAATAGAGGTTGCTTTCATCAAGTGATGAGATGTAGCCTTTGAGACCTGGAGAAAGAATCCTTCTATTCCAATATTCAAGCCTGAGTCCATCAAAATGCATCTTCGAAGAGTCACTCACCATTGCAAGTTTTTCCATCCCCGTTTAGCACGTATCCAGTGTTACAGGAGCAGGTGAAACTGCCGACGTTGTTGTTACACACTTGGGAACAACCGCCATTGCTGCTCGAACATTCATTGATGTCTAAAATATAATAACAATCACAATGTAACCTTTAAATAATAGGACTATAGCAGGTACATGTATGATCAGCGATCCTTACTAAGTTTGTGTGTGCTAATAATGAATAGTGGTCTGTTCATCAATAGACAAGGTACATACATGTACTTACAAATATATGCAACATCCAAAACCATGATTTTGAGGTTTTTAGAAATGCCTGTTGTTAATATAATACTCTAGTACAGTACTCACTATTCAGCATTCCTTCTATTTTGAATGGAACAACTAACTGACTTCCTAAATATTGCACGTTAAATTTATACACGTTGTAATTTTCCTATTCTTTTCAATTTCTGAGTCATATTAATTTTATTGTGTCTGGGACCGCGTAAAATATATGTATCAAAAGATTAGTTGTTTAAAATCGATTGTAACAATATCATTTAATACCTGTGCAGGATTTTTCATCTGCTCCGAGTTGGTATCCATCATTACAGCTACAGGAGAAACTTCCGACCGAGTTAGTGCAGACTTGGGAGCACCCGCCTTTGGCATTGGAGCACTCATCAATGTCTGAAGTGGGCAGATATCAATAGTATATTACAGCAGAAAGGTAAAAATCAATTATCAAACATATTGCCTTAATCCACATCACTGTCTTAACTGACAGAACCAGGTCTAAATGTATGTATGAAAAAGAATCGTAAAGTCCGATTGTCAACCTCCAGTCTGGAAGTCAAAATTCTTCAAGGCCGCATTTGAAAAATACACAGCAAAAAAAGCAACGTATGCAGCAGATCTACCACATCTGTGATGAGACAATGACGCAATTAATAATGGCTACAACACCACCAGTAATTCGGCTTCAATATTCAGGACAGTCCGCGTTCAACGTTACCTGAACAACTGCTTCTGTCTGCGGCGAGGCTGTATCCCTCGTAACAGGAACACGTGAAGCTTCCAGGTGGCGAGTTGGTGCAGATCTGAGAACAGCCACCATTGCTAGAGGAACACTCGTTGATATCTGTGCAATATGAGAAAAATAAATATAGATGGATGAACATCAATTGATTGACTACTGTAAAACTATAAAAGTTGGCGCACAATTTATTTTGCGAATTTCGTGGGTAGGTGCAAAAAACGCAAACTTAAATAGTCAGCAAATATTAATAGCCTATGTAAAGTAGGTCCAGGATGGACCAAAATCACAAAATTAAATAGCCACAAAATAATTTATAGATGAAAATCGCAAAATTTAATAGCCACGAAATATTCTAGTTTTACAGTAATCAATCAATCAATCAAACAAACAATCAAATACTATTGAATGTGTTCCTTTCCTAAAGTAGTGGTAGAATGTGTGATGTTTGGGCTCGGATGTAGGTGCGTGCATCATGATCATTCGGATCAATGGTCATGACATTGCGCGCAGAATTAAAAGACAGACAACCAGAATGGTTCATGCATGCATTTAGGTTACACTTACATAGTGTGCTTCTATTAATAGTTATAAAATGTGAGAAAAAATGCAATTATAAGCTAACAGATTTAAATTCACATCCATAGTTAAAATCAATTTCAATGAACCCTTCTCAAGCACATGTTATTCTACTTTTGATGTTTTCTTGAAGCCAAGGCTCTCTACCCAAAATGTTTCAAACAAGAGACTTATGCTGTATAAAAAAAGGAAAAGTTGTGTAGATGTCTGATGATGCCTTATATGTACATTTTAGCAGTCACGTGGCAACAGAACTCGTTTCCATTTTAATAAGGAAGAAGTGTGAAAAGGGTGATTTGCACTTATTGTCTCGTACCTTCACATGATTTCCCATCTGTGCGTAGTCTGTAGCCAGCATTACAGGAACAGGAGAAACTGCCGACGTTATTATCGCACTTTTGAGAACATCCCCCATTGTTGGTGGAACATTCATTCACATCTTAAAAATGAAGTACATGTAAAGGTTTCTAAAGATCATAAAAGTAGTACAATAGAAATTATAGCTTTTGACTAACCGAAATACTACACTTTGGTATTGTGACTTGACAAATTCAAACTATCGCACATATGCTCGCACTTGCATGTACGTCTTCATATTTTCAACAGTGACGGTTTCAAACTCTTAAAAATACTGTTGTGACATAAAAAAAAAACGATTTAGCTCAAAATTAAACATGTATAATAAAATAAGTATGACCTTTGTTGGACAGATGTGTGAAAATCTGTGTCATCATCATGAACGATTATGAATTAAATCTTACCATCACAAGTTTTTCCGTCCCCGTTTAGCACGTATCCAGTGTTACAGGAGCAGGTGAAACTGCCGACGTTGTTGTTACACACTTGGGAACAACCGCCATTGCTGTTCAAGCACTCATTGATGTCTAAACATAAAGTCATTTATCAATACGATTTGAGTTTCATTTGCAAAATATCCATTTCTTGAGCAAAATGTAGAACATGATAATAAAAATTAATTAAATACATTTTACTTATTACATATACTTTTTTACAAAAAACAACAAAATTAAGAAAAAATAATAACACGTCAACTGTAGTATTATGCAAATTATCTAATTATTTGGTTTCCATGATACAGAAATCTACAGAAATCACTTCTCTACCTTGGCAATTTTTTCCGTCTGCTAGCAGAGAATATCCGTTGTTACAGGAACAAGTGAAGCTGCCTACTGAATTGGTACATATCTGGGAGCAGCCGCCATCGCTGTTGTCACATTCATTCTCATCTATAATGACATCATTCATGTAGTACATGCAATGAAATTACACTCGATTGTTCAAAAGTATCCATAAGCTCAAAGAGTTGTGCTTAGCAGACGTTTCTTGATGCTTGGAGGGTTGATAATGTAAATTTCGAATGGCAGATGTAAGGATAGTTATTAATTAATAAGTCATACTGTCTGAATGAGAAAGCCAGATGCATGAAAAGAAAGAAAAATATTTTCTGGGATGCTGTTAATAATTATGAATGAGTTATAGACGAATGATTTTCATTTAGATTATATTACATAAAATTTTCTAACTTTTTCTATTTTCTCAATAGGTTGTTAATTGTCAATAATGAAGTTCTTAAACGAATGAATCGAATGACAATGTGAAAGTAAGCCATCTCGATTATTAACCACACTTCAGATTCAAGAGGTCCATTTTGAGCTCATTCATTAATAATAACACAGTGTTTTACTTCAACAATATTATGTTATGAATCTGTTACATCTAACAAATATAGAGTCACTCACCATTGCAAGTTTTTCCATCCCCGTTTAGCACGTATCCAGTGTTACAGGAGCAGGTGAAACTGCCGACGTTGTTGTTACACACTTGGGAACAACCGCCATTGCTGCTCGAACATTCATTGATGTCTAAACATAAGCAGATCCATTATAAACGTCAGAACATGAAGGCACTGACACTTATTTCAATTTTTTTCTAATCATTACTTTTCAGATGAGGTCTGTAAAAATGGTTCAATACTGAAACTAGATAAATTTGATACCACAACCTCCGTTACACGCATAGTACAACTATCTCCCTTTGCCACTTCAAACCAAATTGTTTTGTACAGGATAAAACATCATAATTAAAGTTTAATTCCTACAATTGCCGTTTGGAGTAAAAGTTTATTTCGAACAGTGGCAAGCTAAGGAAAGGCAACTCGCTTACTGTAGCTACCACAACCTCTACAGCTGGGGTGAAAGAAATAACACCAGGTTAAGTACAGTACAGTAATGACAACATCAGAAGGATACAGAACCGTAATACAACTGTAAAAAACAGAATTAAACTCTTCAGGCGAGTTATGAGTTATGAAGAAACCATAACTTGCGGGAACCACAAAACGTTTTTTGTTTGTAACGGTTGCAACAATGAGAAGAAATAGGAGAAAAACGTAAGCAATCGTAGATTTTTCTTCTGTATCCTTCTGACAATATCTGTACTGTAAGTACTAAAACAAGTAGAGAAAATCATTTCCTACCATCACACATTTTGCCATCTGCATTGAGCGTATACCCGGCATTACAGCTGCACTGGAACGTCCCCTCCAGGTTGTCACAGACCTGGTCACACCCACCGTTGTCAGAGTCACACTCACTGATGTCTGCAAAAACATTGTCGTCATTATCGATTATGATAGAAAAAATAATTGTCTTCGGCAATACAAAACAATGGTGAGATCCAGGTTTTTGGAAAAGGAGGGGCACATTTAAGTCATGTCATGGGTTTTGTACGCGCGATTGATGGCTAATGTGTAAAAAAAACTATGAAAATGAAGTATTTTGGTGGGAAAATTCGTGCTTCTGTCCATGCAAAACAGGTTAACAAGGTTTCAAGATGGTGTGAATGTCTTTATTAGTAACACTTTCAGAGGAGAAAAAACTTGACCTATCTTTGTTTTTTATGAGAGATGAGTTGGACAGTTCAATATTGATTTTAACAGTAAAAGTACATGTACTTCCAGCGTGTGTCACTATATTACTTCATTCATTTCTCCAATCGTTAAAACTATGAATGATTTGATTTAAAGTTATTCAGTGTAACAAGAACTAAATAGATGATAGAATGTTTGCTTGTTTGGTTACTTAAGAAAAGGAATGTGCTGGGGTGTATAAATTGTTAAAATGGGCACTAACTAAAGCATGACCATTTGTTGTCTGCTAGGGAGCATTCCGGAAGACAAGTGTAAACAGGTGTAGAGTCTAAGTGCTGCACTTACCAAAACATGACTTCTTGTCGTCTGCCAGCGCATATCCAGGCAGACAGGTGCAGGTGAAGCTTCCCACAGTGTTGACACATTGCTGAGAACAACCACCTTTGTTCGTGCGACATTCGTCGATGTCTGGTTGGGGGGAAAATGTACAAAAAATCAGAATTGATTAAAAACTTCAAAATTTCTCGCTAACGCTCTTCTGACTAACTCAGCAAATGCATAACAAGTAAACATGTCAATATAAGATAAACTGTTGAATCATTTATTCATTCTATATAGTAGTTACACCTACCAGAGCAAAGCTTTTCATCACCGCCCAGACTGTATCCCTCGCCACAGCTACATGTGAAGCTCCCATCGTTGTTGCTACAGGTCTGGGAACAGCCACCGTTATTGGTCTGACATTCATCAATGTCTGCAATGTGAACCGCAATACATAACGTCATCACTGTCGTGTGTGAAAGGCGTCAGGTTCAACTAAGCTACATGTTTATAATAGTACAAATATACAAGGAAATATCTCACCACTACTACAGTACTTCACCGATTTACCAAGCACGTATTTTGATTAAGCTGGTTCACTAACCATTCGACCTTGCTAACAGCATTTTAAACATATGCTCTGGGTGATTATAGAGCATAAGTGGTTGTGGGTTCAGATACTCGTGAAGGCTGTGAGATGCATAGTCCAACATACTTGGAGAAATACTCTCATTTTCAATGCTTAAACACAAGTCCATCTCATTTCAACATATCTATTATGTAACAGTTGGTAGCCTCATGAGGTGACCATGCATGAAGTGAAGCAGTACCTGAGATACTCTAGTCATGCATGGCACTGGAAATTCATGTTAGTTTTAGTTTGGTTCGATTGTGAATGAATGTTTTATGGAGTGCTTGAAATATTTAATGGTCAATGTAAAATGTGTTGGACTCTAAACATTTTCCTAACTGAGACAATTATATATATATATATTATATCAATGAGTTACCTTCACATGTCTTTCCATCTGACCGAAGCCTGTAGCCCGTGAAACATGTACACGTGAAACTGCCAATGCTGTTTTCACATAGTTGGGAACATCCATGGTTGTTTGTTGAACATTCATCAACGTCTACGAAAGAAAGAAAGAACAATTTTAAAACATACATATGGATTTTAATATGATCCAAATTTTGAGTTGGGACCTGGGACGAGTTTATGCACTAAATTGATACTGCAGTATAAAGAGAGATTACAATACATACTCAGTATGTTAACAACTACAGTACGACCTCTATTATCCATATATCCTTTTCCTATAACCAGTGGTTTGCCTTTTACTGATCAAGCACACAAACTTGTTACGCCATTAAATGTGGGCAACGCCACAAGAAATAAAAGTCTTTGTCGCAGCTGTAAGATACTATTTCAGTGATTTGTTTGAATACAGACACCTAAACACCACATCCTTAATCCAAATTATTCCATTACCTGTGTCCTAAGCTGCAGATGCATGGCCTCCCGTTCGGCCCCTCCCATATCCGGATATATTGAGTATCTGACTGTTCATCTCGACTCCCATGTGTCTAGATAATAAGAGTTGTGTCTGTAAGTAGCTTCTGTCTAAATGTTAAAGCACATCACGTCTGGTTTCATCACAAGCCTTGTATAACTACAGAAGGACCTGTTTATCTCAAACACTGGCAACACACATGGATAAGTTATTCTTTGCATTCTAAACTCCTAAAAACCTTACAATTTTACATACCAGGTAACACCGCAATTTCTATTTTCCTGAAATTCTATTGATTTTATGGACGTATGAATGTATCGTTAAGTGTACTTAAATCATTAGCCATATATTATGGCTCCCAAGTCAGAAAAGGACTACATCACATACATGTAGTCTCTTTCTCCATATCTTCCTTCAAGCTCAACTGAAACGGGTCTGACTCTTCGTACACACACATAAGTAAGTGCCAAGCCAACTGTCAGAACAAGCGATCTATCCTGATGTCCCTCATGCATCCTACCCTTTGATGCAATCATATGAACTCGGAAAGTCTACCTACCAGAGCAAGTCTTTCCATCACCGCCCAGACTGTATCCCTCGCCACAGCTACATGTGAAGCTCCCGATGCTGTTGCTACAGGTCTGGGAGCAGCCTCCTTTATTGGTCAGACACTCATCGATGTCTACAATGTACAAATACTTGATGTTTATATCACACACTTAACCTCTCTAAAAAAACACTGGACGGCATAGGAGCTAGTCTCTATTGTATTTTTAGAGAGTTTACTTTTGCAGTTTACTGATGGGTGTTAAATGGATGCTTGGGACTCAAAAAGATGTATTGTTGTTGAGGTAGTTTCTATTTAGAGCTACTTCTATTGGGAGGTTACAGAGTACCCCTTTGAATTTCAAACTGTTTAATATTATCAAAAGGTTAAATCATATCAAAAGGTTACACCAAAAAGCTATAAACTCATAACAAATCGACCATTTATATGGCAGTCACAATGCCCATGAGCTTTTAGGTTGAAAATCTGTCAATTTAGGACAAGAACGTTTACCTGAATGTCTACTTACATTGGAATTTCTAAGGTCTAGATTCTGATAAGATCCAAACATTGCAGTGGGCATTTACAAGAGGCTAGGCCAGTATGTTTGCGTAAGATAAAGTAAACGAATTCTTCTCTACTGAAAAGTTGCCCTACCTGAGCATGATTTCTGGTCCACCCCGAGAGCGTATCCGGCATTACAGGCACATGAAAATGACCCTGGCGAGTTGTTACACTCCTGCTGGCACTCCCCGTTGTTACTCTCGCACTCGTCTACATCTGAAACAAAACATTTCTAGTGTGTTCACCACTTTATACCTCATTAATTGCGTCCACCTGTCCATTCGTGCAGCTTTTTTTACCCCTCAACAGGTCACACTATTAGCGATAGAGTAATCAAATTTGATTTCGATTTTGTAAATACTGACTGCGAAGCTTCAATTTCATTTGGACCACATACACGTAGCTGTTTCTGGTTCCCACTGTAAACACTCTGCACTCTTGTTTGTCACCTTTTGTGATACTTTTCTGTTAACTATTGATGATTTCTACTTTCTACATCTAAGCATGTTTCATGAATAAAATTAATGGTTTAATTTTCATAATGGATAGCTAACAAATTGGTGTGGAAATTGTTTCAGTGCTGGATCCAATGAGAGGTTGGACAACTTACATCCTAATCAAGATGCAAATATTATACTATGTCCACTGAAAATACATCACGATTTTGCAGAGCTAGACCTGTATAGGCCTGTACAGGTAAGAGATCACAACTTATTCCAATTTAAAGTAATAAATCAAAATTTTGACTTACTATGGGATTCACGAAGTAAAATATCCTATTTAAAGATAAATAGCTTTTTCATTTCAGTTATCGATACATTTTCTTTAAAACATGGGATACAGCCATGAGCTATGCCCATGGGCAAGATCAAGATTTTCCATTGAAAAACCTGTTGCTGTCTCACTGACCGTTGCATGTTTTCCCGTCACCGTCGAGCCGGTATCCTTGGTTACAGGAGCAGGAGTAGCTGCCGATGGAGTTGGAGCATCTCTGGGTGCAGCCACCATTGGCGTTGGAGCACTCGTCTCTGTCTACAAAGTGAATTAAAAACGCTCTGACTTTGCTAATCAATCTATCACAGAAATGAAATACACGAGACAAAGCAAGGGTAATAGGTGTGTCTATTCATATATATAAGGAAAAAAAAGATTTTGCAGTTACAGTTGTTTGTTTGTTTGATTGTTTGTTTGTTAATACTCTGCATACACAAATTGATGATGATTATCGCAGTTAAATTGGAGTGTGGTGTCTATGTCTAGGACATGATAAGGATGGCTTTTTAAAAGACAAGGATAACATTACTTGTTTAATACTTATCGTTTCAATATTTTGTCAATTGAAATTACAAGTGGATCACATGCAATTAATCTGAAAAATACACGTGTGCTTCCACCTTAGCATTCATGCACTGACATGAGTGGACAAGAGAGGGTCAGGATGTGCGCGTGCGTGTCTTTACCGATACAGTTGACTTTGTTGTCGGCGAGCGAGTATCCGGTTCTACACCCGCAGCGGAACGATCCGGCCGTGTTTTCGCACGTCTGCTCACAGCCGCTCAAACCCAGCAGACATTCGTCGATGTCTGCAATAAAATCATCCTCTGTCAAGCAAATTGACCTCTGAAATGTTTCACCTGAGAGTGGATTAACATAATTTATCACTTTATGTAACCTGTTTAAATACTGCAACCTGATTGGTTGAACCCGCCACATCCATCTGATACTCAGCTGGGATTGATCACTTGACCTCATTGATATTCATCACAGCCCAGTGATGAATATAGATTAACAGCCTGTGATTGGTCAGAATTTTTAATGAGAATAGTTATGTGTCAGAGGTTGTCTCTTCCGGACATCTGATACTCAGAGTGACAATCATCAAGATCCATCATACATTTTCGAACCATCTAACAGTGGAAACTCATTGTCTCCAATCCGTGGGGATACCATTCAAAAACGCTCAAGATCGCTAATATTCATGATAACCAGCTGATTTATGTTCGCAATATGGTTGAAGGGAAATGAAACTGAACTCGCAATAACAGAAAATTGAAGATAACGTATATATAAACCATCCAAGTGCCCAGGGCCATTAAATTGAAATTTTCTCAAAATGGGGGGTGGGCTGTTACACGAGAGTGCAGTTACTACATAATTCTTAGGGACATTTAAGAGAAAGAGGGGAGAGGGCTGTTACACAAGGGAGGGCACTTACATGGCCGTATACAGTAAGCAATATTGAGTTAACAAGGATGGTCTATATCACATTATAACATCATAGCGTGTTATTTCACCCATGTGTCTGCAATACATTTCATATAAAAATCTCATCGGTGCGGGTACCTTCACAGTTCTTCTCATCTGCCGCCAGGTAGAAGCCCTCAGTACACTTGCACTCGAAGCTTCCCACATTGTTCTCACAGAGTTGCTGACACCCGCCATTACTGTCGGAGCATTCATTTATGTCTGTCAGGGGAAAAAAGTCGACATAATGAATGATAAATCTTATCCTATCCAACATCGTGCAAGTGTCTACAATAATAGATATCGTTGATTTAGTTCACTTCTGGGTATTCTCAAGAAAACAATCGCTTCCGTTTCTTGTCTACACAGGTCTACACAGTGACAACAAACGCACGTGTGCATTATTGACGTAAACAAGAAAACATTTTGGAACGTGTAACGTATCTCTTGACAATTGAAAAGCAGCATTTGGCGTAGGACTTCACATGCGCGCTGTGATGTTTAGATATTGTACACATTATGCTGAATATGGTCACGTGTCAATGATATCACCTGGCGAGTGTGTAATCATTTGACGTGTGATGCGGGGGTTTCCTTCCATCCTTCTGACTGAAGTTTACCTGCCCCCACCTATTAAACATTTGCCCCGCATTGATTTTAAACTAATCTACATCTAGTGACGTTGAATAAAATTTCCAGCTCATTGGACAGACTTTTACCATGCAGCCACTAAAGCTTTAGCTATACCCAGATAGAGAGGCAGTCTTCCTGATCTACCTCGGTTTGCATTCCTACGTACACCCAGATTGCACCCGCCTATTTTGCAAACCTCTATCTGCCTCTGACCATTACGCTATTGTAGTCCCATAACAGAGCTACCCACCATTGCATGTTTTCCCGTCATTTTCGAGCAAGTATCCTTGGTCACAAAAGCATGAGAAGGAGCCAGCAGAGTTCAGGCAGTTCTGGGAGCAGCCGCCATTATTGGTCGAACACTCGTCCACATCTGTAACATAGAAATCGTAATGTATGATTATAAATCATGCGTCCTGCATGATGCAACCTCCTACATGATGAAGTAAATCAGCACAATACCAGGGCATCCAGTCAAATTCAGGCACTTAGTAAAGGGAACCCTCAAGTTGGTATATTGATATTAGAGTTGGACCGATTTATATCCAACTCTGATATGTTTTTTTTAATATCTTGAGCAAAAATAGCCAATTCCCTCCACGTGACGCCATGTAACTTTGTATTGAGAATCAAAATGATTACTCGACATTTTGTATAACTCAATTATGTGTTTACTATGCTCAACTTTTAGTTAACAGTTCCAATTGTATTTTAAAAGACCTTCAAGATACTGTCCAAATCTTCTGATGAATCCCTCTAAGAACTTGGTACTTACCCTCGCATGTAGTGCGAGATGTTCCCTCGTAGCCGTTCATGCATTTACACTCTGCACTCACATCAGTACCCGTGGGAGGGATGCAGTACCCGTTCACAGTATTGCAGTCGTTACATTCCAGTATTTCTGAAACAGGCGATGAAATTCTGCTTAAACATCATTTTATTGAACCCCCGTTAGACGTTAGCCATTATTAGATATACAACATCATCATTCTAAATATAGATATTGATAAGATTGTGGATAAGAATCATGTGATATGATCATTTAGTAGTAGTCCCAAGTATTTGCTCCATTTATTATAAAAAATGTATAATAAAACATAATTAATTACTTGGTTTATCGTAGATACCTATATCACACCTCATTCCATTTCATATAAAACATCACTGAATGTGAGTGATTTTTCCCTTACTTAAGCATGTTGTCTCGCGCTGGAAGTATCCAGGACAACATGTCTTCTGCACGTATGAGAAATCCGTGGCCAGCGTGAAAGAGAGACAGCTTAGCTCTGTGGCACTGAAACACAACATTTCACAAAAGTGCACCTTACGAAAACATACACAACTGAGACAACTAAAACAAGCACAGAATGGATATGCGAATCTTTTTGAAGACTGTCAGCATGATTTTTTTTTAATATCTCGTGTGCAATGTCAAAAAAGTAAATGTCAAAGGTTTTATAGTCTACTATCGAGGGGCTGTACTGCTCAGTTTACACCAGGTCATTGGCGTCTTAGTCACCAATGTACTATGCATGTTTTGTATTCAATTACATTGTTGTTCGAAAGAGCATTGTATTTATTTTATCGTATAATGAATTTGTTTTCTGATAAGAAAGCCCATCTTTCTCACCTGTTGGGACAGATGCTGGGTCGGTCCACGATGTTCTGGCACTCCGCGCAGGTGGTGACCCCGCTCTGACAGCAGTACCGGGTGGCACACGAGTACTTGGTCACGTCCTCAAACGTCGGGTTGTCGCGGTCACACAGGCCGTTGCTAGCGGGGAAGAGGGCATTATGTAAAGTATAGCTTGTTTAATAAGCCCCATAGGCAGATCCAGGGGGGGGGGGCACATGGGGCCTCCCCCCTTCCCCCTTTTCCCACCAAAATACTTCATTTTTATAGGGTTTTTACACGTCTGCCATCGATCGCACTTACGAAACCCATGAAATCCCTGAAGTGCGCCCCCCCCTTTTATCAAAACCTGGATCTGCCATTGTATTAAGCTCAATCATTGGACTGGGTTCTACAGGCCTTTGCTAGTTATAAGGAAAGTTAGTGTAACGGTTGATGGAGGGGAAGAAAAAGGCATTTTCTGATAATAAATGAATAAATGTCACATTAAAGGGTAATTCACAGGGAGGGAAGCCTAGATCTATCATGTCACTTAGTCACCTTTTTTGTAGATAATGATCTAATTGGAAAGTTTTTGACAATTTGAAAAAGTCTTGTTTTTTCCCCCAAGAACAAGGTGACCCCTTCAAATGGATCAAATGTGGAATACTGAGAGACAGAGGTACAAGCAACAGGGGTGGGGTTACAAATTGAAGGTTATGAGCAAATCAAATTCATGCTTGTTCCTTGACCTTGTTATATGTATTTTACCGACAGCTGACACCTCTGCAATATACTAGTTTTACATTATCTTATACAAAAATAGCACAGGTATATAGCAAACGATTTGATATAAACAAACTTTAAAACATATACTACTATAGACAACATTGGAACGCAAGCAAAAACCCATGCCAATTCTTCTACAAACTCATAGTTAACAACATTTTAACCTCCATAACCTAGAAGCTGACAGAAAAAAAATATTACTTTCAGTTTCAGTTTCATTTTGCTCAACTGGAATCAAATCTTATCTGCAAATCTAAAGCATCACCACCGATTTTTAGAAGCTTTACCCGTCTCTCACTCACCCATCCTCATCTTTAGTGGGGTAGCTGATTCCTGTCTCACGCCCCACCACTTGACCGTCAAAGTTGCCGTCTGCATTCGGTTCACACTGAGAGTCTACAGGCCTCAGCAGAACGGCGACAATGATTAGACTAAAGCCGAGCAGGGCGCAAGCGCGCGGCATCGGCATGATTGTAGTAGACTCTGGTTTCTGAAAATAGAGCGTTTGTCTTGGAAACTCACTGGAGAGTACTGAGTGGTTCGTAACACGTTGTCGATGCATCGCACACTTGCTTTGCCTTCGTCTGAAAGCTCAAAAACAGTTGGAAGCTCAAAAAAGTTTAGAACTTTTTGTTTTGTTAGCTGTCTTGTTTGTTAAGTCTTTTAAAGAGCAAAAAAGTGGTTCTGCGTACGTAATTTTCATAAAGTGACGTGCACGCATGAGTAGTGTGCAATAGCTTAGAGGTGAGTTTCCCTAATTAAGGGAGCCACCATTCGAACATCTGAAAGGGACCAGGGGAATTTTTGAAATAAATATTTTACTTCTGAAAAATTTGAAGATAAATATTTTGCTGCTAGTGGAATAGAGATTGAATACTTTACATTGGATCATAGATGAAAATCGTTAAATTCATTCTCTATGGGCCTAGAAATGATTTTGGATTCAGGTGCATTGTAAGAAAAGAATAATGTCCGTGTTAAATGAGGAAATGGTTTTTGAAATGTAAAAAAAAAGTTTTGGGGTGTTTTTTGTTTGTTTATTTTGTTTTGTTTTTGTTGTTTTTTATGGCCTTTTATCTTACTGAGGCAGCGCTTAAACGCGTTTTAAAACCCCCGTCCCTTTTGATACAATCTATCACTTTGTTGTACCCTAGTAACCCTGCCACTGAATCTGGTCACTTTTTCCATATACTGTTAATCAATGATATCAATGATAATTCAACTTGTGTGTTATCATAAGGATAATGGTATGTTTTAGTGTTAAAATCAGCGTATCTCTTCACGAGTGGTATCTTTGTCTGCACAAGTGAGCGTCAGTGAACGCGTGCAAAGATACTACAAGTGCAGAGATAGTAGCGTGATCTCAACACTAGAACATACCATTGCCCTTCTTCTCACCACTTGAACAAAAACTGTTCAACTTGATTGTGTTTACCGTTCGTGCGTCTCATGGTGGACAGACTGCAGATTCGAATATTCCCGTCGTGGTAACGTCAATAGGATTGCATATTCAGGTGGCTTGAATAATCCCACGATGAGGTGATTACAATCTACTTTTGTGGGCATAATATACACATACTCATACTGCACAGAGACCTCAGAGACCTTCCAGCCGCTTCTCTAACACTCTGGATGCGATCATAAACGATAAATTTGGCAAGGTAACAACTGAAAGATCTGTGGTTCATTACGTGTATTTCAATGGCGAAGTTTCGAAGCGTTTGCCGTTGAAAGCGAAGGCAACTGCATCAATAGATGTGAGTTGTGAAACATAAGAAGGTTTGAGAAAAATAATGATGAAAGAATTCTAATAAGCAAAAAAGATTTCCAAAAGCCACTTTCAAACGAAGATCAAATCCGTTGATGCAATTTCGATGCAATTGCCTTTGGTTGAAAGACTCGACTCTTCAACTACAAAATTGAATCAAAATCAATGTGTAAATTCAAAACCCACTTTTTATACTCCGCAGCAATCATATTTATTTTTAATTTTGGGATTGTTCCAACAGGTAAATATTACTAGTATTGACCAAACTGACCGTGTCCACTTTTTCACCCTCTAAGTATATCTTTGAATCTGTTCCTTCTCATTTCTGTCCCACTTCTGACACAGACAGCTGTCATTGTCCAATTCTGAATACAATCTATAATTGGAGCACTCTCTGACATTGATCCCTATTATCAATGTGCATGTTTGTTGGGAAAGATTTTAAAGTAAGTATAATATAATTGTCAAATGTTACATTTTGATCGTAGACTATCAACGTGTGCTTCCGTGGCTGGGTGATTACGACACTCTTGTCCAGAAGGTCGTGTGTTCGAGTTCTGGTTTGGTGGTGCGTGTTGAACCATCACTTGCATAACTGGTTGTATTCTCATCTGTGGTACCTACATGCTCGTCAGGGAAATGTGTGTGTGTGGGGGGGGGGCATATATGCTGTGACAAAGATGCCATGGCAGTCAAAATGGCCTCCTTAATTACATTAGTTACTGATATTGACTATGGTCCCCAGCTACGCTACCAGAATGTAATGTGACCTTAAGGTATATACTGCATTTTATGGAAGATGTTCTTCCAATTTTGCAGTCTCGAGAACATATCACCCCAATTATACATTGAACACGGCACTATAGTGTAAGGTCAGCTTTTAGAGAGAGCGGTTTATACTAGTCTTTGTCACAAAAACGTATATTTGCGGAAAGAAGTAATGTGTAAACTTCTCTATGGGCGTGGAAAGTTGGGCAGCTTCAGCCATTTTGGCAAACAAGCCTATGTCCCACCGGGGCCCGCGTATGTTGAGTAGATGCTCAGTTGATAAAACACCTAAAAATTATAAGTACGCCAACCATCTGCCGGTTACGCCAACCATATGTTCATTGTCGTTTTTATGTCTGCTAAAAGGCACAATCTTCCCATGACCACTTTGAATTCAACACAAGAAGACTGCTACGAATTTCAACATTTCTTTCAATAAATGTTCAACAAATTGGTAGTGTTTAAAAAACTTTAGATGCATTGATTTGGCTGTCTATGGCTGCTATGGGCACTATTGATATCTATATACATGTATACAATGACCTACAGAGCTATGTTAAAAGTCACTTGGAGCCATTCTAAACACCAGCACAGATTTTTTTTAAAATCAGCAATGCGTTGGAGAAAACCATGAATTGTAAGTGAAATATAAAATTACTTACATTGACCTAACATTGCTGTGACAAATATTGATTCTAAAGCTGTATGTTGCTTTTATATATATAAAAAAAAACACGTCGTTATATTTCACGGCTATAGCCGTGATTCAACCCTCTCAATATTTGGGGGAGTTGTTCTCAATATCCAGCTAATCACAAGCCTCACTGCCAAAATCTTCAGCGAAGTAAGTCTAGCCCCATTATATTTTATTGTTATTATTTATCTTTTATTTATTTCAGATATTAACATGCATAAAACATATAAATATCCATAGATAAAACAAAAAGCTAAAATTATATACAATTATAGACATTTAGAAGTTTAAAAAATTAGAACAATCATAGGTTCCATACTAAATTAAGACTGGATCTGTGAAATGTATCACAATCGGTAATTGCTGATAAAATGGAATTGTCACTTAAAAACACACGATTACGAAAACCAAATATGAGTTGTCTTTCAATGACAATAAAAGGATCAACATGCATATTTATCATTGTTTCCATAGAATTATATTTATCACAATTAAATAGTCCTCTGAAGATTCGTTTAGAAGCAGTAATAAGTTTTTTCCTACATTCTTGAGTATACGTAGACCATAGACATATACCATAAAAATTACAACAATAGGACTTGAACAGTTTAACTTTCACATCACCTGTACAGTGACGAAACCTTTTTATAATCAAATTACCTCTTGCATAAGTACTTCTCATTTGTCTTTTAATATCATCATTATCACGTAGCTGATTGTGAATAAAAAACCCTAAATATTTAACTGTTCTCCAGTTAAATGCCACAACTGAACCCACGGCTTGATTTATGCATGAATGTGGGTTTTTAAGGGCAGTGTGAATGATAAAATGATGATAGAAATATAGAGTTAAGATGTCGGGGTGTAGATGGATGCATTTTTCAAATGGTCACGACATTTCGCAATTGCAGTGGAACCTCTTTATTAGCACCACCCTGTTGCTGGCCCCAAGTGATCTAAATAGAGAGATGGTCTCAATATGGAGTTTGTCTTTGGTATTTTACCTTTAAGAAATGGTCTTATCTTGCAGGGATTGTCTCAATATAGAGGTGGTCTTATTTGATGGTTACACTTTGCTTGCATTGCATGTAATTGCTTGCCTGTAACTACTGATTTACTGTTGACTTGAGGCAGGATAATTAAAAGGGATTGCACACGACTTTTTAAAATGCCAGACAGAAGTGCATTTGCTGTTACCTCGGATTGTAGATCTAGCTGATTACTTTAAACATGAATTATGATTTTAGATGACCAAGTAAGCTACATATGTTAACTGGTGTTAAACTGTGAAATAATCATACGTTATTTGATACATGCTAACTGGTTTGTTTTGTTTTTATATTGATAATTGCTAGCCAATTATGTTTAAGAAAGTCACAAGGAGAGACATTCCCAAAGTCATAAATTACAGCAAAATGTAACCTCTAAAGAGAACTGGAGCATGGATAAACCATTGTTTGTGTATTGCCAGTGTTGTGTGGGAATATGCAACCTGTTAAACGTGACAATAGACTTGGCAGATGCGTAGGTCTAAAATACAGGGCCCCACCAACAAAAAAGCCCCATTTAGAAAAGTGCTTCAGGTGGAAAATGTGGTAAATTCTTGGTGAATTTGTCATCGGTGGCGAAATCTTGATGTATCGGATCAAATTGCCATTGAAATAAAATGTTATTTTCACTGGTGATTAGTGGGTATTTTTCACTAGTTGGCATTTTATTGTCAACATATTCAAAACTTGCAAATGAATCCTACGTTTGTGTTGGCGAAAGGTGTGGAGGGGACGGTGGGATAAAGATATGAACATTGCCTTCTTGCATACCTGTTTTGTATTGTTATTTTTGTCGCCACAATTTGTTTAGCATGTAATTGTTTTCCTGATTGATGCATATAAAACTATAAACACTTAACTGGGAAGTTCATTTTGATGAGGTCCTTGCTTTCATAGTTGTCTAATTAAGTGATTTTTTGTTCTGGGGCAGGTTTGATACTTAGTAATGTCAACTTTTGCAACGGTAGTTAGAACTTTAAATATTTTTAGTTGGAGACACTTTTGATGAACTTAAAACTTGTATTGAAAATGTCCCCAATTTTCTTTTCAACCCTTTACACACAAGTACAACTAGATCAAAAGTGTTCAAAGAACACGGCGTCGCTAGAACAACGTTGATATATGGACGATATTGCATACGCATGAAGGTTGTAGTTCACGCGGAAATTCAGAAATGATGAAATCTTTAAAAAAAACTTAATATAGCTCCCTGGAACTCATATTTTTTTCTTGGCAAATAGCCGAATTGAAAACTCATGATGGTCTCGATGAATATGGACAGTAACCCAAGTTTGATGATTCAAAGTCATTGGTATTAAAATCGAATAAAAAAATGTCGAATATGGAAACATTTCATTGTCACACGTATGTGGAGAGAGAATGTATGGATAATAATGGTTCAAGCTATGGAAAAAACAACAACCTAAAATGTCTATAAACTGCTACACAATGTTGTGCTCCCTGAGTACTTTTCATTTAGTTAGCAAAGGGCCAAAGTTCAACGTAGGTTATGGTCACCAATCCTATAATATTGTATGAAATGGAAGTCATGTGTCTAGCTAAAAATGCCGAAATTGGCAGCCCATGGCCTTCTGGAGAGAACACTTTGATTGGAAAAGTGCCAAAATTGGACACTAATGATGGTCACTAGGTATATGAGTAGCGTATCAAATTTGGAACTCATGGTTCAAGCTGTATTGAAACTATTGAAGAACATGACAAAAACTGACCTAAAAATGCCTTTAGTAAATCACACTGAAATTGGCAAAGTGCCAAAATTGAATACATGTGAAGGCCTCTAGACATGTAAGCATTGTACCAAGTTTGAATGTGTTTGTCTGACCAGTTAAAAGTTACTGCAGAAAACATCCAAAATGGACCATAAATGACCCCGTGGAAAGCACACTTTAATTGGCAAAGCGCCCAAAATCAAATCACTCCGGTGTCTCATTGTGCCACATAGTTGTGTAAAGTTTGAACAAAATCGGTTCATCGGTATACCCTCTAGCTGTTCCAGAGGCATATATACATACATGCAATGTACATACACACATAATCACATACAAACAAAGTGATCACAAGGCTTTTGCTTCAGCTACTGAAGCGACGCAACAAAAAGCAGAAGAGCACGTACACATGTATATGTTTTGACTGATTGGTGGATTATACTCTGCGTAAATAATGAAGTGCATGAAACAATGTAAACATGGAATAATTAATTCAACTTCATTACAGCCAGCATAACCTGTCATACGTGAAACATTTATGACGGTTTAATTTTAATCAGACATTTGTTTCAATTTTCGAATGTTCTTTTTACCATTAACAAATTATTAAGTACATGCAAAGAATGAAACATAATTTTGTGACACTTTTTCTATCATGGCAAATGTCAGATAAAGCATAACTTTTATTTCTTTACATCCTGATATATTTGTGACATTCAATTCAATTCAATTCAATTCAAATTCACAAGTTATTAAAAAATGGTGAACCATTGATATGTAAAATACATGCACGTAGTCCTTGCTTCTAACTGTATGGCACATTTGATGGAGAAAATGAAATGCTAAAAACAATAAATAGAAGTGTTGACACATTCCAATGTTCTTTGAATTCTCTCAAAACAAAAACAAACATAAAATAAATATTAAAAATCTGTAGTAAGAATTTGTTTTCAATTGTTATGTGCGCACACACAATTCTATATAGTTAAATACGGACTTATAATATGAGTTCAATTCTCTCACACAATTGAGCACAAACACATTGAAGAGAAGCACCGACCGAGACTAATATCTATTCGTCATTTTCATGGATTCCAAATCCAAGGTTAGAATAATGTAAAAAGTGGATCAAAATATATCAATGGCTATTTATGTATCACTTATTTCAATACTCGCATGGATTAATTTCAGTGGATGTATGGGTGCAAAGAGAGACATTCTTTTACAAGTGGTTATTAGAACAGGCTTTTTAGTCAAAGGTTACTTGAGAACAAGTAGACTATTCTGGTGTGAGATAGGGATACTATATAACCTCCAATGAAGACCACCTCTCTATGTAAACCACCTCTATAATACGACCTTTATTCACAGTAAAAATATCAAAAAAGAGACCACCACAAAGCTCCATAGAGAAGAGACCCTCTCTTTTATTGATAGCCCACAGGGGATCTTATTATAGAGGTCAAACCTGCTGTCTCTGGCTACTCTAGGATATACGGAAAGGGTTTAAGAGGTTAGTATTATTAATGGGGCACATCTAAACGGTGGTGGTGTTGGGTTCTCACCCCACCCCCCCCCCCCCCCCCCAAACACGGCCTCCTCATAGTGGAAAATGTGTTTTTAAAATTAGAACTCCCCAAATTTCCGTCCATGGGTGGGATTCTAACCCACGACCTCCGGGTTAAGATGATAATTGACCAAGTATGTAGGCTGGGGGCTACAGAGATAACGGTTCGTCCGTGTAGCCTTTTAACAGCTCGCTCATTTGATGATGGATCACGGAAGTCAAGAACGCATTTGTAGTTCCATTATTCAACAGGTACATGTATATACATGGGTCACTTTTTATGCCAGATTAGTATATCGATGGTCCCGTTTCGACGTTCGAAGTGGTACACCTGTACGGGTAGCCATTTTTGAGGAGAGCGAAACCCCATCCCCCACCCCCGGGTGGGGGGTGGGGGTGTAATAAACACTAGACTAGAACACTTTCATAAGGGGCACATGAGATGTAAATGGACTACCATAAACGATGCTTACATAAGCATCCAACAAGAATGACCACTGACCAATTATTTGAAAATTAATGAAAACATGAGGAATCGAAGATTTGTTTTATTATTGGAATGTATTTGTATTATATAACGTTAGATGTTTCTGAAAGGTGTGTAAGATATATCAGTGTTTTATCAAACTCTTCGTCGTATCAATGCAATTGTTTGTACAAGGTTGTTGAAAAAATGGGTCATTAAAAGTTATTAATAATACGAATGAACGAGCAAATTTGTTTTAAAATATAAAAATGTATCTTAAATATCAATTTTCTTTTCAAATTCAATGGGCTTTTTCATAGCATTTTTGTGTTCACACTGTTGCGTAAATGTATAGAATTCAAAACCACTCAAGCTCTCAAATTGACAAAGACTAGATTTCACCAGATCGGGTGTGTGTGGTGCGCGTTTATTTTTTTTAAATCAATCATCGAATTTGCTTCATGGTGGTTAGTAATTATCACATTACTCATTTTAATTCATACAATGTTGGATACTTGACACATGAAACAATTCATTTCACGAATAACAATATATCAATACATTTCAAGACAGTAACAAGATAATCTTTTCCCCGTCATCCTAAATCAACGAAGCCTACTAACCTGGTAGAAACAAGAATTATCCACTAAAATTGATGATATCCTGTAAGTTTATAAATTAGCACTATATACATTATCACAAACCCTTCCTATTTACAAGTATCGTGCAAAGGATACCATTTCTTTCACATCACCAACCTATCCCACAACTTGTTAAAGGGAGATTTGTTTTATCCTGTTTGTAACAGTTGAATTTTCTTTAATGCACTTGTCTATCCACTGTGACGTATTATGAAGATTACAATAGCTATATGAGTATTAGCTTTGCTAGTCTGTCAAAATCTATTGTATTTGATGGCCTTGTCTGATAGAATAAACCTATATCGTCGAACGGAGCATGTTGTTTTGAATCATAACTAGGAATTTTTACCCCGTCTTTGGCATGCAGTCAGGTGAAACAAGTCGGCAGAAATAGGCCTGCTTATAAAGGTCACGATTTGGATGGATGAATTTCAAAAAAGAAGCAAAAATCATTAAAAAATCAGTTATAGTTGGATTAAATATTTTACCCTGGAATAGGTTCGAACCCATTCCTCATTCTCAGCCTGTGTATGTTTTACTCATTTGTTTAAAACTTTCAGATGAGACTGAATGATTCCACCATACGTACACTTGGGGACTAAGCTTCACTATATTTCTATGGGAATTAATTTGTTTCTAAGATGATTGTAGGGATATTGCCTGTAGGGATACTGATAATTTCACACAGCTTTCATTTTTATCCTAAACGTTGGAATTGATATCATTAAAAATGCATATTTGTTGAAATCTTGTCATTTGGCCTTCAGTTTTAAACAGGATTTAATGATCTGTTGACTTCAGCACGAAAACGGTGAAGTGGAAAGATATTGGTTTTTATTAGAGTGCAAATTGGTTGCCTTGGCTTCGACAGAGGTATTATTATTGAAGGTAGAAAGTTACATACAAATTAGCACATAATAGTCACCTTGT
>CM032667.1:20413243-20431012 GCA_019095985.1 Streblospio benedicti | reverse complement strand
GTCGTTCAAAACATGGTGTGTCATATGAAGGTGTACCATCTACTTTGATGACTTTCCTGTTAGAAGACATTGTAGTTACAGACTTTTAAAGTTCTGTGAAAACTATCTGGCCATTCAGCTTCATATGTTTTCATCAGCTGCTCTCCGATCATTAGAGCATTATCAACATCCATATTACTGGAAAAAAGAAATTCAATAACCATATTAACCAAACCATACCATAAAACAGGAATTTTCAAATAGACGTAAGAATATTTGAAGTCGTTTTACAAATAGTCACATTACAAATTTATTGCCAAGATCTGGAATGTCTACCCAAGTTATTGTTAGCTCTAAGTGACCCCCCTGATAGGTTCTTGGCAGAAAATGAGTATACATGATGTTTAAGTGACATTAAAATACAAAAATGGCACTTTTCATAAAGTAAAAAATAATTTTAAAAATCATTGATTAATGGTATCAATGCATCACTATATCAGGGTAGATAATATTTGGATGTCAAGTTTTATTTCAAATAAAAGTTCGTGCAAATAAAAGATACAGTTTGTATGTGGATTAATGGAAGCCATAATAACACAATAGGAGGTGGGCATATAAAATCAATTCAGACTATTTTACACAATAAAGGAAAAACAGCATACTATTTTTTAGTACCGATACTCAGTTTGAGTAGGATTACGGGTGCATTGTAAGGGCCTAGACGTTCTATGTGAATATTGTGTTTGCTCATAACTCAAAAGCTATTTAAAAAAAAAAATTAAAACAGTTTTGAAAAGAGCGATACAAGACCTTTCCAAAGATATTTTCAATTCAATTCAATTTCTTTATTTCAGAATATAAAATTCCACACATTATAAAATTCCAAAAGTAGTAACAGTAAAATACAACAAATAGTAAAAACACATTAAAAATGCATCTCATGTAAATGTACTCGACCAGATACATTGAGAAATAAAAAAAAAATCAGACTACTTCACACAATAAAGGAAAAGCAGCGTACTGTTTGTGCCTAGACTTACTACGCGAATATTGTTTTTGCTTATAACTCAAAAACTATTTGGCCAAAAAATTATTTGAAAAACGGGTTTGATAAGAGCGTCGCAAGACCTTTCTAATGATATCTTACTAGAATAGATACGCTGAGAAATTAAAAAAAAAAAAAAGATCATTGAAACCGCACATATTTTCGGACCCGTGTAGGTCAGGAAAGAAATTTCGATGTAAACATTCCTGCGACACCACCATCAAAATTTCCAGTATCATTATCGAATGACATACACGGAAAGAACTTTCCTAATAGTATAGTCAACAAGTCTGTTAAAATACATCCATGTACGAAAACACTGTTCTACCTTAAAAGTACGTCAGTGACCAATGTCTGACCCTAGCTTAACAATGGCTACAATACCATGGCTAATTCGGCTTTACCATTCAGCTTAACACCGGATTCGGCTTCAACATATGGGACTGTACGACCCTAGCTTAACGTGCTGCATCCGTTGCGGAATGAAAGAAAACGTGTATAAATGATTTTCTCGGAAGTGCATGTAATCATCATATATGTAATTTCATTGGAAAATACAAGTGCCACCGGGTTTTTCTGCTCTTCTATGGGAATTAATTATTTGACAGTGATGGTTCTTCTTTCTTTTTTTTTCAAAAATGTTGTTATTCCACTTTGATTGCGGTTACAGTTTCAGCCTCATTTCGATATTTACGTTATTTACGAATGTTATTCAAATGACAGGTCCAGGTTAGGGATTGTTCAAAAATGACGTCACCCAGCAAGAGGGGGCGGCTAGAGAAAGATTACGAAAGAAAGTTGAGGGGGGGGGAGGTAGCACTTGAGTGATATATCCTTTTGAAAAAAAAGTTTTAGTTATTTAACAGTATTTGAACTTACTTTCTGACATATTGAATGAGTTGTGATATTTCTACTAGTTGAAATCACATTGCCGTGTTTGTGCTTTATATCCTAAATACATTTGTAAAATTATGTCCAAATTATGGACATATGTATTCAAATGTATTTATATAATGTATTTATATAATGGCACAGTTAGATCAATGTTAAATGTCATCGCAAAACTATGTCGCGGGGGTGGGGGTAGAGGCAAAGATGACGTCACTTATAAGGAGGGGAGGTGCTGCAGGGGGGTGGGGAGGGGGTAAAACAGGCCCAAAATGAGGTGACATCATTTGTTAACGATCCACTCGGGTGGGTGTGGGGGGGGGGGATATCCAGAAAAGGCAGGAGAGCTTTCATGCAGGATTTGCACACCATCTCCATGTATTGTTTTTGTGCATCTGTGCCGGGTCTCACTTGTTTCGTATCTTGATGACCTACATCATAATCAAACGCCAGGGAAATTTATAGAGAAGCCAATTACGACCACCTCTTTAACAAGACCACCTCTATAATAAGACCACATCTATAATCAGACCACCTCTCCATTGAGACCACTTTGAGTCGGTCCCACAAGTGGTCTTAATAGAGAGGCTCTACTGTATATGCAAATATTCATGAAATAAACTCCTACAAATATGAAGGCTTCATATTACACATGTAGGGTTCCGGCGTCAGTCGAATATGCGTAGTGGACCCAGCGCTCACTCGGAACTACTCGGAATGTTTCGGAGCTCAACAGTTGTGAGAGTAACGGAAACATACGAGGATTACCGAATGCCCAGCACTGGCAAAGTCCCTGCATGCTGAGATCCAAACGCGGCCATCTAACGTATAACGTATGGTGTACAGCGTATAAGTACAACGTATGACGTACGACCCGGGTCGGGGGTGGGGCTGTAACCCCAGATTACTTACTCTGTGCTGTAACTTTGTGCACTCTTCCAGCCCCAAATTGGTTCTCATACATAACCACAGTGTATCGATGTCGCATTAGACTAGTGTGTGTTGATGAGCAGCAGCATGGCGGAACTAAAACAGACTCACACTTGTGCCTCAATGACGTATGCGACTAGTCACAGGCAGGAGATAGACCTGATAGCACGGCACCGCAAATACAGCCTGTTGACAAGGGTCGTGTGGCTCGACTGAAAGCTACAGGTGAACTTTTTATTTAGTGCTGGCAGAATTGGAAATTGTGATAGTTTAAGCAGTTGTGAGGAAGTGACCCTCCTACATACATACATGGTGTCGTGGGAAGAGCCAGGATTTCTTTGATAGGGGCAGTGCTGATTGTAAAGTGGTGACAGCAAGTTTTGGATTACGACCAAAAACCACCGCATTTACATTTACTGCTACCAGGTTTGGTGTGTACAGCGTTTCTGCGGGTTCCAATATCATGGATTCATCCTAGTGATAACATTTTAGTTTCCTATAAGCGTGGGTGGATAATGATTGTACATATTTGTTATTTCTGGTAAGTCATTGTCAATTCATGTATACATAGGCTTTATTGTGTTTTGAAAAGTATAACTTCCAGCTTTAATTCTACTCTTACTGTTCTGCCAAGCAAGCTCTTGCCACTATATTGACATAGCTGAAGAGACATCTTCCATTTTACTATATCAAGTGGCCCTAACGGGACTCGAACTCACAACCCCAAGGTTGTGAGACCAGAATGATACCATCATCCCAAGCAGCGGACTGTTAAAAGGTTACTCGGACGAACCGATGTCTTTAAAAGATTGTGTAATCACCGGTACACTCTGATGGTTTATTAGCATGCTGAAGCTACCAAAATCAGCTATGCTATCTCACTCATTGCATTGCTATGGCGTGATATAACTATATGGCTGATTGTAAGTGGCCCTGGTTGACACCAAATCCCCAATACGGCCTTGTACCCCGTCACCACCTCAATACGCACTGCTAGTGTGATTACTTGAGCAAGGATTGACGAGCCTTTTCCCTCTACTAGGGCCTACCCCCGTGGTCTGGTAACTACAAGTTCAACTTAGGGACCATTCAGTATTTATGACAGGGCGGGGTAAGAGGATTTTCCAAAAAATGATGTGAAAAAATTGATACCCCCCCCCCTCAAATCTTTGCGAAAAAGATTAATGCCCCCCCCCCCCCGAACCCCCAACAGTTAACCAAAGATTGACGAGTCTGTTTTCCCTCTACTAGGGCCTACGTGTACTGGCCATAATGTATGCAATGCAATAATGGTATATTACTCTTCCACTGAAGGAAGGGTGAAGGTGGAAGCTCGCGTCGATTTTCTATGCTGTTTAGGTATTAGATCTTGGGCATTATGATGATATGGACATTTACGTATATTTATAGAAACGCCGAAAAAACTCTCAAAAGAAACTTGTTTCTATAATCAAAGTTCTATAATATCTTTGCTATAATGTAGTTTGCTGTAGTTTGTTGTTAACGTGATAGCCTTTACTGTATTTATGGAGTTAATGTGTACAGCCTAAGGCACAACCGGAAGTCTGTCTCTTAACTGCTAAACCTCATAGCTTCATACGTAAGTTTTTAGGGAGTATGAAAGCAGTAATAAAAGTGTGACATGTCAAACTTTCATTAATGTCAATTCAGCAGTGGTCTGTCCGCCGTTAGGTGCCGGTAAGGAGCCGGCACGTGAGACATTAGACACATCAGTCACTGAAACAAACGGACTGCCACCATGCCCCCACGTCCGGCTGTGCCCCATGCTTAGATGACTCCATGCTGTAATGTCAAGTAAAGGTGATCAGTGGGAGCGTGACTGGGCTTTACGTAACCACCATCATTCAAGCGCACGTCTACTGGTATCACTTCATCATACTACGCAATGGACCTTTCCGAGAACGTTCGTCTGAAGACAAATCGGGAAGGTCTATAGATGGCGTAATAGATGGCGCTCCATGTATCAACCTGTCCTATAGATCCGCCCCATCCTTCACGGTGTGTAAACAGCCAACTCGTCCGTTTTACTCAGTCACCCATTAAGAAATATTGCCACTATATACCCAGAACGTGTATGATTATCACACCCAATAATAATCCTTTTAGAAAATTGTTCAAGCGCCCCCCCCCACAATCTCCGACCCCAAACTCATGCTATACAAATCTGATAGAATAGGATGTAGGTTATATTAAGCTTAGGTCACAATCGGCAACGCGGGAATTGTGACCATACGTTTTTCCGTTTCTACGTGACTACAGCATGTAATAACGTACGGCTTGGCGTACCAGCGACCTACAGTCAGGCAACTGTGTAATTGACCTTAGAAAAAAGTGTGTCATGTCCCACTCCCTCTACTGTCTCCATACTGCCTAAAAAGGTCCTTTCACTGCGCTGGATATGTACAATTCCCACAATGTTCTTGGGGGTGTTTGCCAGTAGAGGGGAAGTAGAGAATCGGAACGTCAGGTTGTGCCATAGATTCTAGGAGACCATGGCTGTAGCCTCCTTCTGTATCTTCCCTCCCATGAACACCCATAACAAGGAGAGAGCGGACAGAATCACTGCATCACACACATTAGTTTGTGCTTATTGAGCAGAGCAAAGACATAGTGTGGGGTTGATAAGACAAAATACGGTAATAGACGCAAGACAACGCTCGGTCATTGTAATTTAGCCGCCTCCATGTGGGCCAATGGTAAAGCCTGCCTTTACATTAGCGAATTCTGATTACGTAGCTCTACGTGCACTGGCGAACTGGCAAATTCAGCAGAAAATTTTATGTGTACCAAATTTGTTGACAAATGTATTGGTTGGTTTAGGTTCGTTACAAATAGTTATGCTACGTAGAGCATTCGCACATATAAGTAACACTTCGTTTTGCTCAGCAACCCGTTGTAACAATCATTTGTACTATTTTCATTGTCGCCCCAATACGCCCATGTAGACATCCTTGCCAAAATCGTATTGATGTGTTGCACAGGTTCGCCTATGATCGCCTATGTGTAAAGTGGGTTTAAAGCCATTAACAGTGCGGGCGGAAATATGGGCTTTTAGCACCAGTTTAGTACACCACTAAGTAGAGCAGTTAGTGTAACTGCAGGTCATGACATGGCAGGTAGTAAACGTACTTCTTCGGGTTCTAAAGTTTACACAAAACTTGTTAACATTTCAACATAAATAGATAATCTACAAAAAATGTCAGTGTCGTGAAATGTGTATGTAGAGCATAGGGCACACCGGCCAGTACTGTTTCTTTACTGGGGGGTCAGTTTGTGTCCAGTGCTGCAAACGCACTTTATCGAGGTTATATGGAGACCGTGGCGGAACATGTGAAACTTCCCCTGTGTGTGAATCAGCGGTGGCCGTACAGTCTACCAACGTCAGGCGAGCTACGTACACAGAGACAACAAGCACAGCCAAAATGGGGTGTATATAGCCTTGATGAAAATCCATTCACCAACATTGTTTTCCTAAATCACCAGTCAGCAATACATATCATTGTCTTTCACCAATCCCCTGGAATCGTAATTGAATAGGTTGCATTACATTTTCATCACATTTTCATCACATTTCTCACACTTAAATACAGGCAGTTCACAATTCACGCTCAAGATTTATTAGTGCAAATCACCAATCACATTTTTGCTCTATGACCTTCTCGGTTGTGCCCGTGGCTTATTGTTGACCTACTTTACTGCTGTGGACTGCGCATGAAATGTTCCTATTTACCTGTTGTTAATGAGCTAATGCAGCAACACCGTGCTCCCGGAATGACCAGCGCTCAGTGACCAGCTGTTAGCCTCACTCAGCTCAAACCAATACAGTTTACTGTTTACTGTTGGACACAGAAAAATGTGAACTTCTTTTTTGTTTATTTGTTTATTTACTGGACTTCATTTACGCATTATAGTTGATAAAATGGTAAACCTTTAATAAAACTGCATACATCTATCATATCAAATTCTACATTGACAAATACAAATTCTTAATCACTTTAAATTTGCACATTTGAAACATGTATAAAACCCTAAAAATATGTATATTAATTAGAAACACCTTTTACTGCATACATAACTTAAAGAATACAAGTAAATTAACTTACAGAAGTTGCAAATATTCTTAATAAATTATTCACGGCAATCTCTTTTATACAGCCTATATGCATCAATATCTGTTGTTTCCCCCAGCTTTGTGCACTGACTGATACGTTTGAATACGTAGACAGATCCAGGAGTGTCTTATTCTCATAGCGTGATTGGCATCACTCGCACGTACAAAATCCATGAGATCCATAAGAGCACCCCCCCCCTGCTGAAAACCTGGATCTGCCAATGTGGATGAGAATGTGAGGATCGAATGGTCAAAACGTGTTTGTGATGAGACGATGTACCGATTGACAACGGCTAAAATACGAGCCTGGCCGCAGCTTATAATCGCCTTTGGGAGTTCTCCATAAGGACTGACAGTGACCCGGCCGGTTTTTATCTCGTTGTAACCTGTACAAGTGGCTCGTTAAATAACCTTATATATGTAAATGTAAATGTAAATGTGGTTATTTATAGTCGCAATTCACTGTTATCGTGCTCTAGCGACTTTACATATTTACACCAGGTCATTGGCATCCTTGTCACACTATATATATCCTTCTCAACTCCCCGGGGAGCATACAGCACATCGCTACCGTAGCGCAGACGTGCTAGTCACTCACATTAGCGTTCACTCGCCTGACCTGTACCTATTTAACGTGTAGGTACCACGGAGCAGTGTGCAACCTGTTAGACGTAAGTTTGCTCAACACCCACGATCAGACCCGACCGGGAATCGAACCCGCGACCTTCTGGTCACGAGTCCAACTCCCTATCCACTCGGCCACGGAAGACACGAGACACAAGCAGGTTTGTTTCTATATGGACATCACATTAAACACATCCTGTATTTCGAGGGCTCACGCTTTTTCTCAAACATTGCTTTTGAGCCCTTGAAATCCTACCAATCAAGCAAAAATATGCAAAATGGATTAGGTGATATTGACAGTTCAAACGTCTCTCTGAATTAGCGAGAGTTTTGCCCTGATTGATTAGTTTCCTAGGTTACTCTTGGGAAAATTATGCATTATTTGTAGGTGCATCTATAATATGTCTCTCATTAGATTTATATATTGGTGTATAAGAATAAAGGTTGCCATTTTGAAATTCAATATGGCGGCTGAAATAATGGTCGGCTGACATGTGTCCTACTTTTAAATGAACAACCATATAAAAATCTACACACGCTGAAAATTTGGCACAGAATAAGTGAGCGATTCTTCCAAATTTGGACCTCAACAGCCCCTACAAGATAATCAAAAGGTAACATTATGAAAAGTCTTGTAGACATATGGCCTTCACAAAGTAACGACCCTATTGACCTAACACAACTAACCCCATCGTGGTATTCACGGCTTTTCCATTCACACAACCTTCATAGACCGATGTTCATGGTACAATAAGCAATAAGCCCGAATAGATAAGGATGAGCTAGCCCCAACTCAATAACCTCCTGCTCTCAGGGCGAAGGATAACAACATCACGTCGTTTGCTGAGGACACAATACAGGGCCAATTGCTGATCATCTCATTCGCTCTCACGCTTGGTTAGCAGCATATGTGGTCATCAGTGACCAATGGGCAGCTCGTTGACGGGGGCGGGGGGGGGATCGCAGCTTTGTCACTCACCCTGCCTTTACAACACCATGTTGTTGTTTTTTCAAGCCGTGGTTTCAGTTGTGACTTTTGATTGGAGAGATTCTCGAGGAATTTTTTTACAAGGCCTCGTAAGACGATTGTGATTGGTTGGATTTTTTAACAACTTCCACGAATATTAGGGTCGTTGAATCACGACTTTCGTATTTAGCCTATGCTATTAGCCTATGCTAACTGTGAGTTATGGAGATGAGACAGTCAAAGTCGGCTGATGAGTGGGGTTGCAGGGTTCAGCTTTTTGTTATTTTGCACATTGTAGCTTGTCGAGCCTTGGTATTCGTGACTGTCAGAGTGGGGCCTGTTCAAACGCCACCCTGATTTTTAGTCTCCTGAGAACAAGTGAACAAGTGAAACAGCGAGCATCTAAAGTTAATTGACAACAGAAACCGACTCGTGAGCAGTTACTCGGAATTCGTTCACGTCATTGTTAGAAACAGGTCACTTTTCATTGGAAGAAACGCACGTACATGTATTACATGTATACTGTAGGTGTACTTTTGCTCCCCCGCTAATGTCAGATGCTGCTTTAACATATAAGTGATTGACACGAAAGGATTCTTTCTTTTCCAGGGCTATATCACACAGCCTCTGCCAGGACTCGAAACCTGGACCACTACCACTGTGGAACAAGCAGGCGGCAAGCGGCCATCCTCCTGTAATGTCGCCAATTACCCCCACTGTGCTCGTTCCCAGGCCCGCGTCCTCGCCCCGGCTGTGGTGTTTCCGCCATTACCGCCGCCCCCGCTGTGGGGTTCTATGATCATTGTTCTCATGCCGGCTATAGTGCTATTAGTGAGGCGAGCTGCAGAAAAAGAGATCACGTGTGTGTGGTCACGACAGGCAGCCCGAGCTCAGTTTTCTTTCCCCAGTGAATACCTCAACATTTCATGTATAACTTTACCAGAAGAGAGTATTGCACGCAATTGGGGGGGGTGAGGGTCTGGTTGAAACCCCCGACCCCTAGCCCCACCAGCTGCACCCGATCTGTTTTAATGCTACTGCTACGAACATTCGTTAATGTCTCATCAGGATAGACAACGCGGATACAAGGGGATTTCAGTGGTGAGCGGAGCACGCAGAACGTACAAATTCCAATTTTCGGTGTATTTTCTTTTGCTTTAGGGGTTGTTTTGTTGTTTTTAGGGGGGGGGGGCGCTCGGGGGATGTAGACTCTCTCCGTACCTCAACCACCTGAAGAAAAGTATAGGTTTGGTGCAGCAGCCAGTGTTCTCAAAATGTGTTTCTGGTGAGAGTCATGTTTTGGACATTTGCACGGGATAAAAGTGACGCTAGCTGCTTTGGCCGCTTTTTTGGCGTTCGTGTTGAAAATCATACCCCCACCCCCTTCCCCCACCAGTGTGGTCTGTGGTAGGTCGGGCCCCGCCCGTTCCCCGCTTCTGACAGCAAGACCACGGGACCTTCCGCCAAAACTAAGGTCGTTACAGACTTCAAGGTCACGGGTCTGTTGTGCCCAAAACCCAATTACGGGTTACTGACAGCGCGATTAGCTATTGACTGTTGCTGATTGAGGGGGTGATTACTGTGAGTCTCACAAGGCTGCAAATCGACCCGGCTCAAACTTGATAATCCTCCTCAGTGTGAACCCGTGCAGAACCGGCCTGTACGGGCTGGCAAATTGGCCATTTTAAGATAAGATAAGGTTTATTTCTGTTATATCGTAGCCATAGAAAAGGAGATGTATATACACTATTTTACAATTGAGGTTAAAAAGGTTAAATAAAGTACATTAGAAATATAGATATATGTATAGTGGTGGTCCAAATACAGTCTTCCAAATACAATTTGAATATCCAGTTCATAAGAATTGAACAATAACTTGGATTAAAATATTAGATGAGTCACTGACACGATTCATATAACTAAATTATTTTGCTTGTCATTCGAACTGTCTCATCGCCGTGTAATCATCAAACAAGTTTCGCTATATGCTACTGTAAAGTTGTGGTTGGTGATGGATTTTACGTGTTACACCCAAGATCTTGTTTTGATACAGATTGGAATCAATCATGTTCCTGTGTAATTGACCATCCTTTTTATCTTTGAATCTTGCACATCATGGCAATTAATGGCCTCATTCTTTGTCACATTATCCATGTGTTTAAACGGGGCAACTTCCGGGTTTCTCGTTTGTAAACCTAGCTGATATAAACTGTAATCATGATCCGGATCGCAATGTAGACTCACTTAGTAAAGTAGGACTGGATAGCATTGCATAATGAGTAGCTGTCTATGAGAAAATGCATTCATTGTAAGAGAGTTATTATTCATCCATACACTACACAACGTGGAAAACACATTCGTCATACCTGGACACTTTATGCTTCAGGCCCCCATAGCCAGAGCTTAAAAAGAGGCGAAATTTGCTCATTTCAGGTCAGCATCATTGTCGACGCTCTGCGTCATCATGAAATATGAAATGATTTTTTTGTACAAAATGAATACTTTACGCATTGTTAAACAAATAAAATGTGTTAATATATGGAAGTTTAAAAAATCAAACCAAAACATATAGTACACGTCAAAATACAATCATTATTGATCATTTGCAGTGAGCATTATGTTTGAAATCATTAGAATAAAGTATTGCTTGAAAATTTATTATGGATAATACAGTAACAATTGTTAATCTTACACTAGAAATACAATAATCACACTAAGGATAGTGATTTAGGGATAAGATTATCAAGAACTGCAATAGCTATTTTGAAATTTTTGAAATTCAAAAAAGTGAGGAGGCTTATTATAGACTGCTGGAGGCAAGTGAAGCCAAATGCAAAGGTCGCCTCCTCTGCCACAGCTATTTAATTAGTTCTGTATGCTTATTTTTATCTCAGCTTAAACTATTTATCATATGTATTAATGCTGGCTTTGAACAGTTATTTTACCACGAAACAAATTTGTGCACTCCTATGATATTCTATATAAAAGATTTATTTTTATACTTTTTATATTGTATTACTAGACATTTCGTAAACATTGCGTTTGAGTGGAGTTTATGTATAATATCTAAATTTTGTAGTATTAGGCACTGGTATACTAGAAATAGCCTAATGCTTTGTTTTATATACAACATTTTTGATACAAATTATACCCATTTCAACTCATTGACTGTTTATTTGGTATTTTGTATTCGATTTGTATAACTTGGGGTAAGAATGTGAACAAATTATACTATTGAACTGACCCACGTCAATTAACATGTTCAACCCCTTTCTTGTTTTGAATTTATTGCACGAGTCACAATATTCATCAACATTAAACTCGATGATTTTGCCATCACATTTGTAAAATTAACAAGCACATGACACGCGGTGGGGGTCCCCCCCCCCCACCACCCCCCCATGGAATGACAGGGCTAGTAGATTATGTCCAAGCGGTGGAAGCATTGATTAATACAGTGCTGCAAATGCACCTCCGGTTTAAGGATAATTGACCAAGATGATAATTGACCAAGTAAGGCTTGGGGCTAAAGAGACAACGGTTCGTCCGTGTAGCCTTTTTGATTTTCACAACCTTGGGGTCGTGAGTTCGAGTTCTGTTGGGCCACTTGATATAGTCAAAATGGAAGATGTGTCTTCAGCTATGTCAATATAGTGGGTAGGAGCTTGCTTGCCATAGAAAAGAGAGAGAGGGAAGAATATAATTGTTATTTTTTGGATAACCACATTGAATAGTCCTCTATGCACCTCACGACACCATTATAAAGCTCTTTTTCATTTCATTTCTGATCTGCCTCTCTGCTGACACTTATAGACCTTTTCAATTGCAATTGATTGATTTTTTTTTTTTTCTATTATGCAGTTGAAAATCCATTTAGTCTGTTTAGATTGAAGGTAATGCAGTGGTCTTTGATAGACTGCTGAATGTAGATAATTGACTTTGCATTTAGTCTGTGACATTCAGGTTCTGTGTCTTTTTTCTCCTTCTTTTCTGTTTGTTGTTTACATTTCGTGGGTTTGTTTCCATTTTCTATGCTGCCAAGGTTTGTTTTGGTTTGAGTTTTCCTTTGATTTTTTCCCCTATTCTTTCCTACGCTGACATCAGTCAAACTAAAATGAACAGATGACATTAGGTATGCCACAGTATCATATTCCATTCTGATAATGGACATTCACGATTAGCAATTTATTTCTGAACTGTCAGTGGGGGAAATGCAATGCCATTTTCTAGACGTCCACAAAACCCCAGTAAATAGATCTGTGCCCTGGTTACACGGGCATCAGGACCGGGACAACAACACGGTCGCTACTGAACTGACACCATTGTGTTGCCTGTGTTCAACCCTATCACTTCAGTAGAGCCTCCAATGTAGCCCATTTCTGTAAAGGGATCACTTCTATGGGGCGACAATTGCTCTAAACCTTCATAAGTAGTCCACCCCAGACCTCCATTAAGAGACCACTTCCCTATTGATACAGATCCCACTGCTTGTCTCCCTAGAGCCGCTCACGTTAATTAGGTACAGATCATTGGGCTGAAAGAGTGACTGATTGTGTGAGTGATTAGCATTGGGCGCTGAATGCAAGCTGCTGCGGATGCAAGCATATGAGAATGATCAATTGAAGATCAATAAGTGGGCTAATGACCTGGTGTACATTGTAAAGTCATGAGAACAAAACGTGGATCAAAACTATAACCACCACATTTACATTTACATTTTTACTGTATCTGTGTCTCCCTAGAGTGTCTCTACTGTATCTGCCCTGATGCAGGCGCCAGTGTTTAATACACATTGACATAACGTACTCCAGCCTCGTTCCCGCTTTCAGAACCGGAAGTGGACAGCCGGACGCGGGCGACAGGCGATTAGCGGGGATCAGCCCCCGGATCAACGGCGGATTAATGTGGATTATCAGCAGCTGTAATCTCAGCGCCACGTGCGCGGGGAATTGAGAATAACAGCGGCGGTGGCGGCGGCGGTGGCGGCGGCGGCTGGGAAACATCAGAGGTCAGTCTGCTGCGGTGAGAGGTGTGGATATGTTATACACAGCTCAACAAGTGAGCAGTGAATTCTCTTGGGATGGAATGATCATCAGGCACTTTATTGTATGTACTCATAATGTAAAGAGAGTTTGAAGTGTGGAAATGTGATACAAATAACGCTTAACCACATTACAACGTTTCAACGTTTAGAAGTTTAATTATTCAGAAAGACGTTATATGTAGGACGTTAGAATCTTGCACGTATGACCTTATAGAGTCTGGTTGAACGAGGCTAAGGTGTGGATACACACAAGTTAACAAGTGAACAGTGGATTCTCTTGCGATGGAATAATGATTGTTATGATTAGGGCTCTCTAGAGCCATAAATCTTAAATAAAAAAACATTTTTGAACAATGTTTGTGATTTGGTACAATATAGCGTAGGAAGAACAACATGAAATACAAAATGAGACCATATGTTATGTATATGATACATGAGATTAGTAATTTATGAATAATCATTATAGGCATTTTAGTGCATGCACTCATGGATATAAAGGGAGTTTAAACATGTGGCTTTCTTTAGAAAACTGTTAGAAAAATCGTGCATTGTTAACTATGAGATAATTATGACTCTATCAAGTTTAAAGAAAAGTACGTTTATATATAAAGAGAGTTAAAAATGTGGCTTTCTGAAGACTACTGTTAGGAAAAAAATCGTGCATTCTTAACAATGGTATAATTATAGTTATAACAAGAGTATTAAAAAGCTGTTAATGTAGCGGTGTGCCGCCTGATCGTGTTGTAACCTGCTGTTACCTGCTCCGCCGGGACAGTGCTAAGTGCTTGCGGATCCGATGGCGGGTGTGAGCACAATGGTGTCCAGGACAGCAAATAGGAATGGGGAACCACCGCAGTGGATTCAGCCACAGAGCCGGGATATGTAAAACAGCCTATTTAAAAATCAAACAAGCCTCTGATTCGCAAACTCAAGCGCACGGTTTCACTATAAGTAGACGATTGGAGAACATTATGGTACACCGGTTGCGTTTCTTGCAGTCGGATATTCACATGTTGGATGGTGATTAGTGGCATGGAATAGCGGAAGAAAATGTGTACAGTGCATTGATGGAACATTTGAAGCAACTTCTGTGTTAGCCTACTTACGGGTGTGTGGCGTAAATGATACATTGCAATTGATGGCTTCTCCGGGATAGCATTAACAGGTACTGTGACATAGAACTGAATAGCTGTCCAATTCAACATTGGGCATTTGGATATTGAGTACAATTTTAGAGACATACTGTTGATTCCGCAATTCTCCTAATCTCACCTTCACTACTGTGTATGATGGTTGGTTCACTGTACAACGAACTGTCTACACGTGACGTTTGTACGCTCTTATCCCCTGGACTATATAATGACATCCAACTGGTAGTTCTGGATTTTGCACCAACAAACCAACGTCAATTGAGACTTCACCAGTATTAAGTTAACTCCAGCGAAGACATAGAGTCGGTTATGGTTTGTATTAAGGATATTGCACCAACAAACCAGCACCAGCTGAGACTTCACCAGTTTTAGGTTAGCAGCAAGGAGTTCCTGATGGAGATCTTGTTGACCAACCTGAGCCTGGCCGCCGGGAGCTACACCGTCCTCAACGCCTCGGGAAACGGCACGGCGCCCGCCGCGCCAGGGCTGCCACGGGAGATGGTGTTCAGGTGAGGCGGGGGGCGAGGAGCGAGGAGGGGTCGGGAGGGGGTCACGGGGGTCATCTGGGTATCGGGGTCATGCACAAGTCAAGGAGGGGTCAGGTAGGGTCATTCTGGGGTCGGGAGGGTGCAGGGATCATGCAGGGGTCAAGAAGCGTGGAATGTCAGGGGTCTCAAGGCAAATGTTTCTTAATTAAGGTTGCTATCATCTTTAACATTGGGCCCTGTGAATTAACCAAGAAAGTTAGTTCTAATCACATTACCAATCTGCCACCTGTGGTTCTATAAAGTTGTGTCTCATTGCTTCATGATCATCTATAGCTTTTATCCCCGAACCTTTCTACCGCGACATGGAAGTCTCCGGGTCCTGACCCACTTTTGAGACAAAATTAGCAAATAAAAATGGCATGTACACTGTTTGAGGGGATTTGATGTGGCAAAGTAAGACACAAACCATCTTTATAATGATTAATTATTCTCATGCATTGCTTGAAGTAAAAGATATGTTCATAAAATTGAACTTCCGTCTATGGTGTTTGCATAGGTTTGAAGTTTTGATTAATTTATTACAATTTTGCCATTGTGCTTAATGCATTCAATGTAACATATCGCCCGTTGATGAGCATTTCAAAAGCTTCTTTTCATTAAATGATAGTTGAAAAACATTTCTTAATTCATAGCATATAGGCCTACATATAATATAGAGGCTTTTTTATATGTGTATTTCTTCATCCCCAAGTTTGCTTGTATTGTTTTCATTGGAATTGTGGCAGAGCTCTGAATGTTATCACATTGGTGCAGCTTTTTGTCATGTTAGATATTAGTGCAACTATACGCTTGTCTATACACACATTATAAACGTGCTGCACATTCAACAATGGTCCTTGACAGACATTGTATGGGCCTTGTGTGTTTCCGTAGATTCTATAGAACGTTTCAATATTTCTTTCATCTAGGGCAAATGCAACACATAATACGTTCATATGATGAGAACATGCTGACATAAAAACGATAACAAACACACACACACACACACACACACACACACACACACACACACACACACACACACACACACACACACACACACACACACACACACACACACACACACACACACACACACACACACACACACACCACACACACACACACACACACACACACACACACACACACACACACACACACACACACACACACACACACACACACACACACACACACACACACACACGGTTCGATTGGCCGAGTGGATAGGAGTTTGACTCGTGACCAGAAGGTCGTAGGTTCGATTCCGGGTCGGGACTGATGGTGGGTGTTGAGCAAACCTACCTCTAACAGGTTGCACACTGCCACGTGGTACCTACACGTTAAATGGGTACAGGTCAGGCGAGTGAACGATAATGTGAGTGATTAGCACGTCTGTGCTGTTGTAGCGATGTGCTGTATGCTCCCCGGGAAGTTGAGAAGGATATAGTGGGATAAGGATGCCAATGACCTGGTGTAAATATGTAAAGTCGCTAGAGCACGATAATAGTGAATTGCAACTATAAATAACCACATTTACATTTACACACACACACACACACACACACACACACACACACACACACACACACACACACACACACACACACACACACACACACACACACACACACACACACACACACACACACACACACACACACACACACACACACACACACACACACACACACACACACACACACACACACACATTTCCCTAGAACCTGGATCTGCGAACGTGCGTAAGGTCCGAGCGTGTGTGTATTTAAAATAACACTGAACCCGTCTTTTGCCTAACCAGCCTTAATTTGTGGTCGTCTCGTCACACATGCATGTTTTAACTGGTAGAATCGTGTGTTTACCGTCACAGGCGTGTAGTTTAGCAGTCATTCTGTAAACTGTCGGCTGGTAACTTTTTGTCAGCAACGTAGGAAAAGAATGTGTTATACATGAACGAATTCGGTCGCACTGTAATGTCTCATCCTCTAATTCCCCTGGACATATCACCAAAGCACAAAACACAGATACCAACATCCGCGCGTTTCTGGATCAATATTCTCCGTTCTCAACGAAAAATGTGTATAGTTGGAAATCTTTTTCAAATGTCAGTCTGTGCCTAATATTAGCCTGTAGCTCCCGGTGTCAATACCCCGCCTCGGACTCTCATTTCATCTGACACCTCCGCCCCGGCGCTGTATGGCAAACTGTCCACATGAGAGGGTGGGGGGCGTGAGGGCAGACAGGGGGCTCTTGTTTTAGCTTGTTTTGACGCCTTTGGTCTATGTTTGGAGTCGGCTTGCATAATAACGTAGGTTACACTGATCTGTAGGACATAGTTATAGAGAACAGAGGAGACCAAAGCGTAAACAGCTTGCTTGTTTGTTTGTTTGTTTGTTTGTTTGATTGATTGATCGATTGCTAGCTTGCTTGTTTATTTGTTTGTGTGTTTGTCTGTTTGTTTGTCTGTGTGTCTGTT
>CM032667.1:20385304-20413143 GCA_019095985.1 Streblospio benedicti | reverse complement strand
GTCATAATTTGAGGTTCTACTGTAAAAGTATTTTTTGCAAAATGTCAACGATAAGTGTAATATTCTTTTCCATTTATGACCTAATCCACCGAATGCGTTGGTTTAACATTACGTCAGTCTAGATAAACAACAGTTTCGTAGTGTACGCACGAACTCCATCACAGGGGCGCTGTTGTTTACAGTGTACGCGACTGCTGCGCCTGCATAATATGTCTGCACTTCGTTCAGACTTGGCATGTACACTCCTCGCCACACGCAGCCCCTGCCCTTCCGCACGAGTGGACGAAGGCCGCTCTTTCTGCACCGAACACGGGGGTCACATAGCAAAACATGTGATTGGTGATTTGCCCTAAATCTTGAGAGTGAATGGTGAATTGCCTGTATCTACGTGTGTGAAATGTAATGGAACCTGTTCAGTTACAATTCCTGGGGATTGGTGAATGACAATAAATGTATTGGTGACTGGTGATTTAAGAAAAAAATGTTGGTGAATGGATTTACATCAAGGCTATATACAACCCCCCTCGATAATGGCTAGAGGGCGCAGCTGACACTTTGCGGGTGAAATCCAACATGCGCTGTAATGTGTTCAGACAACCAAAATGATAATCACTCACATAATCACTCACTCACTCACTCACTCTTTCAGCCCAATTACCTGTACCTAATTAACGTGTAGGTGCCATGGAGCAGTGTGCAACTCCTTTAGGGATGAGTTTGCGCAACACCCACCACCAGACCTGACAACCACGAATGTTGAAGCCAAAACACTATACTCACGCCTGTTAGGCACGAAGCTTGAAAAAGAACAGCTCAAGCTATTGTGCAATTGGGGCTAGCTATGGGGTTTCTCTGAAATGTCAACATTAAACCATATATAGATTTTATTACAATGTACAAACAATATGTTCTTTTAATGAGGCCCCATCTTATGCCTCCACACAAGTGGCTTACATTAAATCCCGTGAAAATACCGCGTCGACACTGTTGGCTACAGGCTGTTTCAAATGTATCACATGGGCAGATTATGTATTGCATACACGCATGATGATACAAACATCGAAACATTCTATAGAATCTACGGAAACACACGAGGCCCATACGATGTCTGCCTGATAGGCTTGTGTTTGGCTTCTGTAGAGCACTTAACACCGATCCCGTATATTTTGTTTGTTTAAACCATCGTAGCTTAGCTATTAATGAACCAACAATAGTGTTTGAGGTGTCAAAATGAAGCTACTTACTTAAATTTTCGTAAGATAAATACTACTTTTAAGAGTCGTAAACATTACATGATCTATGGTGCATTTTGCTATGAATTAACGTACTCACACACAACCCGTAGGTGGCGATAATATGCGATTTGAACATGTTTATTTACGTTTATTCTTACGACAAATTTTCTTTTTACACTTTGGGACCGGAAAACTATGGTGTTCAAGGTAGTAATAATATTTGGTACTTGTTTGGATGCTATGTATTTAAAAACATTATTTATTAATATATTTATTTAAACATACGGGATGTGTGTGTCGCCAGCCTCTAGGTGTTTGGCTTCAAAAAGCTGGGAATATTCAGTGCAGAAAGAGCAGAAGGTGTGATGCCGCCGTCGTCACTTGGGGGGAAGGGTCGAGGCAAATGGCGTCTGCGTGTGGCGGGGATTGTACACGCCAAGTCTGAGCGAAATGCAGACATATTATGCAGATGCAGCAGTCGCTACACTGTAAACAGTGTTCTTATTCTTGGCACTTATAACAAATGCTTGTATCTAAAGGTATATTTTTATTCACGTTGTTTCAAAGTTCATTCTAGGGCATTGTCAGTGGCCTGGCAGAGTTTTCCAGGGGTCAGAAGCCACTTGACCTGAGAGGGGGGGGGGGTGGGGGGCGGATATCACGCCAGTGTCACTGCTGGAGGTGTGGTGATAACATGCAGTGGAAAAATATTTCTCCCTTCATCCCACGTGTGAGGATGATTGCATCACATACTTATTGGCGTAATAATAAGCTCATCAGTATACAACTAATTATGACGTTTTTCATTATATTCAGCTATAGCATAATGCTCTTAAACATGCAAATGGTGCATGTTTTGTTTACGTTCATTGGTAATACACTAAACCTGCGCATGCAAGATAAACTGTAGTATTAGTCGGCAAACGTTTGTGTGGATTTTTTGTAGTTTTATCACCAATCAGAAGGCCACAGGACAATGAACCCTGCACAAAAGCAAGCTCAATGCAAAAGCCCTTTTCTCAAATCTCAATAAATTGATCTCAATGAATTGAAAGGTCAAATCTCCATTCTGAATGACCCACATTTCAACTCTTACTAAATTGTATATACCACCCTCAAAATAACCAGTTGTTCAATCCGTATCATGAGGTTCAAGGTGCAAGTTCATGCAAAATATTCATAATACTAAAATAGCATGGAAGAGCACCCCAATTCTGCCAGTGAACAATGACATTGAAATAAAACTCCAATTTCAGAGGCCAGGTCCCAGTCAATTGATATGCCGGGACACCTGTGTCTTCGCATTTGTTGTTGATGTTGTTGTAAAAAGAAGATTGTTGTTACTGGAACATATCTCGCAGAAAATGACGTTTGGCATAAAAGAGGGAAGAATATAACCTACCCCATTCTCAAGTCTCAGCAAAAATCCAGGGCCATTCTCACTAGTTTCTAACATTCTCATTTCACAATTTCTAAATTTTTCAATTACTCACAATTTTCAAAGGAAATTGACACCCATTCTCATTTCTCATAAAAATCAAGGGCCATTAACATATTTCAAAATACGTATATTTCCCCCCTCATAAAAGAAGTAGATCACCCTGTAGTTCGACCCCAGGCCCCTCCACACCAGTGGCAGATCCAGGTTTTTTGGAAAAGGGGGATGGGCGCACTTAAGGGATTTCATGAAAAACCCTATGAAAATGAAGTATTTTGGTGGGGGTGGGGGTGCGTGCCCCGTGCGCCCCCCCCTCCTGATCTGCCTATGCACCCCCTCCCCCCAAGTCTCAACTGCCCGAATACACGAGACACGGGATGTCTACAGTAATTGCTCGCGCCTGGAGATAATCCAATGGTGGATTATCGGATTAGCAGTTCATGTCAACTTGTTACATCTCGGCAGGATTTATGCAGATGTCAGTTTACGGCGCTCTAATCCGCAATCACAGAACTGCATAGGCAATCTGTGGAACTGGCATTTTAGCATTTTCCCTGGAAAGAAGAAAAATAAGAAAAGAAAGAAAGTAGAAAAAAGAAAGCTTCTCTTGTTTGAGTTGTTTGGATATGGTGGGTCATATGGATATGGTGGGTCATAACTTGCTTGGGATGTCATATTATTTTGGTCTTGCGCCCACAGGGTTGTGAGCTCAAGTCCCGCTATCAGTGCCAACTTAGTGTACATAGAGCAACACCTGGCCTTGGAACATACGGCTATGGACTGAATATTGAGAGAGATTTGTGTTGTTTTATTTATCACAAATCAAATGCTACTAATTAGACGATACATGGAAGGAAGCCAATGTGCTTCTGTGGCCGAGTGGTTATGGAGTTGGACTCGCGACCAGAAGGTAGTTGGTTTGATTCCCGGTCTGGTCTGATGGTGGGTGTTGAACAAACTCATCCCTAATAGACTATAAAGGAGCTGCACACATGTTCAGTGGCACATACACATTAATTAGGTACAGGTCATTGGGCTGAATGAGTAAGTGAGTGAGTGAGTGAGTGATTAGCATTGTGCGCTGAATGTGCTGCCTGTGCAAGCATATGAGAAAATTGTCAATTGATTATCAATAAGTGGGCCGATGACCTGGTGTAAATCGTAAAGTCGTGAGAGCAAGACTTGCATCAGGACTATAAACCACCACATTTACATTTACAATGTAGAAATACTGAAGGGGGCGAGGGTACAGATTTTCCCTTTACCAGTGTTTTCGCAGTGACGGCCGTCCACTTTCATAGCAGCAAAACCATGACAATCGACCCAACAAACGAAGCCACATACAATCTGGGACAACCCCACGCTTTCATTTGGTGCTGTAGAAAACACACCACGTGCACAATGCCTGGTCACGTGACGAAAACAACACCTGCTAATTACAGGCTTCGGACCAGCACAAAACCGGGACAAACAACAGCAAAACAACGCAAACACGGCTATAAATATTCACACTGTTTGAAGTGTGTGTTTTTCACGCTGGTGAGAGAAACCAGACAAGTGAGTGACTGTTTTTTTTAAATAATCAAAGTCGGAGGTTGTGATTTCATTATAGTTTTGAAATGCTACAGCGGAGTGCCCCCTGGAGTGACCTCAGCAGTTACAGTTGGGAAGTCCCTATCTTGGCACACGTCAGTTTTGCCGACCACGCCGCCTTGCCACTGACCTATGGACGGGGAAGTCAATTATCCGCCGCTTGACGGGGAAAAGTGCGCGGGCGAGGTCTGAGTTATGGTTCGTAATCTCATCAAAGTTTCACTGGTGGCAAAGCGGCGCGCGTGCGTGAGAAATGGCGTGTCTGTGAGCGCGGCGGGAGGAACGTCTCTCCCCAAGTGCAGGTGGTCAAATGGCCATCTATCAAGGAACAAGTGATGGATGGTATCTCGCTGTGGCGAGAGGCGAGCATGAAGGGGTATATAGCTTTGACGAAAAGTCATTCACCAACATTTATTTCCTAAATCACCAGTCACCAATACATTTCATCGTCTTTCACCAATCCACAGGAATGGCAATTGAACAGGTTGCATCACATTTTCATCACATGTCACACACTTAAATACAGGCAATTCACAATTCACGCTCAAGATCTAGTGGAAATCACCGATCACAGTTTTGCTATATGACTCCCTCGTGCATCAGGAATGACCAGCAACAACCTGTGTACCTCTGCAACAAGCGCATTTGAGAAGTCTCCTGTGAAGCTATAACTATTGGATATACAAAACCCACAGGATCAATAGCAGCATCTGTGTGAGAGGTATGGAGGATGGAGGGACGGACAGGGAGGGAGCAGCATTTAATATGTTCCGGATCTCATCTATTTCAACCCGAGCAGCGCCGGAGAGACAGATAGGTTTTCATGTTAAGTCAAAATGACAAAGTTATACACGTTTTGCTGCATATAAATAGGAACGGAATGCAATTTTGAATAATGAAATATGCTATTTATATTAAATAAATTGTACCAAAGATCGAAGAATATATTTCGTGTTTATACAACACATTCTCAGCTAATAATGAGGAATTAATGTACACTATAGTACAAGTTATGCTATTTATATCTTCTACTTCGTGTAACAGCTTCTTTTACTCAAGTCAAAGTCAAAAATTGCTTATTTTACTAGTAACATTTCCTCCCACTGTGCCCGTTTTCTGCCGTGTTTTCTGCCGAGCAGATTTCCCCGCCGTGCCGCCCAAGGACACCTGCTGCGGATTAATTTTCAGTAATCCCGTCAATGAGCCACCTGCCGCCGCCGCCGCCGCCGTGACGTCATGGGATGTTGTCAGGCGGGTGCACGTGCGACGTACGACAGATGACGCACGACGTATGTAACACGAACTGTGACTAACGTTGTAACCACGAGACGGCTGATGTAAATATAGTATGTCAGGTCGTTAGAATTGGCAGCTTTTAAAGTCCGGGAGTGTTCACAATTGATGTCAACCCTGAAAGTTGGGGGGGGGGGGGGTCAGCATAAGTTGACAGGGGGTCGGAGTTGAAGGGGCGGGGCAGGGCGATCACCCCAAAAGTTGATAAGTTGATGGGTGGGGGTGGGGGTGGGGGCTGCACTAATGATATATCAAAGTTAAATTGACAATTAAGGTTGTAGTATAAAGAATGAAACAAAATAAATCCTTTGTATTTGTTGGAATATTTGGTCATAAATCACATTATCATATATATTACACATGAAACATAACCGCCATAGATGACCGGGGGGGGGGGTCATAAAGATGACGAAAGTTGAGGGGGGAGGTCAGAAAGTGCAAAAATGTGGTTGATGTCAATTGTGAATGCTCCCTTCTACCGATCAGCGATATAATAAACATGCTACCCGTGCTTGATAATATGCTCAGCAAACTTGAATGTGATCACTCTGTGCTTGTGTGTAATTTTGATATTGATCTTTGGTGTAAACGGCAAATAGAAAATCTAACTGACTATTACCAAAACGGGGAATGTATCAAGTGTAACTAGATCAAAAGCGTTCAAAGAACACTGCGTCGCTACAATGACATTGCCTTATGGACAATTAAGATATATACTGAAATGATAAACAAATTTAATAATAATTAAGATTAGAAGCAATAACAAAAATTTTAATAATTTTAACAAATTTTCGGCATGTACTGCCTTCATCAAGTTACAAATGAAAACAATATACAAAGCAACGTTCTACGTAGAACGTAACACGTACATAGGTAAAAATACGTAAAAATACGTAAAAAATACGTAAAAATACGTGAAAATATGCATGTATATATATAGGTATTGTGTATACACAATACGTCTGACGTTTCACGTTACTGGCTGGCTTAATTGCATTGAATATCAGTAAGAATGTCATGAATGGGCTTCTAGAGAGCACAATTTAATAGGCAGGGCGCCCAAAATCGAATCACTTCGGTGTCGCCTCATACCTCATAGCTGTGTAAAGTTTGAACGAAATCGGTGTAACGGTAAAAGCTCTAGCTTGTCCGGAGACATACATACATAGATACATAGAAACGAAGTGATCACAAGGCTTTGCTTCAGCTACTGAAGCGACGCAAAAAGGAATGAGATACCAGAAAATACATGGTCTGTTGAAATACAACAATCTATTGCCAAGATTGAGAGAATACTATCAGTTGAATATGACATAAATAACATGTCCAACCTCGACACTCGGGTCAGTGAAAGCGGAAAAAAGCGTGGCCCTGTGAAACAGCATCTACGTGCATGTAACAGCAGGATAGTCCCTGAGATGGTGACATAAAAGGTACTTTTGAGTGCGCAAGGTTTATGGGTTGTTTCTTATGTAAAATTGTCTGCTGGGTTCAAATATGCTGGTCTCAAAAGTCAAACCCTGTACGTTAATCCGAAAATTAAGGTTTTGTCACAGGTTTTGTCACATTTTTTTAAACTCACCTCTCCACTATTATCTCATTGGAAATAGGTTTTAAACATTATTAGATGTATTTTAATGCATAGGTTAGACATGTTAAAGGTCAGAGCATGCGAGCAAATGTATTTGGTCATCTCAGGGACTACAAGGTTTAGATTTTGTCTGATCGTTTCCACTCTTGTACATTCTCTGTGTTTTCTCGAGAAAACTTAAACTATGAGTTTCTACTCTTGATGCTATTGAAAAGCAGTAGACTGTTTATATATAATATACAAAACTTAGCATGTACCTAATATATCAAATGTTTGAAAACGACTTGTGTAGTAGAAAATACTCACAAATAAAATGACATTTCCAACAACATAATGCAGGTTCTCTTGTAGTCTAAAGTTGTTAATGCCCTCCGTATTTTGCAAGATAAGGCCCGTAAAGCACCGTGAATGTGTGTAAATTTTGGCGGCAGCGATCAATAAACAGTTGTTTACGCCGCGGAAGTCACGTGACTGACACTGCGCACGTGCTTTCCCGGAAGTGACACGTGCGTGTGTTGTCAGTCACGTTAGCTCCACGATTACTTCTTTCCCTTGTTTTTGTTTTTGAGAGGCTTTTGCTGATGTCATGTCATGGACGTCTTTGCCAATACACAATGACAGCTTTCAAAGGTAACACACTTATTTCTTACATTATTGAAACTTCTACAAACCGGTAGTAAAGACACTAAAATGTAAGTATTTGAAATCATTTTTTCAATAATAGTGTTTCGATGTAAAGGCTATGTAGCTAGCTATGGGAAGTAAAATGCAACAATATTTGTACTGATAAGATTAAACCGTTCATTATCATCATAGAAAAAACAAGTTTAATAAAAATTCCATATTCATCAACAATCTGTTTAAAACATGACGTCATCGATAATGTGTTCTGGTATTCTTTAAAGTTCTATTGCACTGTTGTTGTGCTGTGGAGTGTGCTCGGGTGTGTGCGTCAATGCTGTTTTCGGGTCACACCTAAACCCGCCCTGACATTCACCCATGCCGAGGATAAGCCCTGTACAAACACAGCACAGGCTGTAAATGTCAGAGGCCACAGGGAACTGCTGCTGAGAAACAGAGGCTATGAAAAAGCGTGGCCCCGGGTGACTCATCAGGGCCGGGGGGGGATGTCTCTCTACCTGGAAGTAGGTTATGCCTCCGCGGGCAAAGATATGGTACCCATCTCCATATACCAGCTATGAGCAAAGAATGGACCCATTTCTATACCACTTGAAAACACTTATATATTAATGAACATAATAATCATTGATTCATTTCAAACTTTTAATGTTACAATGTGATTGTAGTAGTACACCTAGGATGAGGTCAATCTTTCTTAGATAATTTCAACCATTCTATCAAAAAATATTTAGTGGTCATGTCTATACCAAGAGAGTGAAAACGGTAACTCATTTTGAAGGCACATCTAACCCCAACAATGCAACCCCCCCCGGTCATCAGGGTCTCTAACGTAAGGAACACCCAGAAACGTGATTCAACCAACCCGGCCTCATGACAAAGCACTAAAGCGCCATCAAAGCTTGCCCAGTGTCCATAATACACATGGAAAAATCATTCATTTTCAAATCCCCGCCCCCGCCGAGACTAGAAGCAATCGTCAGGGGTAAAACTAAGTAACCTCACGCCCCAGACCCCAACTCTCCAGGGCGGCTTCAATGGAGGGCGAAAGCTGCCGAGAATTCACAACCCTTCAACTCAATAACATGTGGAGATGTGTGGCTGTTCTTTTTTCTGTTTTGGGGATACAGTGATTCAATAAGGCTGTTTCCATGAATGGGAAGGTGTTGTGCGTACAGGGTACGGCTCTCACAGCCGCCAGCAGCAGCAGTAGATACAGAAAGGCCGGGGGCGTCTGATGTCACCTACACCCCTTCACACACACCCGTGTCTATGGGGCCGAGTGAATGGAGCCTGCCTTCTCGAGTGCGAAGATTGGACGCTCGGGAACGGGACAGTGCTCTACATACACACGTTATCCACCCACTAGCACGGCCAGACCTCATTTGAACAAATCAAAATGCATTGCTTTGTAAGAGGACTTCCTTTTTTGATGTTGTTATTGTAAAGTTGCTTTTGTAATGAGCACTTTTGCTCACTGCCCGTAGAGTGCAAGATGAAAGTGAATAAAGCAGCCCCCAACCCATGTTCTCGTCGCAAATTGAGCGTGCGTTCATTGAACTCTGTAACACTCCTATATTGACGTCACACCCGAACTAAACACATGCTAGTGGTGTCTTTTTTTACCATATCCCAGTAGTGTTATTAAGCAATAGGAAATAGAAACAGCGACCTTTAAATGTCAGACGGCGCCCTCTTTACCCCCGCCGATATTTCATTTCAAAGTGGAACAGCATTCGTCCAAACTGTGACCGGAGCAGTCTTAAAGCACCCGTCCCACAATCGCTAATGTTCATCTTTACTCTGCTTTAGACGGTGACAAGTTGAATGTGCTATGATCTGAAACACTGGGTCTCTGACTCTGTGCATGAATCATCGCCAATTGGTCCAGACGGGTGCGAAATATATCATGTTTTTTCGGCCAATATGCAAGAATCAATGCCCTCATTTGGTGAATATTGCCTGAGCTGGAACCATGACATATTTCTTCAATTGAGCACGCCTCTCAACCAGGATGGGTCATTTGCGGTGATATATGGGCGAAGTTATAAAAATTGACAATGGCTACACTGTCACAGCTGATTGGGCTTCAATATTAAGGACCGTCTGACCCTCGCACCTTGATGCTGAGGAGGCAGCAGAGGAGTGTCATTTACAACAGCCAAACCAGCAGCAGCAGCAGCAGCAGCAGCAGCAGCAGCAGCAGCAGCAGCAGCAGCAGCAGCAGAAGCAGCAGCAGTAGCGACAGCAGCAGTAGAAGCAGCAGCAGAAACAGCAGCAGAAGCAGCAGCAGCAGAAGCAGCAGCAACAGCAGCAGAAGCAGCAGCAGCAACAGCAGCAGCAAAAGCAGCAGCAGAAGCAGAAGCAGCAGCAGGAACTGCAGCAGCAACAACAACAACACAAAAAACAAGCAACGGGCGACATGATGACAAGTTTAGAGCCTGGTTTGTGAACTAATTGGGACAAATTGGCTTAGAACTGTTTACGGCTTTACCCGGTGAAAATACACCCTCTCATTAGATTAGTGCATCCCGGGCTCCTGCCGCAGCACGCGATCGTCTGTGAGGCGTCACTCTCTGATGGTGAGGTAAGGACGCGTGATCACGGCATGAGACACATTTACATAGGCAGTCAGGCTCAGACAACGCCGAATATTGAAGGAATCAGTTGTTGCATCACAGGCATTGTTTTAAAAGGCTAAATCATTTCCCTTGTCTAAGTAGTTTTCATCTGCTACAGCATAGGGGAAATTGCCAGATGAACATTGGTGACTGTCAGACTGGGGCTTAAAAACAAACGTCTTCTGTCATTTTATAACCACGAATAGGGAAGACATAAGCAAGACAAAGAATTGCTGTAAAATGTGACTTGTTTTTTCTCCTATTTTAAGCGTGAGACGCTGATTGCGATCGGCAGACGGCAAAACTTGCGTTCTACGTTCTACATTTTACGTTTTACGTTTCATGGCATACTTCCGTCATGTACTTTTATAGTGGACACTACAGCTGCTTACAGTGGCCTAAAACTAGCTTGTGTAAACTTAAACTGCATGGGCTGTATACAAATGAGCCGTATTGAGAGTTTTCATTCCCCGTTCGCTGGTTACAGCAGTGATGTTTCCGCTCACAATGCTCATGACACAGGGCGCTCGGTGTCTCATGCCGGTTTCTAGGTTTAATTAGTACGTAATTAGTAAAGGTATCAAGTACAGTAGAATCGCTTTGTTAGGACCACCTTTGGGATCAGTGTTAGGTGGTCTCAATAGAGAGGTGGTCTCTATACACAGGCTCATTTCATTAGCTTATTAAGGTTTGGGACGGTGAAAAGTGGTCTCAATGTAGAGGTCATCTTGATTGGAGATTGTACTGCAATAAGTAAAGGTATCAAGTATTTAGTTCACTCTCAGACTGTTTATACATGTAGTTGTGAGGCTGAAGACACATTTTTATTGTCAAATTTTCTAAACGTTAAAATGTTGTCCTTCGTTTTGCGAGCAGACAGGAATTGTGTGATAGTTGTTTAATTGCGTCTTGATAAAAACACCACAAAACCCCGTTCTGGTTTCAGTTGTAGAAATCGCGAGGAACGCTTGTTTCTTCGTTCCTCCCGGTGTTGTCTGGCTGTGAAACTCATGGAATTTGCTCTCTGACCAAAACAGCCATTCCTTCATCATGCTGACAGAACATGCGGGAGTCAGCCGTAGCTGGCTCCAGCCAAGCACATACACCTAATCTCCTGGGGATACCCGGATGTCTGGTGCAGGGGGGGTAGCTAGACTTGTTAAAAAGGTACTGTGAAACAATCGGGAAGGCTATGTAAAGATGTTTTGGAAGATCGTGAAATGGAAGACCAGTCATATGTCATAGGCGGGCAAGCTACCATCAACACTAATCCCCCGAGACACAGGTTACATACTTCGGTTTCACCTATATCAATCTTGCGCAATACACTTTCCCGCCTTGGATACTATTATCAGCCTCGCAGCCTTAATCAATCATAGCCTGCTTATACCTCCGACTATTACGAAGCAGTCATCTAGGCACACGGAGCTACAAACACCGTACTTACAGGCTCATCCGGGCGTAATCTGGGCCACTTCTTTCACAGTACGCAAATAGAGATCATAATCAATGCCTATGCGGATCAACGTTTTTGGAATAGGGGGGCACACTGAAGGAAAACGGGGGGGTGGGGGCGCACTTGAGGGATTTTGTGAAAAATCCAATGAAAATGAAGTATTTTGGTGGGAAAAAAGGGGGGCGCGCCCCCTGCGCCCCTGGATCTGCCTATGTGGATTCTAGTTTGCGGCGTTTAGAGCGGATATTCCCGACAGCATAAAACATCAAAAGTGGAAATGTAAATGTGGCGGTTTAGAGCCGTGATTCAAGTATGTGAGAAATACATCATAGATAAGTTTATGACATTAAAACCTATAGTACTAATAGGCTAGTATTACAATTCAAAAATATGTTAAGAATTAGCTTACAATATGTTACAATGAAAAGATTTGAGTTTTTCATCATGTTTTTAATTCATTGAAAAAAAAGACTATGTGATAAATGATCAACAGGCGTGCCAATGACCTGGTGTAAAATGTAAAGTCGTGAGAACAAAACTTGGATCACGTCATGACTATACGTGTATAACCACCACATTTACACTGTATTTACATTTTGATGACGGTTCGTCAACCCGAGGCGGGCGCGATAACCACAACCACCCTTGCTGGAAGGTCAAGGTCAGAGTAATCGCCACGTGACATTTCCCATCATAACGTCCTTACGCCACCAACAGGGCCTCGCAGACACGACGTGTAATATTCGCTACAGCGGTATATGGCATAGGCAGATCCATGGTTTAAGGAATAGTGTCCGCTTTCGGTCCCACATACAAAACCTCCAAAATCTCGTAAGAGTCCCCCCACCCCCTCATCAACCCCGCATCATTAACCAAACATCTGGAACTGCTACGGCTCATATCAATTACATTGCATACTGGCTTCATTACTTGTAACATGTGCGCCCAGCCAAATGATGCCACACACAGCTCATAATGATTCTAATGGTTGGAGAAGACGTAAACAACTTGCTGATGTAGACGCCCCACCCCGCAGTGACCTTCAGGACGCGATTATCTTATTGCATTACGTAAGACGTAATAGCGTAATTACGTAAGAGCGTCGCATCACGTAGATTACCAATCAGGACGTGTCGAGTCATGTTTATATCAACATCAAGGAAGAGATATCGTGACGGCACACTATACACACACATCATGGGTTGTCTACTTCAAAGGAGAGATATCTCGGCTGCACTCCTTCAGATGCCAGAGAGCAGTGAGTGCTTCCCCAGGGTTTGTACGTTCGAGGCTACGTTGGGCTCAGGGTTGAAATGTGTGTTTTTTTCGTAATAGTTTTGCTTATGATAAATATGGAAACCATCTAAAGTTCACGTTGGATGGAATCTAAACTAACACAATACTGACCACACAACTTTGTTGCATCAATTCAGCAGTGTTTGTTTCGTTTTTGTGTCTGTGTTTGTCTGCGGACAAGCTATATGTATAATGTTTAATGGTGAACCTAATTTTGTCTAAACTTTACAGAACTATTAGGTATGAGGCAATGGCAGTAGTTTGATTTTAACCACTTTCATGGGTTTCATGGGTTTCGTACGCGCGATCGATGGCGGACATGTTTTCCCCGATAAAATTCAGCGATTTTTGGTGTGCATCTACCCCCCCCCCCCCCCCTGGGCCTGTCTATGTGAGGTGGCACTGAAGTAGCTTGATTTTGACCACTTTGCCGATAAAAGTCTCTATGTTTGGCTCATTTTTTTCACAATTCAACTATTCAAAGGCCTCTACACCGGTCAAAGCAACACAGCGATTTTAAAGTCATTTTAACCTGCAAATTAGACAATCATAAATTACGATTTTATATAAATTAATTTAACATCATCCAGACAGACTTTGAACCCACACTGCCAGTTTTAGTATCTAAAAAAGACTCAAAACAGAATAGGGTAGAGCACTGCACACCCAGTTCGTGTACACACCCAGTTCGTGTGTTATATAGAAAAAAATATTAGGCCCAAACAAATATCACATAATATTATTACTATGAAAATAATTGTTTTCCCGGTGCCAAAGTGTAAAAAATAAAATTTCTAGTAAGATCTAATGTAAATAAACATGTTCAAGTCCCCTATTATCGCCACGCACGAACTGGGTGTGCATACATTTTGCCATAACAAATTTCTCCACAGATCATATGATTTTGATGAACCACAACATCAGGCGATAGTATAAGTAAGTAGCTTTATTTTGACACATCATACACTATTGAGGGTTCGTTGATAGCTGTGCTACGATTGTTAAAACAATAAAATGCACGAACTGGGTTTCAGTGATCTTTAATGGTAAAAAGGTACGAAATTTTGATTAAAAACACAAATCTTCATACCATTTTAACCTTATACACTGTTCTGATTTAATATAATATGGTACGAGCAGTTCCAAGAACTGTTTATACTTATTATGCAAAGGTTCGTTGATTTCCTGGCGTCATGTTTGGTAAAACGTAACACTAAAAGGAAGTTAAACGTAAAACGTAACGTGTTAGGTAACAACTTAAAGGAAATCTACTAAGGCCCTGTCCCACCCGACCTTTCCGCACTCAGTGTCTGACGGCCATTCACCCCCAGTATAATATTACATAATATTACAGTCTTCTATTTATGTAAGGGTTTAATTTGTACGGTTCTCAGTATTCCATTTGTCTGTATTGTAGTTAAGCCTCCAAATGATTAGCAAAAAATAGCTTTGTGATGAAATAATCTATTGCGATTTGTGCTATAAAATATATTTTTCCATATTACCATAAATTAGTATCTTAGCCCCAACCCCATTTGAAATGATTTTACATAGACTACGATAGCTCCAGATGCTTCACAAGACGCTAGAAGTGAGAACAAACATATTGTCAGCCTATCAGCCTGGTGCATCGCACGGCAGATCCAGTATTTAGAAAGGGGTGAGGGCGCAGTTTAGGGATCTCATGGGGTTCGTGTGTGTGATATAGCAAAAAAAAAAAAAAAAACAAAAAACAAAAAAACAAAAACCCCTATAAAAATAAAGTATTTTGATGGGAAACAGGGGGGCTGTTGACCAAGCAGACGCAGATTTCCCATAGGCAGATCTATCCGGGGACCATTCGGGGAGGCGCAGAGGGTGCATGCCCATTAAAAGCCCCTTCCAAAAACCTGTATCTGCCAGTGATTTCCTATGGTGAGACTGATTAACACGTTGTCCCTGTTGGAAGCAGCAGGAGGGATTTGTGTGGCGCTCAGTGACATAATAATTGCAGTTTAAAAAACTGCCAACTACTAACTAAGTGGTCGCATTGACCCTGAAAGCGCCATTGGCCTTGACCGTGACTGTAAGAGCTGCACAGCTGGTTGGAGGTGGTCTCACAGGTCTATAAATGGACGCTGGCTGTGGGCAGGTCGGCTATTAGGGCAGTTAGAGGACATATTTAAACATACTAAAACAAATTACTATATTCGGATGGATTGTTTATTTTGCCCAGATGGTTTTGATATGCACTGCGTAGATATAAAACTATAATTTAAGCTGTAAGCCAAATATACATAATTTTAAATTGATTTACAATGATTTCTACTCAACCATGATAAGCTGCTATGAGGTATGCTGTATTATAGGTAATCTATATGATAGATTCAAACTGCTGCTGGTGTGGCTAGTAACATAACACAATCACAAATACTATTAAGTTTATATTAAATAAATTGTACCAAAGACAGAATAATATATTTCATGTTTATACAACATATCCTCAGCTAATAATGAAAACTTGTAATACTATACACATGCAGGTATTTCTACAATTTTATATCATTGTTCAGTTATATTAGTGTAGGTACTTTTTAACTGTTGTGCATTTCATTTATTCTCAAGAACTCAATTTCGCGCGCGTGTGTGTGTGTGTGTGTGGGGGGGGGGGGGTCTGCATTATTTGGCATAATGTCTTTAACATTTTGTTTTGGGATTGTAGAAATAATGCCCACATTTTAACAGCATCCTGCATATTTCTATATACACTATAAATGGTGTATAGCAAATGCGTTCGTAATTGTTTATGACTTCTGTGTGCTACAATTGATATTTCTTAATGTCAAAATGTTGACTCACATCACAAAGATTAAACATAAAAAGCATTAATTAGTTATAATTAAAACGGTAGCAAAAACAAGGCGGTAACATGAAATAATTAGTTTGTAATTAATCATTCTAAAAAAGTGCTGTGCTTTTTGCACATTAATGCATTATATTTCAATGTTACACTGTACAGAAGGTTTTCACAGCATTTGTGATTTGCCCAGCAAATGTCACACTGTATGAGTTGTAATGAGCAGTGTGGTTTCCGCGTCCCCATGGTCTCCTTTCTACTTCTCACGGTACTTCGTCAGGTTGCCAGGTAACCTTCCCCTTCTTTTATCAGTTATAGCTTTTTTCCCCACTTGATCCTGTTAGAAGGGTGTCTTGGGATCATGAATTGACCGAGTGGACTTTTGGCACACTGTAGCATTTCTCGTTATTCAAGATGGCCGCCAAGATGGCAGCGAGAATACATAAATGGCTTTCACTCCCTAAATATACAACATGCAAATCAAATAAAAGCAATAATAATAGTGATACATTGCAAGATAACTTACATAACCACTGGGTAGGGTAAATGTCACAGTTTGGCAACCTGACTAATTGCTGCTAATCCAGCGTCAGATAGGCCTAGAGTCGGTCTACGGCAATCTCTTCTACACCGTACATAACCAGTGCTACAATATCCCACCGGTGTGTTGATTTCTTGATTAAAAGAGGGGAGCTCAATTTGCACCCTTTTTGATTTTACCCTTTCTGATAAGCATATAATGTACATAGTTATTCTTAGGTACACAAACGAAGAATAACTTGTGGACTAGTCTTGTTTGTTTTTTCCATTTTGTTTTGTTTGCTTTTTCCCTGTAGAAAATATCTTAATTGTGAACCGAAATGCTCAAAGTTTATCTAAATGTATCAAAAGTTAGAGAAAGTATACTATTTTCAAGGAAAATGAGTCTTTATTTAGTAATATCTAATAATGATCACCCAGGTTGCAGCTGCCTTCAAATCTTGAAATTTGAAATCTAAAAAAATTGCAAAGCACTTTTCATTCTGATATGTGTGATAACATCAGATATTGGCAGAGATCTGCATTTGCCATTTAAGTTTGCATAGATCACTCTTTATTGACGTCAAATATGAAACAATTTAGAGCAGCGCGACTTAGATACATGCCAGTAGATGATGGGTTATTTTCAATAACTTGTGGATTCAAGGCCAAACCGCTCATTTCTGAGAGTCCATTCCAAAGACACATTACCGCAATGTAATATAATTGACCCCGAATCATCTGTGGTGCTGTCGTCGTTGTTGTTGTTCGTCTTCTGCAGTGCTACCATTTATAAAGGAATAGAATTCATGATTGTCAGACTGCCGCTTACAATGCACGGCAAGCTTAGTTCCAAATACCACCGGTAGGTGGAGCTCATGTGGAGTGGTGGTCACCTTGTTTTGTTTTTGTTTTTTTTTAGCAAGGCAGTAGACGCTTTTGGGTTGGTGTGAATCCAGTTACGACCGCTTCCGTGGCCGAGTGGTTAGGGAGTTGGACTCGTGGCCAGAGGGTCGTGGGTTCGATTCACGGTCGGGTCTGGTGGTGAGTAATTACATACAGGTCTTTGGGTTGAAAGAGTGAGTGAATGATTGTGTGAGTGATTAGCATTGGGCGCTGAATGCGCTGCCGATGCAAGTGTCAAATTGATGATCAATAAATTGGCCAATGACCTGGTGTAAATTGTAAAGTCGTGCGAGCAAGGCTTGGATCATGACTATAAACCACCACATTTACATTTAAATGCCTGGACGTTTTTGTTAAGTTTCTGTTAACTATTAAGTTTCTGCTAATTATGAACAGTGGGTGTTTGAATGAGACCTCTTTTTCCAAAGGTATGAATCATTATGCAGGAATCGCATAACAATGCTATGCATGAAATAACAATCGCCCCCTGGTCCTGTGCTGAACAATGTTAGCTAGGGCGGCAGATTTCAAACACTTCATGCTCAGCTGAGATTATGTTTCATTGCCATTTAGAATAGGCCTACTTGTGTAAACCCCGATATGACAGTCACAAATGTTCATTTTATTCGTGTTGTAGGAGATTATATATACATATGAAGCAACATTCCACAGTTTGTCGCGGTTTAAAATGAGTATGATATATTTTAAATAAAGAAACATGCTCTTCATTAAGAAAAAAGAGACTTCTCACGAGAAAAGAAGTAAACTAAAATGCATGTACGGCCTTCAATACGTTTACAGAAATAGTTTGCATTGCATGCGAAATGTCCATTCGTCATGCAGTTCATTCAGACGCTTCAAAAAGCGACCAAGGTCTTTGCCGTACTATGATTTCCTGCTGTCTCAGCCAAATGTTCCCATTTTACTAGTGAGCAAAATCATTACAAATTCATGGAACAAAAAAATCTCAACGCGTGGGTTAAAGCTGTTGCCATATAAAATCCATATACTGCTAAAAAAAACACTAAAATTCATTACATATATGCATGTCTAAGAATATAACAAGATAACTCGGCCTGTACACACGGTGGGTGCTTAAACTGTCAATTGTTGTTGGAGACCTTTCTCCAACGTGCGTGGGTGTTGTAAAGCGGTGTTGGCAGCTATAGCGTCATGCTGATACAAATATGTTGTCTGTCTTCTGGTGTCGGGGCAGTGACAGTGACAGGTCCAGGGTGGGGTTGGTAGATCCAGGATGGAGAGCTGGTGCCCTCTAAATGGTGACAGTTTGTAGGACTGCCAGATCACCGATGGAGGGGGGCATCCCTTTTCCTGCCATTTAAGCGCTCATCTACTCGGCCCCACTATCCACTCGGCCCCAGACGAACACTAGGTTAGGTGAATATCAATGTATTCAGATAGGAACCAGACATTCCCAACCCCTCTTTGCACACACACCCGGCCCTCATCCGGCCATAATCGGCTTACGTGGTGTGAGTCCATGTCCCCGGTGATGAGAACAGGTGAATCTAGGTCAGCGGGGGGTTAACATGCAGTGAATTACATGGCTCCATATTACAATGGCCTTTCTTTCTGTCCTATGCTTTTTCTCTGTCTGTTCCTCATCTCAAATCCAATAATGAAGCGTTGCCCATTGCACCTGAGTCTACCTAACCCGACAAACGTAACATCACTGCCTCAAACATATCATCAGAAGTGCTATTCGTGTTTGCGGATGTATATTCTACAAGGTTATTCCGGTTCTATCTATGGCATAGGCAGATCCAGGGGGTGCAGGCGTCCCCCGCCCCCTTTTCCCACCAAAATACTTAATTTTCATAGGGTTTGTTACACGTCCGCCATCGATCGCTCATACGAAACCCATGAAATCCCTGAAATGCCCCCCCCCCCTCTTTTTTTCTCAAAACCTGGATCTGTCATTGAATGGTAACTAAGAGAAGCTAGAGAACATTTCTAATTGGTGATCAATAAGTGGGCCCATGACCTGGTGTAGATTGTAAAGTCGTGAGGGCAAGACTTGGATCAGGACTATAAACCACCATATTTACATTTACATCTAATTGATTGTACTTCATTGAAAAGCACTGTGGCTGTTTTACCTGATGGTGATACGTAAACTTCAACCGTTTTACGTGACGTATACGTTTTACGTGGCCTGTGTGTCAGCGAGAGCTGTGATTGGCCGGTCCCGGGAGGGCGATCAGGGCCTCGCACCCCGGGCTCTAATACTCACAGGGCTAATTGGCCGAGGCAGAATCAACATGTTTAAATGGAGTGGTTTTCTTTACAAATGTATTTAAAACTTGGTTGAACATGCTTGGGTCTTTAAGAAAGCTTTTATTTACACTTATAGTGTGTCCAGTATTGTTTTAGGAGCATAGTTTTTAGTAAAATATGGCTTGCTCAGATGTAAATATTATGCATATTTTGGAGTAGTATTCATACCTGCAAAGTGCAGTATCATACGTCAATGTCGTCACGTTGTATGTACGTCATGCGTACGTGCATCCTTATGTAATCTTATGAATTAAGGTCAAAATGGTCTTTATGGCATATTTTCATAGTGTTGAATTGGTAGTAACCATGGTATATGGTCCAGAAAACTGCTATTTAAACTGTAAAAATAATAACTGGACAGACTATACCGGTAGTTTAAAAAAGGGTTTGAGCACAATTGAGACCAAAATCAAAGAAATCTATGATCACTGTTGAACATAAACTAAAACACACACACAGCATTATAAAATCATGTAAAATAGAACTTCCAATTAATCCCACCTCTCTTTTGAGACCACTTGTTACGGAACCAAACCTTCAGAAAGCTACCAAAAAGAGCGTCTGTATAGAGACCACCTCTCTATTGAGATCACATAGCACTGGACCCAAAGGCGACCTTAATGGAGAGGTTCTACTGTATATTTTAATTGACTGGTTGGTATTCTCAGTCTAGTCAATGACACAGGGACTCATCAGGTGAACCATCACGTCCCGGGGTTTTATCAATCATATAATGTCACCAACGGTTCATGCTGTATAAAACCACTGCTGCAATGGCTATAAGCAGCACATACGCCCACCAGAGTATTTCAAAAGTGTCCCTACATTTTTGCAGGCCATACAAAATGTGGCCATAGAAAGAAGCTAGGACCGCGGACCCGTCACCACCGAGACTACGTTCGTGTAAAGAATTTTACCGACTGGTGCATTTTTGTTGTAACGACTGCTTTACCGACGTCGTTAAGATGCATGCAAAGACGTGCTTATAGAGGCATCGTTAATGTGTTTATCTGTCATGTACGATTTCAGTAAAATGTAGTTTGAATTGTCAAAAAATGTAGCCTTACCGAATCTGATGTGATAACTGATCAAATGACGTCACTTATATGCTCACTTAACAACCTTCATAAGCCAGATCCCTGTGTGATGCAATGGGTGCCTTCCTCCATCTTTCATCCCTAACAATTAATGTTGACGAGTTATATGGCATTTAAATAAATGTGAGCTGTTTCTCCTTACGCATATACTTTATAGGTGAGCACTTTTAACACTACATCCCTTCTCTTTGAGGATACAAAAATCAACAACGTGGAATTGACTTTACTGTGGATGTCAAACACAATTGAATAAGATAGTGCTAAAAGTTCAAACGTACATCCTATCGTTATGTGGGGAGAGAAGATGCAGCAGCAGCAGCAGCAGAAGCAGCAGCAGAAGCAACAACAACAACAACAACAACAACAACAACAACAACAACAACAACAACAACAACATCTCCATCATTTGAACCGAGCACTTAGTGTTTTTTGTTTTTGTTTTTTAGTTCTCCGTCTTAATGAATCAGCTCTTCCCTGACGAGCCCCCGGGGATGGACCTACAATAGATGCTTTGTTTGCGAAGGTAGTAATTTGCCGTAACCTGAAGGTCAATTGTTCCCAGTGAGCACATGTACATGAACGAGGCTGTATCTTGATAGAATCATCAAAGAAGAAAAAGTCTGCTAAATTTAGATGCACTTAACCCATAGGCAAATCAAGGGGGCAGGGGGGCTTTGCCCCCTTTTCTCACCAAAGGTGCTTATTTTCATGTGATGTTTGGTATTTTCGCTATCGATGGTGAGTATAAAACCCATGACATCATTTATCTTAAGAGCTCTCCTTTTCTGAAAATCTGGAACTGCCATTGTAATCACACAACTGTCATGTATTAAATTCAATGCATAATAGACTCAATTTTAATAGTATCATGCAGAATTAGTTCTGTTTTCAATGGAATGTTCATCCGCAATTTCATTATAAAGAATGAATCCCCAAAACACTGTGCAACAAGTGGCAAACTTGGGCCCGTTGCCGCCGAATGCTGAATGCCGTGCCTCCACCATCGTTGGTTTTCACGGCTTGATCACTCACACTGCCTTAAATGGTGGTATCACGGCTATATACTGCGTATATAGTCGTGAGATATGACGATGTGCCCCCACTCCCACCCCCCATCCAGCTACTTCAACGAATACACAGTCTTTTACTGGCTGGGTCAATGCATCCCACCCTGATGCGAGTGTGCAACCACATGAGATCACGCGACCTCGACTGAAGATGTCACACAGTTTATTATATTTCATTGATTTGATACTTTGAAAGAATAAAAGCAAACACGCCATTGGTTTACAAACCCAGAACGAGGTGATTTATTTGTGAACGTCTGCATAGAAGCAGTTCGCGGTACACAAACGTTACAAGTGGTTATTCTCGCCACCAGGCGTTATTGAACAACACCAACCTCCATATAAAGACCACCTCTAGCCGGGTCCCACCAGTGGTCTTACTTTAGCGGTTCTATTACTGGTTGGAAAAAAGTGGATGCACCATTGCAAACTGATTGGTACAATGCAAGTGCATTTCAATGCGGTGATAGGTGATTTCACAACACCTTTATATTATCTCCCTGTTGGTTTGAACCACACATTTTATTTAAAAAATGAAAGGGGATACGGCAAGGCAAAATGTATGTGAATATATGTCCAGCTATTAATTCCGTTCAACAACAAACTTCCTGCCGTCCGCGATGCGTCTTGATAGCAAGAGGAAGTGCTGCCAACGGGTCATAAAGGAGCACGTGCCGCAGGAGCACGCTTCCCGTCCCGGAGATCACGTCTGACGTATGTCGCTCCAGGGAGCACGTAGCATTGACCCGGGGACCCCGTGGTGCAAAAAGTTATAAACTTCATGAAATTACTACTAGATTTGAAAAAAAGGCTTAGTCATTGTTGCTATTGAAATACTTGGCAGGTGCTTGTTTATCTCCCAACGGAGTTTGAAACTCAACTGTCTATTGAGCAAGTGGCCAAAGGGGAGAGAGAAGACAATGTGCTGGGTGCTGATGGGCCTTGCAATCTGACCTATATAGCCAATAGCTTCTTAACATTCTATTTAAAACAATCATAGGTAGACCCGGATGAAGTGTGTGCAGGGGGCGACTGCACCTCGTTTCCCACCAAAATACCTTATTTTGATAATTTTTTAGGCATGTTCACTTTCGATCGCCTACCAAACCAATGAGATGCCACAAGTGTGCCCCGCCCCCTTATTGTTGAAAACCTGGATCTGCCTGTGATTCAAACAATGTCTATGGTGGTCTAAGTGGTCGCCACCAAGCGTGAGGTTCGGAAACCTGTTAAAAGTGTCCCGTGTAGAGGGCAGTCACCCCTCTGCACGTAAAAGAACTCACTTAGTTTGACAACAATAGCCAGAGCAATCCCCCCCTCGCCCGAGGCTCAGTTGTTTACCTAACCTGACAATCCATCAATGAATCTATGAATGAATGAATCAATCAATCAGGTTCCAATTTGAATCATTTTGAAGGATTGTAGTCAAGAAAAGTGGTCATATTGCGTCGCTTCAGCTCAGCTGCTGAAGCAAGCATTGCGTTTCGTTCGTTTGTAACTGCCTGCCTGCCTGCCTGTCTGCCTGCCTGCCTGCCTGCCTGCCTGCCTGCCTGCCTGCCTGCCTGCCTGCCTGCCTGCCTGCCTGCCTGACTGACTGACTGACTGACTTACTTACTATGTATGCATGTATGTCTTCTACCACTCCATCATTACACATTTTAGTGATTTTAAGCTCTTGTCTCATATTCGTATGGGAGCAAATTACCACTGCTTGATAATCGTGTCATTGCGGGGTTTTCCACGTAGAAGTAGAACAGGCTGATCTCGACTTTACAGAATTAGATGAGCTATTTTCAACATTTCTAAAAACCGATACATTTAATTTGGTATACACATCACAAAATTTCTATCATTAGTATCATATAATCACCTTTAAAATTGTCATGACTTTCGAAAGTTTTTCTGAAGAAATATTTACACATAACATTTAATACTGGAATTTCAGTTATAAAAAAAAAGTATATGCACAAAAATGTCTGTTCAGCGGGCAGCATACATTTGTACGTGTTGATCATAATCCACGGTATTGTGACAAGTGCTGTGACGTCACACAATAGATAATATGACATTACTGGACTACAAGATTACCATTAGTTCTGCCTAATTCTAACAAAACATAAAAATATGAAACACAGTCAATATTTGACATACAAAAGAAAAACATATAACAACAAACCTTTAACGTTTTATTCTATACACTTAAAATATGAGTATGAAGTTATATTTTAAATCACAACAGTTGTGATTTAAAATAGTTATTGTGACAACGTAGGCTAAAGCTCGACAGTTGAACCATGAATATAATCAAAACCATGGAGGTAACATTAGAGCCCCACTTTTCTAAATATGGCTGCACAAATGAATCTAAATATATCTAATCATTCATGAAAAATTACAGTGGAATTTGAGTTCAACTTTGAGCGTGTGCAGTCATATTATGCCTTTTCAAGCTGTACGATTGCGTAAATGACATTTTACAAATGTTGCAATGTTAAGGGGTTTTTTCCAGAGTGAACATGCTTGTGGATCTTAAGACTACCTTGATGAGTGAAACATTTCCCGCACATGTCACACTGGTATGGTTTCTCACCTGTGTGCGAAAGCATATGCATTGTCAAACCTTGCTTGTAGGCAAATCGTTCTCATAAGCATTCACACAATGGGGTTTCTCCCCAGTGTGACTTCTCATGTGGTTGGTCAAGTGGTCACGGACATTAAAACTCTTCCCGCATTCATTGCACTTGTGAGGTCTCTCACCAGTGTGGATTCCCATGTGTCTGGTCAAGTGGCTACTGAGACTAAACCTCTTCCCGCATTCACTGCACTGATAAGATTTCTCTCCAGTGTGACTTCTCATGTGGCTGGTCAAGTTGCCATTGAACTTAAAACTCTTCTCACATACTTGTAAGGTTTCTCACCAGTGTGTATGCTCATGTGTTTGGTCAAGTCATTACTTTGACAGAAACACTCTCCACACTGACTACATTTATAAGGTTTCTCCCCAGTGTGGATTCTCATATGGATGGTTAAGTGGCTACTGAAACTAAAACTCTTCCCTCATTCACTGCATTGATGTTGTTTCTCACCAGTGTGGATTCTCATGCGTGAGTGTGAATATCTTTTATGATGGTCTGATTTCTCACACACTGTGCACTGATAATTTGTCCCCCCAACATGGCTTCCCGTGTGAGTGACAAAATGAGAGCTATCATCACCACCCTTCTCACATTTTCTGCACTTAAAACGTTTTTCTCCATTGTGTGTTAATGGGTGGGTTGGAAGATATTTTACTTCGCGTCGGGCAACATTGTTCCTTCGGAGCGACATTTCGGCGTACCTCCCCCAACAGCGGGCACCATTTATATAATATTTCACACAACACACCCCAACCTTGTCAACTTGTAAGTTCTTTTTTTAGTTATTCGTACTATGCTTGCTGATCTAATTCTACAAGAAATGTCTTTCCCCTATTCTGTGAGGACCCAGGTCCGATTAAAATAATTGATGAAAAATAGGGACAGTGCCCTATTTCTTGCACCGGTTAAATTGATAACATCACAATTGACTTGACGTATCCACCTCAGCCTCCAACAACAACCCATTATTAGAGGTTTTTCAGAGTTCATCCACTCAGTCAGCCATCGAGCCTAATGTGCTATTGTTGAGTTGCTCATTAAAACTGTTTACCGCAGAATAATGAGGGCCACAGAATCTGCTTCTTCACCCCGTGATTTACAAAATACCGGGAAAAATGTAATAACACAAATCAAACCAATATGAAAATAAGTAATTGGGGCTTTTTAGTTCCAACCCTTTTATTGCTACTGTGAAAGAAGTGGCCCAGATTACGCCCGGATGAGCCTGTAAGTACGGTGTTTGTAGCTCCGTGTGCATAGATGACTGCTTCGTAATAGTCGGAGGTATAAAGCAGGCTATGATTGATTAAGGCTGCAGTTGGATGGGCTAATAATAGTATCCAAGGCGGGAAAGTGCATTGCGCAAGATTGATATAGGTGAAAACCGAAGTATGTGACCTGTGTCTCGGGGGATTAGTGTTAACGGTAGCACGCCCGCCTATGACATATGACTGGTCTGAATCATAGACGGGAGGTCGTGAGTCCACGATCTTCCAAAACACCTTTACATAGCCTTCCCGATTATTTCACACTACACTTTTGAAATTTTTCAAATTTTCGTGTTTTTGCTAAATCATTTGTATCTATTGTCAGTAATATCAGTATTTCCCCAATATATTTGTCGACCACGATCAGTATTTTCAAGTTTTGTCCTTATGTTTTGCGTGTCTATTTTATATTCTCTTTTATTATCAAGTTATTGTAATGTGTATTTCAACATGTTGAGTTGTGAATAAATAATAGCAAATCAAAAAGTATCAAATATGCAGCGTGAGATCCAGAGAGTATGTTCAGTGCCGTAGCTACATATAGAGCAAGGGAGGCAGCTGCCTCAAAATTTTTGGCAAGGATGTCTGTTGTCAAACTCTGATTAGTTTTAAGATATTTGTTTTTGAAATTACTTCTCTGCTATGCAAAGAGGTATGAATCACACAATTGTCAATAGGAAGCATGCCCCGAACCCCCCCCCCGCAGCATCCTTCCCCAAAATAAAGCTATGTTGTGTAATGTAAGTGTCTGCAAATAAATAAGTAAGATTGATATATTAATCTCTTTAATTATTTTTACAGGCACACATCACATCGCACAAATTAAAAGTGGATTTGACACAGTGGTATCATTTCATGGCAGCTGGAACATTCCAAGGCTCAACTATATGGATTCTGTCGAAATAGGATTTTTGTACATTGGAATTGGGCAAACCAGTGCATTATGCATTACTATTATGGGTATAGAACCCGTAGACAATAACCTCAATGTTAAATTCTCTATGATAAATGTTCACCACCAGACGTCTACAAACGCTAGCGGCCTGCTATCATATTTACTGTACTCATCCAAATACAATGTAGTACCACGTAGATAGTAATAAATACCCATAGTTCATTTGCAAACTTTCCCCATCTTATATTCTCTTCTTCCGCACTATGCTGCTTTTTGGATCAGCACAGTAGCACCTTTTTAAGTTCATGAATTTGAGCGATAGTAACTTTGAACAATTCTGAGATAACAGATTAGTACCAGTGATATAGAGTCAGCCTCAATCAATTAAACCGCAGGAGCACAGGAGAGTTTAAAAATGTGGTCACTTCTCAGAGAGCGCGTGTTTCGCTTCCACGTGCTTGTCGATCGCCGCCTGCCACGCCTCCTCTGCGTCAGCGTCGATCAACCCGCTCTTGAGCTGCGGCTCGAGCAAAACTCGAGGTAGCAGGGGCTGTCGGTGGTGGACGCCTTCCACTGGGGACCGTCAGGGCAGCTGGGCACGCTGTAACGACAGGACAGTCAGTCAGTGGCCGGTCTGAGGGTACATTATGTTACTATTGCCTCCAGGAGCATTCCAGGGTTCTGTGGTGTTGGTGGTGGTGGGTAACCCTCACATATTGCATTGTGCTGTCAACATTATGTGCCAAATACTTTGATGTTTTAGCTACGCTTAGAAATTATGGTATAAAAGAGACTCATTCATCAATATCACCATTGTCTGAGGATTCTTTTGGACCAGTGCGTAAGTAAGTATTACTGTAGAGTTAGCTGTAGACTAATGACACCCACTGCTCTATAGCACATAGCACGGATCAGCTTGAAATCAGTTACAGACTAAACTATTTATCGCACTATGTCATCTTTCTATCCTATAAGTTCCTAGTGTAACAAGTTTTCAAAATGTTTTAAGTTTTGTAAAAGTTTTTCAGCTTTACAGATATTCATAATGGTAATCATTATGATTAGAACCCAGTAATAGACTCACCCAGTAGAGGCAAAAGCTAGCCCAGTAATAAACTCACCTGGCGGCCCAGTAATGGACTCACCCGGTGGCCC
>CM032667.1:20370932-20385204 GCA_019095985.1 Streblospio benedicti | reverse complement strand
ATGAATATTTGGGACTTTGAAAATTGTCTTATTGTAGAGATCTTAATAGTTGTGGTCTCTATAAAAGCGATTTGTTTATATAGGTGGTCTAAATCAGAGTTAAACTGTATGTGCCCTTTCAGGAAGTGCTGTGAATACCTACGTTTAACCCATTCTTTGGTCACATTATCCAGTGACATAAGTAAATGAGCTTCTCACTTTAATGGACTCAATGCTCAATAAAATGTCCTCTTCAGAAACTAAATTGTTTAGAAACCATTGTAAACCATTTAGTTTCTGAAGAGGACGTTTTATTGTTGAAACATGTAAAATTGTAGAAATTTAGCAATTTTGAAAAAAACATGTAGGACTTTGTTGGATAATAAAGCAGGTAGAATGAACTGTCAGTGTTTGATATATATTAAATAAGTATGAGAGGACCTGCTGCAGCTCAAATATTAAAGCTTGCAAACATAACTATTTATTATTATTCATTTTGAGTTACATACTACAGTACTAACTTTTTTAAAGCCAAAATTTTCTGCCATGTCAGACATCATTTTACCTTTCTGAACTCTTGTCGCCATACTCACAACCTAGAATACTGCGGTCATCAAATAAACTATTGGTCAATGAATTTAAATCAACAGCCAAGTTTTATGGTGACAGCGGTACCTAAATTATGGAGTAAACCTCCTCTGTCCATAAAACAATCAAAGACTTACCATTTTTAAATTCCAATTAAAGCACCATTTGTTTAAGGAGCCGTACAAGTGCAAATGAACATTTATTTGAAGTTTTGCTATAGAAATTTTTTATTTTTTATTTATTTATTTGTATCAGACCAAAAGTCTGTATTACATAAAAAGTAATGTAACGGAAGTTAATAATAAAATTATCGCATCACAGTACATATAACAGATCTCATGCATGCAATTCTCTACACCATACTCTACTTATTGATGAGCAGCGCATAAAATAAGCAGAATCTACAATACTTCTAACAATACTATTATAAAACTTACTTAACCTCAACTTAAATCTGTGCATTACTTTTCGTTATAGAATTTTGAAATGACCAATGCCATTAAAAACATAAATACATGACATACATAACAACCCTTTGGACATTAAATAAAGTTCTATAAATATCATTATGAAAAGCACCCCCCTCCCCCCAGTGGGGGCAAACCAGTGTTTTAAACTTGGAAAAACACTGGATTGCTACTGTCTATATATTGGCAAAAAATCAATCTTCATATTGCTGCAGCTAACAGTACCAGGCTATACTAATGTTGCTTCCTTATGATATTGATTTTTCCATGCTGGCTAAAGCGTATTGAATACTAGTAAAAGGATGGAAGGGTGGACGGATGCAATTAATTGGGTCTTAGCCAGTGTCTAAAACACTGGAAAAAGCAACAATTAATGGTTGTATCTCTGAGGGCTGCAGCCAAGACCATATATGTCCACCATATATATTATAGCAATAACTTTTAAACAATTTATCTTTAATGTTGGAAGAACAGTCCTTGAAATTTCTTATAATAAGGTTACCTTTAGGATACAAGTAGCGTTTATGACGAGCTATATCTTTTTTATCATTTAAACCTTTATGAATGTGAACACCTAAATATTGAACTGAGTCCAAAACAGACAACCGGACACCATTTAAGTATAATGGTGGGATATACGACTTGAGTTAACTGGGTAAAAAGCACATACATTTAGTTTAAGTTTAGTTAAATAAAATAGTGTGTGATTTCCCATATGCGGCGCATATATTTAGTAGCTTTTGCAGTGACGATGGAGTTGGTGCAATGATGCAACTGTCATCCGCATACATTAAGTGATTAACAAGGTGACCATTTATGCGGCATCCAATGCCTGAATGGTTAAGTTCCTTACTGAGATCATCCATATATCTATTAAAATACACAGGAGAAATTATTCCGCCTTGCCTGACACCATTTGTAATGTTAAACTTACTGGATGAACTTCCTCTCCATCTGATACTCAACTGTTGTTGGGAGTACCAATATACAAATAAACGAACTATGATAAGAGGTAATACTCTGTCGATAAGCTTTCTAAATAGCAACCAATGACTTAGACGAACAAATGCTTTGCTAGCTTCTAAGAAACATACATAGTGAACGATTAAGTTATATTTTGCATTGGCTGGGTCCCCCACTAATATACTCGACTAGATAAACAAGTATAAAATTCAATAATTTGTTTAAAAGAAAATATACACAGGTCTATACTAACAAGGCTTTAAAACCAAATTGGTTGCCCTGCATCACCAACATATGTGCATATTTGGATAACACAATAGACTCAATTATTTTGGAAAAAACAGTAGTGATAGCAACTGGCCTGTAGTTATTTTTGTCTCTTAAAAGATGTTTCCTATCCTTAACAATAGGAACAATTACAGTTTCCATCACAGGTTCAGGAATATAGCAATGAGTAATAATACAGTTTGTTAACATAGCAATTAAACATGTCGATACAGGATGAGCATATTTAAAGTGCTCTGCTTGTAGATTGTCAATCCCACAAGTTTTACCAGATTTTAGTTGCTTCATAGCATCACTAATATCACATATATCAAACTTGACATTCATTCTGTCCTTAGTGTTTTTCTTTGAAGTGAGTACATGATCCTTGTTTGTAACATCCTTATTTGAATTTAGAAGTTTTTAATTATGTTCACACCACATGTCTGCAACAGATTGCTCACCAACTACATTACCAACCATATTTGGTAGAACATTTTACCAGTGGAGGACATCCTCTTAACATCTCTCCAAAAATTATAGTCATCATTTAACAAGAGCTTTTTGGCTAGAGCATCAGCTTTAGCATGACTTTCCACTTTCCACAGATCTACAATATACAATATAAGCATACTTAAAATGGGCTCTTGTGGTCTGCATTAAATTGAATATGGGTCCACTTTTAGGTTTAGAACTAGATTTCCACAAATAAAAAGCCTCATGTGCCTCCCCATGAGCAGTTTTGACATAATTATTCCAACCTAGAACCTGATTTCCATTATGATTACATTTGCTGTATTTAAAGCATTCCTTACTGGATTTAAGTAGGGATCCCGTGATATTGTTATACATTTTATCAATGGCCGCTTTATGAGACCTTATGACTTTTACTCTTACATGCAACATCAGTGTACATTAAAAAGTCCTGGTTAATTTCAACATTAGAAAGATGAGAAGCTGTTTTTGCTTTATAGTGTGTCCTCTGTACTTCAGTGACTTCAGACCATGATATTTTAGATGTTCGAGATGACTTTGCTTCCATAATGATGCAAATGGGATTTTACCAATATCTAAATGGCAAGTGAGTGGAAGATGATACAGAGGACACATATGAATAGTTAATATCTATATTAAGTATTCCCTCATGCCTATAGGCTGTAGTTATATTGTGATCTAACCAGCTTACTGTTTTATTAGCAGAACTATAAAAAGTAAATGAGTCCTGGGGTAACATAACGGCATCAGACATTAATAGAGATTTTTTCTGACAGAATTTAATTCATGGGATATCCCCATTAAAATCTCCCATTGCATATATGAAAGGTGACTTAGAGTTTGTGACAATATTTATCTATTTTGGAGAGGTAATATGTATATAGATCAATATCTTGCCTAGAGCATGGCATATACACATTAATAATAGTGACATGTTTATGTAAATGATGTGACTCAGAGTAAATTAATAACTATCCATTTTGAATTAAAATACTGAACACTCAGACTGAACAACACTCTAAAGTAGTCAGATACTCAAACAGCTCAGTTGAAGAATGGCTTTGCCCAAGAATTCTTAGGCCAGATAGTAGATCAAGCAGAATTCCTCTCATGTTCCTTTCACAGGGAATATAAAACAAGCTAAAAAGAAGCATGTCGTGTTGTGAGTTTCTCTGGCCTGATCTTATATCCTGTCTGCAGATTAATCGATGCCGCCAGGTTCTTTTCTGTGATCCTGGAATCCAGTTTGGTCACAAAAATACCAGTGCAAGTACCCCTTGACCTGGGATGTGATGTAGATTGATTGCTGCTGGCGGCACGGATGCCACTTGTATGGGCAGACCCATAGACTCAACGATCATTTTGATTCCAAGATCTTTTGTTATGGAAATATTGTATTGTATTGTACATTTTGTCTAGAAGTCAACATCAGGTCCAACTGTCATGTTAAGTCTGGTTATGTTGTCCAACAGCCACTGCACATTGTCCCTAATGACGCAATCTTGAAAAGATGGAGAAAGATTTTGACTTTAAGTTAGTCGGATGTAACTCAAAATAAATAATAGTATATATAATACCCAGTTTTTTAGGCTGATGTCCTGTGTATTTTAGTCGCTCATCACCATGGACCGCGCAGCACAAGCCGTGGAGGCCGTTGTGTCAGGTGACGAGGCTAGGCTGACCTCTCTACTAGACGCAGGGCTCAGCGCCAACACCACAGATGAACATGGTGACCCGCTGCTGCACTGGGCGATTGCAAGAGGGCGTGACCAGATTGAGAAGTTGCTGCTGTCTCGTGGCGCCACCCCATTTGGTCAGTTTTTACATCGTGGGCTGAAATAGAGGGTGCTAACTAATTTTGATAATGAGCAATATAATATGTTACAATTCATGATCCTTAGATCCATTAACGATGTAAATCATGATGAATTTACACTACTAAGATGCATTCATGTACATAGAAGTTAGAAGGTTTTTAAAGAGACACCATTAAAGTACAATTATGAATGGCCTGTAGTTCATCCATGTAAGAAAACTGCATTTTTATAGCCATTAGTCCTCTTTGAATTAAAACTAATCATATGTGTAAACTGTAATAATTTGTATGTACAATGTTTTCTATTTTTGGATTTCAGACTTTGGCAGTGAGGACGCAGCAGCAGCAGTAGATGCCACCAAGTCAGGTGACCTGGCCCGTTTAACCTCGCTACTAGATGCTGGTGTCGATGTTGGCACTAGAAACGAGCTTGGCGATCCGCTGCTACATGTGGCAGCATGGAAGGGCCACCCCTCACTTGTATCCTGCCTTCTATCCCGTGGAGCTGACGTCTCGGCCCTCGGATGGCGTGGTCGTAATGCTCTGATGCGAGCTGCCGAGTGTGAGAAAGAGAACGGCGCCGTGGTTGAGCTTCTGTGTGCCGCGGGTCTGAGCGTCAACGCCACCAGCGAGCATAAGGAGAAGACCACGGCGCTCACACTGGCCTGTCGTTTCGGCACGGCCGGCACCGTGGCGGCGCTTCTCGATTTTGGCGCAGACTTGGAAAAGAAAAATGGATATGGTGAGGATATTTGGGTTTTTTTTTAATGTACTCACTGTTAGTGATTATTGTGACTGACCACCACACCCCTAACACACACTCCGAGGTGACCCGCCAACACAGGCACGTTATTATCATATTACACAAAGAGGCAAGGAACCCAAACTTCACATAAACCCCCCACCCCCACAAATACACAAACACTCCATAGAATATACATGAGTGACCTCACCTCAACCTCTCACCTCACAAACACATGCATCCTCTATCATATTGCATAAAATTGGACTCACCCCCTATGTTATATCTACATTACATAAACGTAGTACTCAACCACCACCCTTACAAACACACGTACCCTCTTCTTTTCAATGTGCCCCCCACCTCACCTCCCATACACACACAGGCTCATATTACAACCATATGACATAAACAGACAGCAGTGAGGATATTTGGGTTTTGATATGCTCACTGTTAATGATTATTGTGACTGACCACCACACCCCTAACACTAACACACTCATCCTGGTGACCTGCCAACTCCAACCCCCACCACACACACATAAACACATATTACTATATTACTGCCATATGACACAAACACCCCCCCAAAAAAAAGAAAAACAACACACACACACACTATATCATGTGACATAAAATAAGACTCGCCCCAATGTTATATGCACATTACATGGAGGGTGTGATCCGCCCTCACACACATGCTCTCTATCATGTGATATAAAATATAACCCATATTATATTCACATTACATGAAGGAATGATCCACCACATCCCCTCCTCACACACACAGACACATATTACTGCCACATGACACAGCGACCCCCCGACTCTCCCCCTCACAGACTCACACTCTATCATGGGACAATAAATAAGACTCCCCCATGTTACATAAACGTAGTACTCGACCACCGCCCTCACAAACATGCACCCTCTTCAATGTGACTTGCCCCCCCCCACACACACACAGGCAGATATTACGACCATATGACACAGAGACCGTGGCTCCCAACGCATGCACCTCACCCCAAAACACACACTCTATCATATCACATGAAATAAGACCCCCCCCCCCCTAATGTTATATCTACATAGACGGAGTGATCCACCACCCTGTGTGAGCATAAAGTTGCCATGTCAATAAATCCCTCCGTGTGCCACTGACACCTCTGTCTCTATACACAGGTGATGGTCCGATCCACCGAGCCGCGCTGGCCGGCCGCTCGGACATCGTGTCCCTGCTCCTAGACCGCGGCGCCGACGTCTCGGCCTCGGTGGCTAGCGAGAATGCCTCTGATGATTTTCGCCCAGTGTGAGAAAGAGAACGGCGCGGTGGTTGAGCTTCTGTGTGCCGCGGGTCTGAGCGTCAACGCCACCAGCGAGCATAAGGAGAAGACCACGGCGCTCACACTGGCCTGTGAGTTCGGCACGGCCGGCACCGTGGCGGCGCTTCTCGATGTCGGCGCGGACGTGGAAAAGAAAAATGGATATGGTGAGGATATTTGGGTTTTAATATGCTCAATGTTAGTGATTATTGTGACTGACCACCACACCCCTAACACACACTCCGAGGTGACCCGCCAACACAGGCACGTTATTATCATATTACACACAGAGGCAAGGAACCCAAACTTCACATCAACCCCCCACAAATACAAAAAAAACACCATAGAATATACAATGAGTGACTCACCTCAACCTTCACCTCACAAACACATGCATAAACATCATATCTCAATTACCCCCCCCCAAATATCCCCCACATAAACTGTACTCAACCACCATAAACACACCATACATGTGATTTTCAATGTGCCCCTAAAATATTACACACACTCATATTACAACCATATGACATAAAGCAGACAGTGGTGAGGATATGTTATTTTAATATACTCACTGTTACATGATTGTATTGACCCCACCCCACTAACACTAATACACTCGTCCTGGTGACCTGCCAACCCAACCCCACCTTACCACACAAACACACAGGCACATATTACAACCATATGACATAAACAGACAGTGGTGAGGATATTACATTGAAACAGACATGCCCATGTGATATAAAATATAACCCATATTATATATTGTTACCTGATCCACCACACCTCACTGCACATATGACACATGACACCACATGACACAGCAACCCTCCCCTCCCCTCACACACACTCTATCATGGGACAATAAATAAGACTCACCCCATACCCATGTTACATAAACGTAGTACTCGACCACCGCCCTCACAAACATGCACCCTCTTCAATGTGACTTGCCAACCCCCACACACACACACACAGATGGGAGATATTACGACCATATGACACAGAGACCGTGGCTCCCAAACGCATGCACCTCACCCCCAAAACACACCCTCTATCATATCACATGAAATAAGACCCCCCCCCCCCAATGTTATATCTACATAGACGGAGTGATCCACCACCCTGTGTGAGCATAAAGTTGCCATGTCAATAAATCCCTCCGTGTGCCACTGACACCTCTGTCTCTATACACAGGTGATGGTCCGATCCACCGAGCCGCGCTGGCCGGCCGCTCGGACATCGTGTCCCTGCTCCTAGACCGCGGCGCCGACGTCTCGGCCCTCGGTCAGCTCGGCCGGAACGCGCTGATGGCCGCCGCCCGGTGTGAGAAAGAGAACGGCGCGGTGGTTGAGCGTCTGTGTGCTGCGGGTCTGAGCGTCAACGCCACCAGCGAGGATGAGGACAGGTCCACGGCGCTCACACTGGCCTGTCGTTACGGCACGGCCGGCACCGTGGCAGCGCTTCTCGATATTGGCGCGGACATGGAAAAGAAAGATGGAGATGGTGAGGATATTTGGGTTTTGATATGCTCACTGTTAGTGATTATTGTGACTGACCACCACACCCCTAACACTAACACACTCGTCCTGGTGACCTGCCAACTCCAACCACTCACTATATCATGTAACATATAATTAGACTCGCCACCAATGTTATATGCACATTACATTGAGGATGTGATCTACCCTCACACACATGCTTTCTATCATGTGATATAAAATATAACCCATATTATATGCACATTGCATCAGAGGAATGATCCACCACCTCCCTCCCACACACAGACATATTACTGCCACATGACACAGCGACCCCCGACTCTCCCCCTCACAGACACACTCTATCATGGGACAATAAATAAGACTCCCCCATGTTACATAAACGTAGTACTCGACCACCGCCCTCACAAACATGCACCCTCTTCAATGTGACTTGCCAACCCCCCACACACACACACAGAGGCAGATATTACGACCATATGACACAGAGACCGTGGCTCCCAACGCATGCACCTCACCCCAAAACACACACCCTCTATCATATCACATGAAATAAGACCGCCCCAATGTTATATCTACATAGACGGAGTATCCACCACCCTGTGTGAGCATAAAGTTGCCATGTCAATAAATCCCTCCGTGTGCCACTGACACCTCTGTCTCTATACACAGGTGATGGTCCGATCCATTGAGCCGCGCTGGCCGGCCGCTCAGACATCGTGTCTCTGCTCCTAGACCGCAGCGCCGACGTCTCGGCCCTCGGTCAGCTCGGCCGGAATGCTCTCATGTTCGCCGCCCAGTGTGAGAAAGAGAACGGCGGCGTGGTGGAGCTTCTGTGTGCCGCGGGTCTGAGCGTCAACGCCACCAGCGAGCATGAGGGGAAGGCCACGGCGCTCACACTGGCCTGTTGTTATGGCACGGCCGGCACCGTGGCAAAGCTAATCGATGTCGGCGCAGACTTGGAAAAGAAAGATGGATATGGTGAGGATATTTGGGTTTTAATGTGCTCAATGTTAGTGATTATTGTGACTGACCACCAGACCCCGAACACACACTCCGAGGTGACCCGCCAACACAGGCACGTTATTTTAACACACAGAGGCAAGGAACCCAAACTTCACATCAACACCCGCACAAATACAAAAAAAACATAGAATATACAATTATACTCACCCCCTATGTTATATCCACATTACATAAACATTGTACTCAATCACCGCCCTCACAAACACGTACCCACTATAATCTGCCCCCTCACCCCCCATACACACATAAGCTCATATTACAACCATAAGACATAAGCAGACAGCGGTGAGATTATATAGGTTTTAATGTGCTCACTGTTAGTGATTATTGTGACTGACCACTATACCACTAACACTAATACACTCGTCCTGGTGACCTGCAAACTCCAACCCCAACCCCACGCCCCCCCACATATTACTGCCATATGACACAAACACCCCCCCCAAAAAAGAAAAACAGAACACACACACACTATATCATGTGACATAAAATAGGACTCACCCCAATGTTATATGCACATTACATGGAGGGTGTGATCCCCCCTCACACACATGCTCTCTATCATGTGATATAAAATATAACCCATATTATAATCACATTACATGAAGGAATGATCCACCACATCCCCTCCCTCACACACAGACACATATTACTGCCACATGACACAGCGACCCCCAACTCTCCCCCCTCACAGACACACTCTATCATGGGACAATAAATAAGACTCCCCCCATGTTACATAAATGTAGTACTCGTCCACCGCTATCACAAACATGCACCCTCGTTAATGTGACTTGCCACCCCCCCCACACACAGAGGGAGATATTACGACCCTATGACACAGAGACTGCGGCTCCCAACGCATGCACCTCACCCCAAAACACACACTCTATCATATCACATGAAATAAGACCTCCCCCCCTAATGTTTAATCTAAATAGACGGAGTGATCCACCACCCTGTGTGAGCATAGTTGCCATGTCAATAAATCCCTCTGTGTGCCACTGACCCCTCTGTCTCCATACACAGGTAATGGTCCGATCCACCGAGCCGCGCTGGCCGGCAGCTCGGACATCGTGTCCCTGCTCCTCGACCGTGGCGCCGACGTCTCGGCCCTCGGTCAGCTCGGCCGGAATGCTCTGATGGCCGCCGCCCAGTGTAAGAAAGAGAACGGCGCCGTGGTTGAGCTTCTGTGTGCCGCGGGTCTGAGCGTCAACGCCACCAGTCGGCATATTCAGAGACACACGGCGCTCGCACTGGCCTGTGAGCACGGCACGGCCGGCACCGTGGCGGCGCTTCTCAATTTCGGTGCGGACGTCAACAAAATGGGTTGGCCAGGTGAGGATATGTAGGTTTTAATATACTCACTGTTAATGATTATTGTGACTGACCACCACACCACTAACACTAACACACTCTTCCTGGTGACCTGCCAACTTGCCACCCCCCCACACAGGTGCAAGTTACTACCATATGACACTGAGAAACTACCGCCCCTAGCTCCCCACCTCACCCCACAAACACACACACACTATCATGTGACATAAAACATAAAATAGAAATCACCCCATAGTGATATCCACATTACATGAAGGGAGTAATCCACCACACACACTCGCAAACACACACATTTGAATTTGACCCCCCACACCCCAACCAACCCCACCACCCTCATAAACACAATCACGCACATCCTCTGTCATATGATATAAAATAAGACTCCGCCCCCACATTACATCCACATTACATGAAAGGAGCGATCCATCATCTCACCTATATTATACATAGATGATAGAACCTCTCTATTAGGACCACCTTTGAGAGGCAGTTTTACTATACAGCAGACTCATTATTAAGACTCTGGCCCACCAACTATGGTCTTATTGTAGAGGTGGTCTTTTTACAGAGATATTCTTAATTGAGGTTCTACTGTATATGCATCATTAGACCTGCCATTGTAACCAAGTGTTTGTATCTAAATTATGATGATTATGTGCATTCAAATCACCATTACCTGTGTGGAAGGTGCACCCTTGCATTTTTTTCCTTCAGAACAATTTACGGATTCCAAGGAATTCAGGCGAGATCCCAAAATTTGAGATTTATTCTCTTTTTTTGTTGGTTATTACATCTTTTTGTGTGTTAGAGACGTAATTTGGAAGTTTAGAAATTTAAAATGGATTTATAAGAATAATTGCATTGAATAATGGACACGTGAGTGTTTTGTGAAATATTTTTATGCTTATCAAGAAAGAGCCACACAGGATTCCAATTACAGTAAACTTGTAGGCACCATTTAGCAAGAGTTACATTGTAAATTGAAATTACGTCAATGCCATTTTATGTTGGTTATCTGCATTCAAATGGACCATTTTCATTTGAAAGGTGCCACATGGGATTTCTACTTGTATTTCATTGTAGTTTAATGGTTTCATAATCCCCCAGACTATTTCAATTTTGAAGAATTTAATAGATTACCAACATTTTTTTGTATGCCCTGAATGATATGCTGCATTCAATATGTCTCGGCATGTGAGTGTTTTCCTCAAGGAAATACATTTTTTATAATTATCAAAAAAAACTAAAACAATGACTAAACATTAATAAAATATTTAGAATAAAAAATGACCACAATATTGGGGGAAAATTGATGGTACGATTTAAAAGAAATATCGTACAAGAGATGATTTGAAAATGACCGCTGGTTCAAATATGGAAACACCGGTCATTATTTCACAAAAAATGTTTTCAAAAACATTTTCCATTTTTGTTTGAGAAAAAACTCTAAATGTTATTATACCAATGAAGGAAAATTTATATTAACTAAAAATGTTAGAAAAGTAAATGTTTTTCCCCTTAAGTGAAAAGGCATATTTTGTGCTATTTTGCATGCAAACTTTTCAAGATCCGTCTATAAGGAGTTAGAGCAGAGGCTTTGCATTAGGAGCTTTACTGTACGCACAAATAGCAGGTGCGGCACTAAGTGCTGACATCACGACATTCGTGAAGCGTGTCATAAATCCCCATCATAATACATCAGTATTACACAGTACCATATGATTTCACTCTTATCATTATTGAATTATTGATAAAAATAAATATTTTCATAATATGTAGAACTGTATATATATTTTCTCCAAGTTTTCTTGTGAATTCAATTCTACTCTCACTGTTGCTTGGCATAACAGTGACAGTAGTCATAATATGCAGATAGTCATGACATTCACACTGATATTCATTAAATTATATAGAAACATTAGGTCGGACAAATTAGCATCCTAAATGAGATAGTAATCAAGAATGTGACCAGTAGATACACATGCTATGACAATGATGTAGACACTACGATAATCCCTTCATTTACCACTCACACTTTATCCATACCGTCAGGTCGTAACGCAATCCGCATTGCCAGTGATGCCAAAAATTGGGACATCGTGTACGTTCTTCTGGAGCACGGCGCCAGCGTCAGCGTCAACGCCAAGAGTGAAACTAAAGCACCGCTGCTGCACTTGGCGGCGGCAAATGACAACGAACGTGTCCTGTCTCTCCTTCTGGACCGAGGCACTAACGTCAACCAGAAAGATGCTAATGGTGAGGAAATTGTTGTAATAATATTTTCAATGTTGATAATGATTATGTATGTGTTACGTGTTTATATGCCAATAATTACCATTGTTTATATGATGAAAAATCACTTGTGAATTACTCATGAACTATAAATCACTTACAAACTGCATTTTTCAAAATCAGAAAGAGACTAATTTTTGTGTGATTGCATTTTAACAAAATACATGGGTGCAAAATATTACTGGCAGACCACGTTGTGCTGATGTATGACGTTAACTATTGTTGAATTTCGTACAGCCTCACACAAAACACACAACAAACGTTTGTTATTATAAATATTTATCTCATGTTCACTGTCCAAAACCAACCTTTTTTAGTGGATGATTTTAGCGTTGATAAGAAAGTGTGTGTGGCTTTTGAAAGCCTGTATCACATCATGTAAGATCATTTTACAGGGGAGGTTTATGACAATTGCGGTTTGGTATTTTCTCCATGGACGAACATTGTTTCACGTGTTGGTGGATGGTAAAAAAACCTTAAAAAAGTAGTCATGTGAACCACCAGTCTGCCAAGTTGGGTGACCATTACCATTAACCTTCACTACAAATAATATTTGTGAATTATACCACTGGCAGATCCAGATTTTTGGAAAAGGGAGGGGGCGTACTTAGGGGATTTCATGGGTTTCGTGAGCGTGATCATTGGCGGACATGCCAAAAACCCTATGAAAATTTAGTATTTTTGGTGAAAAAGGGGGGGGGCACGAAAGTGTGTGTGTGTGGGTTGCACTGTACTCCTATTTTAAAACGTAAACAAACAAAGTCGATTTTTCCAATATTTAAAATTTTCACATTTTCTGAAAGCTGACATCATGCTGTCTATTGAACAAAAACGCATTTTGACCTCAACCCTACCGATTGACCGTCAGTGACCGGTGAAGTCTCAGAATTTAAGAACTTGACCGGCCCACCGTGGGCGTAATATCGGTGCTATGTTGCTGGGAGTGGTCTCGTTCAATTCGTATTGGCGAGACGCTCATTTTGGCATCAAGCAACATAACCAAAGGTCAGTTTTCTTATGAATGCACAATGCAAACTAGTGTATTCACATGAAGACTGGTTTGCATTGTGTAAAGGGGACACGCTGTAGAGACCACCTCTCTATTGAGACCTCTGATCCCAAAAGTGGTCCCAATAGCCAGTTTCCACTATACCTCCATACGGAAACCACCTCTCTATTGAGACTACCTAATATACGTTACTGCTGCCCTGTTTGTCCCGTCTTTCTCCAGCAAATCGCATTCTTACGTGCACCGTGCGAGTTACGTCAGACGTCCCATCATGTTGCAAAACATACCTCCTCTCTATCGAGACCACCTCTCTATTGAGACCACTAATCGAGCACTTTGGTGAAGTTAAGCAAAACATACAACCTCTCTATCGAGACCACCTCTCTATTGAGCCACTGAACGCCAATGTCATGGTCATTGAAATAACTACATCAACAAATTTACACCCTCAGTTTAATTAGATTAT
>CM032667.1:20353692-20370832 GCA_019095985.1 Streblospio benedicti | reverse complement strand
TTGAAATTACACATAACGTTAATTGTTTAGAAAGTCGATTTACATAGGCAGATCCCCATGCGCCCCCCTGGATCTGCCTATGATTTAGAAGAAAAGTTTAGTTTTAAGTCCATACTGGAAAGCTTCTTTTATTTACCTGTCAAGCGTTACTGTGTATTTTAGATTCATCCTGTTTTATGCTATATGCATTGCCCCACAAACTAGACTTGAAATTACCATCCTTATCTATGATATGTATATACGGTATAACCAAATCTTTTTGCTGATTATATATATATTTAAAAGAGCTTGCTTAAGTTACATATATGGCATTAAAATGATTTTTTGTTTAAAATAGACCATTATGAATGGAAATAACACTTTTTAACAAGCATTCAAACAATTAAATCATACAGTTATTTGTACAGGCCCAAATCAATAAATATAATTATTGCAGCAGCCACCACTGCTACTCGCATTTTCCCATGCAACCCCCCCCCCCCCACCCTATGCTGAACGTTCGCGTTAATGATAACCTCCTCATAGACCTATATGGTATATACTGCGTCCGTGAGGTATGACGATGCCCCGACCCCCACCCCCCCCTAAAAAGCACCATGATTTTTTCGCCCCCACCCCCCATTCCATTTCTCTTCACGCCTCCCCCCCTCTGTATTTTTTTACCACTCCCTTAGTATTACATAGATTTGATGTATTTTTGCTGATTAGTGTATGCTCATTGTAAAAGATGGGCTTCTATATGACTTGACATCAGACTTGAATTCAGAAAACAAGGTGTAAAGGATTGTCGTTGTTTATCGTCTTGTGTATAATGTTTTTCTGAGGAGTATGTTTGTTGTGAAAAAACTTTTATAGAGAAATATACCTTGAACACGCGAGTCATGAAATTGAATGGATCTTACTTGTATCTTCTTGTATCCCTTCTCTTCTTTTTTATGCTATGTAAATGGTCTTAGATTTCAATCTATCAATATCAAATTACAATTGAACAACTTTTGTGTTCACGAATGCACAAATAGCCATTGAAAATGCGTCGTCGATTTCCACGGCTTGATCACTCACACTGCCTTTACAAGTCCATGTTCATATCAACTATATAGGCCGTGAGATATGACGATGCAAGCAGTAGCTATATTTATCTCTCGCGTGTCTACATGGGCGTATTGCGACGACATTGAACGTAGTAAAAATGTATGTTGCAGCAAGTTGCTGAGGTAAACGAAGTGTTACTTATATGTGTGAATGACATGTTCTACGATCCACAGGTGTAGCACATAACTATTTGTAACAAATCTAAACTAACGGTATAGTAACCAGTATATTCGTCAACAAATATTGAACATGTTCATTTTTTGACGAATTTGTCAGTTCGTCATTGCACGTAGAGCTATGTAGGCTTGAGTACGTAAGCTGAATTCGCTCATGTGTAAAGCAGGTTTTAAGTAAAAAAAAAAAAAAAAAATAAATAAATAAATAAATAAATAAATAAAATAAATAAATAAATAAATAAATAAATAAAAAAAAAAAAAATCTTCAAATTGCACTTTGTCACTCTCAGGACTCTCTTTACAGACAATAGATGGCAGCACGTTTATCAACTATTCAAATGTCATAACGCCAACAGCCTTGTCAGCTTTTTTACAGCTTCTGTTTGCGTTGTGTTTATTATATTTGTACTTGGTTTTAGAAGAGACACGAGATAGGTAATGCTCTGGTTTTCGTCTGATTTCCGACCATTTGAATAGGTAATGCTCTTTGCAGTGGCGTTTACTGTAACGCAGAAACAACGCAGTGCGTACACATTGATTTCATTGCTTTTCACACTACAATGATACGTGGTTCGCGTAAACTGCATTCACTGTCACTGACTGGAAAATTCATTTTGATACACCCCAACACAGTTTCAACGCCCAACATAAGGAGGGTAGACACCACACTTTGTGTTGTTATAGTACTAATAATCATACAATTGCCGCAGAACTGGGGTGAGTGGTTGGATAAAACAACTCATATGTGCGTATTTTTGCCGTCACAAAGTATATGATGGAGGATGCGTGGGCCGATACAGGTATATATAAAAAGTGGGTCCTGTGTTAATGATGGGGAAAATTGCCGTATTGTGACACAATATTTATATTGCTTAGAGTTATCAATTATCCTATTTATGAACAAGAAGTAATTATATATACGCTTGTCCACAACATACTGGATGGAGATGGGATTTTAATAGATAGTAAAGATATACAAGCACTTTAGTTTGACCATGTTGTTGCATTATTTTCCAATGATGTACCACAGTAAAAACTCGGTTTTTTAAAAACTTTTTCAATCAGAACATGGGTCTACATACAATGATATTTACGGATGGAACACATACCACTGATTGACCAATACTAATTATACAAAGTATATACAGAACAGATAGTAACTGAAATAACAGTCCAAAGTCAACGGGGTGTGTTATATTGAAGGAATTTACAGTGTAGGGGCACTGTTTTTCAAAATGAAAGGTTGTGCATACACATCAGCAAAATCCTGCCTACGCCACTGCTTTGGTTTTCGTCTGATTTCCGACCATTGAAGAAAATAAGGTTTCCGACCATTGAAGAAAATAAGGGAACGATCATAACTAATGATACCGGAGGGGGGGGGGGGGGGGGGGGGGTTGTCAACTTTTCTGATCCTTTGGGGAGGGGGTCGCTTTTTTTTTTTCATCACACTATGGTATATTTTTTTTCAAATATTTTCTTTTAGCAATGCAATAACTATATAGAGGACTTTTTCTTTAGTAGGGGGGGGTTCACTCAACTTTTTAAAATGTATGGGGGGGTTTGGTTAACTTTTCTTCCCGCCCCCCAAAAAGGACGACCCCCCCGGTATCGTTATTTATGATCGTTCCCTAAATTGTTATGAGTTTTCAGCATTAAAAAGTTGATTTATCTATAAATTGGCAATGGTGGAAGAGGACAGCCAGTTAAGTTAATCTATTCCATTTTTCATTGTGAAAAATTTGGCAAAGATCTCCAATTCTCCATCCTTTAAATAATATGCTATAGATGTGTCCAAAGCAATTTAATAATATTTCTCATGTACAGTTTAGTTTATTTTATCTATTATAGTGACAATGTCCGCTCATATTTTACATTTTAAAGTAAAAACATAAAACTGATCAGCTTCTTTTTCACATTTGCAGGGAAAGTAATTGAAATGATGATATTTGTAGATAATTTGCCAAGCAAATTTACCCAATTTGTTTCAGTTATGCATACACATATGTGTCGCAATTTTCAATCATGCTATTAATTGCTTGATTTGTAGAAAATATTTAGATAAATAAAATATAAGATCCTGTTTGTTATTCTTTATTTATATGAAATGTAATACTTTTGAGCAAGAAATTGCAATGCACTTACCGTACAAAGCTCTATTGTAGTCATAACAACTCGAGTATAACAAGTATTCGATCTCACAATAATACAATCTGTATCTAGGAACCTACAGCCCACTTTATTTTACAAAGTCATGAATGCTTTTAATTTTAAATGTAATAATCTCTAATGTAAATTCTTTCATAAATATAAATACAATTAGAAAATAAAGTCCATCTTATAGAGAACATTTCACTATCAGTTTTCACACAGTTACACTAGCTTAAGTTTGAAGTATCGTTAAAGTCTGGTAAAGTTTGGAATATTGCACATCACAATATCTCATCTACTATCTTTCACTCTAACTATGCCACTATATAGATGTGGCAAGGTAACTAAAGAAGTCATGCGAGAAAAAACAGAAGCTTTTTCATGACTAAAATTTTGTAGATTCTAAGATTAGCATTTTACAACTTACAACCGCACAAATCCTAAGGAAATATTTGGAAGAAAGTAAGAGATGAGAAACATAATGTTTCAATAGGAGATCAATCTTCAGATACACTCTTTCCAAGTCTTAGAACAAAAGAGATTTCTGTAAATTATCCTATTTAACAACAAACATTGACATAATATACAGCATCGATGTATTGCCTTGCACAAATATACTTTGTTGCAAAGGGAAGCAAATTTGAAGACAAGAATTTCCTATAAACGATAACAACACGACATTGTCATGATATTTTATCAAGCAGATCTAGATAAAAATAAATGATACAAAATAAAAAAGGCATTTGGAAACAAAAGGATTGTCCCAACAAGGCCAAATAAAACATGGCAAAATGCCGCACAATTAAAGACTAGAAAGAGAAATCAGATCACAACTTTCTCCTTGTAAGAAACAATTGACAAAGCAGTGATTGGACGATACAAGAAAAAGAACATGTGATACAAAAGCACGGTTTGATACTTTTCATTTAAGGTTGATTCCTCCAACAAATGGAACAGTAGTCAAATTACCTGATGAAATTTTATAAAATTTATGAATTTAAACGAAATTTAAAATTAAAATTTAAGATGAAATTTAGAAAGGATTTATAAAAAATAATAATTTTGACATCTTATTCCAATGTTTCAATGCTAAGCATCTTCTTCAAGGAAACAGTTTTTAATAGGTTTAAGGTTGTTAACAAAAGTTTTAAAAATATAAAAATCTCTGAATTTTTCTGAAATTCTGTCTCAATGTGTATGCATAAACTTGATTCTACATAAAAATACAAACTATAACCGGACACATGAATGAATAAGAATTTAGTGAGATGCATGAAAGTTGATGGTCGACATCTGCGTGACAAGTCACTCAGTTCATAAACTCGTACAAATTATTGAGATTATTTAACACACGATAAATATCTTAACATTTACTCAGCAACAACTGTCCATCTTTCAAAAAGCATACGGTATTTGGTGAACAAAATACTAAATTATTCGTACACAATAATTCTTTTGTTCAACTGATTCAACATTGTTCTCAAAACACAGCACAAATCTAACTCACTATATTTACAGTTTCAATCATGTCTCTGGCCAGAATCAAAGATATTACAGAATCCTATAATATCTTTGCCAGAATCAGATCTCACAGAGACATGACCAAAGTTGTATACAAAGCAAATTGCTGCTTTGAGTGAAGAACCATAGCAATATCACCATGCGACCAACGCCACAAACTCCTCGAATGATATGTACGGATCAGGTTTGGCCGGTGTATTTCCTGGTGACCTCATCGACCTTGCGCATGCTGGCATCCCACTGTTCATACGTGGGGAGCCTCGACTTGAGGCTCTCGACAGCCTCCAGGATCTTGAGGCTGTCCGGGTCGCTGGGGTTGGCAGTCACATACTGCTGGAAGTGGGAGATGCTCTGCTTGCACACCTTGAACTGCAACGGGAAACAGATGTGTACCGTATAATCACGCATTAAGGCGCACGGGCCTAACATTGGGAGTGCGCCATGTGTTCGTATTAAGGCCCATGGGCCTATAACAGAGACTAAGAGCATGCTTCAAGACAGAATTTACTTTATTTTTTAAATCTAAATTTGCTCGAGGAAGATGCGTGATGAGCGAACGATTCGCCTTAGTTTTACGACAGTCGGTTTCGGTTTTGGTTTCACGACACAGATCATTAGCCTTGTTCAGCCGGGTAAGTGCCGGTACTACTGACAGTGCTATATGGAGGAGATCATCTCTCTATTGAGACTGGTCCTAAAGGTGGTCCTAATAGAGACGCTCTGCTTGCACAGCTTGAATTGTAGCGGGAAATAGGACAAATTCCGCTTTGTTTTTGTTTTGCAAATGTTCACAGGGATAAGAATTCTTGATAGTATGTACTAATTATAGTCTTCCCAGGGTACCCACGGAGTCTGGAAAAGTCATGGAAATTGAAATTTTTTCCAGATCCTGTAAAAGTCATAGCATTTTGTAAAGAGTCATAGAAAAATGAGATTTTGTTAAAATGTCATGGAATTTTGTACAACTGATAATTTATTAACTATTTGGGCAGATTTTTTAATATCTTAGAAAATGGCTAACATTTTGATAACTACGCAGGATAATACCTCAATAAAATATTTTGTTACTATATATGAACAAACTTTGTGTTATCAGGACTGGATTATTTTCAACCATTTTTAGACACGCATAGAAATATTGAAAATATGATTTATAATGAAGAGATATATAAAAAAAAGTCCTGGAAAAATAAAAATTTGTCTGGAAAAGTCATGGAATTTTGCCAAACAAAATCTGTCGGAACCCCGAGTCTGCACCAACACTGCACCGTGTAACATTGCAACAGTCACGTGCTGCCGCCTGGTGACAGAAGGAAGTCTCAGACGATGGACGTGGAAAAATGTCAAAAAATATTAAGACAGTGAGTTTAGAATGGATTTATCTCAAAATTAGTGAATATATTTACAGGAAATGATATTTTTTGTTTCAATCAATCAATGATTTGCTACACGGTGAAACGTCCGGCATTGCAAGGTCCAAATGGCTTTTTTCTGACCTAGTATGGGGACATTCACACAAGATATACTGTATTTCCGCGTTTTGTAGCCTAGGCGTTTATTGTTTTCAAAACATGGCTAGCATAGGCGTTTAAATGAGGGAGGCGGCTATTTGAAGGAAGCATTAATTAACGCAAAATGATTTGATCACATTACATTAGACACACCTGAGGAAGCCACAGTAACTTACTCAAGTAACTTCAAATAAAACCGCCGCCACTTGCTTCCAAGTATATAATTACAGGGAATAGTGTGTGATCCCACACTTAACGTAATAAACATTATTTCCCTATGGTAATGATATAGACATATTCATATAACGGTGTAGATAGTCATATCCACGGTGGTCTCAGCTTTAAAATGATATGCTAGCTGTCAAAATCAGACTGATAATAACGAAGTTACAAGCGAACAACCACATCGTAGGTAACAAACATATTAATCAACTTGGCGCCGGCGGTGTTCTCTTTGATAAGCGCTGGCTTTGAATAGGCGTTTATACGAGGGAGGCGTTTATTGATTTTAAATTGTGTCTAACCTGACGTCTATTTGAGGGGAGGCTACAATTCGGGCAGAGGCTACAAAACGCAGAAATACGGTAAGCATATTGCACACATCAGCGGCGAGCGTACCTTTGGTATGGGGACGTCGACATGCAGCATTCTCTCGAGCACGAGAGCGAAGTTCTTGTGCCAGAAGGACGGGAACTTCTCCCTGTGGTTCATGCGCGATGACACCTGGTTCCGTCGGATCGCGTCAAAGTACAGCTGCAAAACATGCACGGCCGAGGGCAGGTTTAGCTTGTTTCCCCAATTGACTAACAGGGTATTGCATGGGTTTGAATGGGAGACATAAGGGGGGTAATGGTTTGAGATCACCCTATCTCTGCATGGATCGTCCTCCTTGTGCAACAAATAAACTCAGAGATGGGGTGATCTCAACACTATAGCATACCATTGCCCTTTTTCTCACAACTTTAACATAATTATTTAACTTCATGGTGTTTTTTTAGGCACCTCATGATGGACAGACTGGATTTGAATCCTGACCATGAAAACGGCAATTGACAAATCCAGGTGGCTTAAACATTTTCCATGGTACTAGTTTGATTACAATCTATTTTGTTAAGACGCATTATCATGGGGCCAATGGTAAATTATAGTGTTGAGGATGCCCTATCTCTGCATTATTTTTGGTGGAATCGCTGTCTACAAAAAAATACTCACTTGTAAAACAAATATATAAGTGCAGAAGATATGTATGTGATATCAACACTATAACATACAATATTCCCTTTTTTTTAAAAACTTTAACATAATTATTTAACTTCATGGTGTTTTTCGTTCGTGCTTTTCATGATGGAAAGACTAATTATTTGAATCTTCACAAAGTCTTGAATAACGTATTGGGGTACAATTTAGGTGGGTAAAAACAATCCATGGTCTTTTTGATTACAATCTATTTTGTTAAGGCAGCATTATGTACATAGTAATGATACATGTATATACTAAAATGGCCAGAATGCAGACCGTCAATAAAATATCTTGTTTGTTGACACCTATTTTAATGGAGGCCGGTTTTCATCGCACGTAAAATACATTACTTGCGACGTATGCTTTGAAAAGTCAACCTTCCAAACAATAACGTGCACCGTATTTCTCTAAACACCCTAGCACGAATTACGTACTGTTTTGCACGTCGTAGTAATGCATTTATTATGTTAATGAGCATCGGAAAGTCTTTGTTTTCCCATTCACAAATTAGTGAGATCAACTCGGCAAAGTAGTGATACACTCATATCTCACATGCTCTTAACCAATCAGAATCGAGAATGAGCGGCAAAGTGGTGAGAAAAGAAAATATCTCACTGAGTGGAGCTGTCACAGCTTGAGTGAGCACAGCAAACGAGAGCTGTGACAACTCCACGAGGTGAGATATTTTCTTACCTCACATTCAAACATATTGCAATACCCAATACTTTAACTGAGTTATTTTATGGACTACGTGATGATTTATACGTCGTAGTAAATTTATGAAAATTAGCTGGTCTGGGAAGAGTGGGAGATAAAGAAATCCAGCACCGCTACTCCATTCATAAATAACAGTGGAAGTGGGAGAATGAGTTATCTCACATGACAGATTTATGTCGTATCACAATCAATCCACCCAGCAAAACCAGAGGCACATTCTTAGTTTATTATACATTACATTGCCACAAACTGTGAGTGTGGCCTGGCTGCCCAGTCTATTTCTCAAAAAATCATGGTGTTTGGAAATCCCACAGCCTTCTTCTTGCAAATTCTTCGCCATGGGGGGTTACGCTCCCCGTAGCCATGGAGACATGGCCGGTAGAGGGCGTTACCATGTTGACATGCCCGGTTACCATGGAGACGTACCTGGTTACCGTGGAGACGTACCCAGTTACCGTGGAGACGTGCCCGGTTACCGTGGAGATGTGCCCAGTTACCGTGGAAACGTACCCGGTTACCGTGGTAACGTCCCCAGTTACCGTGGAGATGTACCCGGTTACCGTGGAGACGTGCCCGGTTACCGTGGAAACGTACCCGGTTACCGTGGAAACGTACCCGGTTACCGTGGAGACGTACCCGGTTACCGGGAGACATACCCGGTTACCGTGGAGACGTGCCCGGTTACCGTGAAGACGTACCCGGTAGCTGGCGGTGAGCAGCCTCGCCCGCGCGGCGTCGCTGTCGGCTCGCTCCGCCTGCTCGTACAGGAAGAACGCCGTGCTGATCTTGGCGTGCCACATCTCGTCGTTGGCCACCTTCTCCCAGCTCGTCGCAGGGTAGCTAGGGAGGCAGGAGGAGGGAATGGAAATGATGAAAACTCGCGTTAATCATTAGTAAATGTAACTGTGGTGGTTTATAGTCCTGATCCCAGTCTGGCTCTCATGACTTTACAATTTACATCAGGTCATTGGCACATGCAGTGATCATCATTTGATCAGCTCTCGCATACTTGCATCGGCAGCACATTCAGCGCACAATGCTAATCACTCACACACTCTTCCAACCCAATGACCTGTACCTATTTAACGTGTAGGTACCACGGTGCAGTGTGCAACCTGTTAGGGGTAAGTTTGCGCAACACTTACCATCAGACCCGACCGGGAATCGAACCCACGACCTTCTGGTCACGAGTCCGAATCCCTAACAATTCGGCCACGGAAGCACACAAATTACTCTCCCTGTTCGTCGCAGGGTAGCTAGCTGGGGAGGGAATTAGATTGAAATGAAAATATGAATTGTTAACAGACGGCGGTAAGATGGACGAAAGGTGCCAATACAGCAGTATAGAGAAACTGGCCACGAGGGAATTAGAATGATGAAAACACGTGCTAATGTGCTGACAGCAAGTTCAGAACTATACATTTTCAATCATAACTAAAAAATGGTAATGAATATCAAAATAAAAATTATAGGAATGAAACGCTATTTTTTTGCCAGATCCACATCGCAATTTTGATTATTCTGATTGGTCTACATAATAGTGAACACTTACATGAAAATGGCATTTTTCCAGTGTCTGAGAGAGACAGTCAGACATTTTGAACAAGTCAAAATTGGGGATAAGGTACCATGATTGGAACAGCCAAGTTTGTTTATATTTTTGATTTGCATACACATTCATGTATCACCAATTATGTGACTATCCATGTGTGCAAATCAAAAATATAAACTTGGCTGTTCCAATCATGGAAAGGCCTATGCAAAAACATTAAGAGCATATTTTTAACAGATTGCACAATTAAATAGATATTTTTTTTTTTTGATCTGTTAAAGAATCTGTTATCCCAATAATTTTGTAGTTATGATTGAAAAAATTTGTGCTTGTTAAAACAAAGAAATGAACTTGCATGTGTACCAAAAATGGCTTGTAGTGCAGCATACATTGCCAACGTAAAGAAAAATATGCAAATATCTAAATACTATGGAACCTCATTAGCACAACATGGCATTTCCATATCACAAGATATGATATCCTCAGTATGTTTCTACAAAATACGTAAATTGGTAAGTATTTCCAAAAATAAAGAGTTCAGTATTCTTACCAAGCTAGTTTTTTTATTTATTTCAATTCTATTGTATTTTGCATTTAATGACAAAAAAATACAAATATTCATAGTTTAACAGCTTCCATAATGAAGAACAGTTTTAATATGAAAAGCCCTCAAGGTCAAATATAACATGATTTTTAGAATCCTTATATCCGTATATATCATCAATGAATAATAGTAATGATGTGTCTAACACCAATATTTAACGAATTATGGGCAATATTATGTGAATTTTGGCGGCCATTTTGAAAATCGTATAAATATCAACTTTGCCCAAGTTGTTTTTTGGGGGGGAATTTTTTTCCCTCATTCCCGAGACCTAAAAGAACACAAAAACACATAAATTTTTTGTTAGTCAGAATTTCCATTTCCATGTTCAAATTGACTGGCCTAAAAATACAAGTATGGAGTTTTAAGGCACGGAGGTTCTCTCAAACATGCCACTTCTGGTCGTTCTCTCAGCTCATCGCAGGGTAACTGTATGCGATCGGCACGAATACACAGGTCATCAGCAACTAATTACTCTCCCAGTGTCTCCCGAGGTTCGGATAAGATTTGTACTGTAGCTGGCTGCGTACTTTTCTGCAGATTTTGAAATGCCTTTAACATGGGTAAATGGGAAAGCATGTCTACAAAATCCACCCCCCCACCCCCAAAAAAAAAAAACAGACAAAGAAATGAATAACTTTGTCAATGATCTTTTTTTTTTTTAAATGATTCCCCCCCATTTTTTCAATGTTATCCCACCCCCTACATTAGCTGTGGCTGGCAGCGTACCTGTCCCAGGCGTAGTGCCAGTCGTGGGCGAAGCCGCCGGTTCTGTTGGCCCAGTCGTCGGGGTCAAAGTCTGCCCGGCTGTCGACGATCTGGTGGCAGACGCCGTGAGGCAGCAGAGTGTAGCCTCCGTCGCGCCACGACGCGTCCTTGTCCTGCATGCCGATACACACAAACAGCGGGGCCCTGCGGCGGCGGTAAAAGGCTAGTGTGTAGTGAATCATGTCCAACTTAACATTGTACAATTGCTTTGTGACACCACAGAACATTATACCATCATAACTTTTGACACCACAAAGAATGATAGCACAATAACTTTGACACGCACAGAACATAACATTATTTGACCCCGACAGAACATTGTCCTGCATCATTATACAATAACTTTGACACACAGAACATGGTAACATGCATTCACAGAACATGGTTGATAATTTTTTGACCCAAAGTTTAATCTAAATATAATTTAATCATAACATAGTCAATGCATGGGCCTATGATACACACAAACAGGGGGCTCGCAAGGGGAACATAGTGAATATAAATACATATATTGTAAACAGGGTGAGGATTAGCTGGGGAAAGTGCTTCAGTCAGCAGGAACCACTCAAATATCTACTCATCCTGCATAAATGTACTCGTCCTATCACAAACTCTACACTTATAAAATGATTTTACTAACTTACAAGACAGAAAAGACTACTATCAGGGTGAGGATTAGCCACTTTCTGTCTGCTCGTATTGACAAGTAAAACCTTGTGGAGGACAAGTAAGAAGTTCTAGCAACTCGTCCTTTTGACGAGTAGCAATTCTGGTCAATTTGGCCTCAAACATAGGGCATTTTGCAAGAAGGACGAGTACATATTTTTGCAGGACGAGGAGATATTTGAGGGCTACTTGCAGTCCTGCTGAGTCCAGTAGCACTTTCCCACCTGATCCTGACCCTGATTATAGCCCAAACTGGAAGTGGAAGCCTACCTGTTGTAGTTGCTGTCTATGAGAGCTTTGAAGTTGAACGACTTTCTGCCGTCGGGCTGCACTCTGTTGGTGAGATGCCAGTAGTCGCCCGGAAACTGAATACGCTTGAAGTGCTGGCGAACTTTATGCGACCATTCGTAGCTCATGATTTCCACATCCACGAGCTCTAGGTCAGGTCGCACGCGCTCAACCAGATGAAGATACCTGCAACGACGATCACAGTGAAGTGGTTTGTGTTTGCACAAGATAGCTCCACCGTATCTATGTGATCTTCTTCAGTATAGGGCGGCTTGCACTAGACAGACCCGATTGTCAATGAGCGATGAACATATGTTACACGTTCCCTTTACAGCTAAATCAACATTCGATGAACATATGTTACATTGGAAAAAGATATGCTTTCAAGTTGCTGCTAAATCACTTACACCTTGGTTTTATAATATTCCAACTTTTAAAGTTGCTGCTAAATTATTAACACCTTGTTTTTCCACCTCATGGAGTTTAAATTGGGCAGGAGAGTTCAATCTGGTGTCTCCTCAATTCGTCATTCCCACACAATAATCCTCCCAGACACAACTTTCATTTCTCAAGGAGGCTGCATTGTAACTGTTTGCGCTATAATTTTTACATCAAGTGTGGAGAATATACTTGAAACAATAAAAAATAGTGTATAAATAGCTTATTTATCACTTGCATTTTTTTAGCTAGAGCAAAACCACACCCGTTACAACGAATTACACTGCATTGAACTGCATTTATAACATGGCTGAACACGCTGTGTTTTACCTATGCCTTATCAGCAGTAGACACTGCCTGTATCTCGCACTGCCCCGCGTGCAACATTTAGCTTGGGAAAGCGTGCAGGCGCAGCCTTGGGGCCAAAATGATGTGTGTTAGTGTTTCACCAAAGTACTTTGAACGTGGAGTGAAGGAAGCGATCCAGATAAGGAGACTGAGACCTTCGCTCAACAGAGATGGAGGCAGACACACCCTTCCCACCATATGGAACAACGTGTTGACCCCTCGAAGGGGGAGGGGGGGGGGCAGCTGGGGATTCTCCCGCGCCAACAGTGACGACCTATGACGTCATCACTCGTTGTGAACAAGACAAGAGCGATTGCCGGAAGCTCAAAATGTGAACTTTTATTATCCTGTTTAAAGTATCCATACCTCATGGAGTTTGTGGGCAGGTCACCCTTTGTGAACACGATGGCATCCCTCGGGAGCTTTTCCAGGATCGTCGCTGCGAAATCTCGCACCACAGAGTTCTTGCTATAGTCACAGCTCTCAAAGTTCCTCTACAAGAAACCGCTATTTTATTTTTATTTAATAATACTATATTAATAATTTATTTTCATAGTATCAAATCACAATCAGAAATGACATTTAGTGCTCGAGATACTTTACAAGAAACATATCTAATACAATTTTATAGTTACAAACGTATATACATGTATATACATTACTATTATAATGATTTTAAGTTTAATGATGATCTAATGTCTATTTAGTTAATTCACACATTTCACACATTTCATGGTATCGGTGCATTCAATGCTACTAGTCAAATCCAAAATTATACATAAAAAATTATTACATGATTTTTTTTCTAAATTTTATTTAAATTTCGAGCTCATAGGCTAACCGTAATTTTTTTTTCGGATTTTTAATGAAGAGCCTACAAGCTTGAAATTTAAATAAAATTTGAAAAAAAAAATTATGTTGAATTTCAAATTTGGGATTTGTTCATTCAATCACGTCATTTAAATCGCAGAGGTTGATGGATTATGTGAAATATAAAAAAGTATTTTTTTACTGACTAGGCTTGTATACTTGTTTTGTTAATTTTCCAGCTTTTTTGGTGGCCATACATGCAGATGATAATTAATAAATATATCATTATGGTCAATATATTTTGTAGCGGTTTCTCAAGGTTTTTACTACCCTCAATAAGTTTTTTTTTGTTTTTTTTTAATTAGAAAATATGGAAAATAGAGAATTCATATTTAATTCTGTTCATCCAGGACTCCAATTATTCAGGTGGACCGGTCGAATCAATATTTTGGGGTTCCATATTTGGAAGAAACTTGAAATCTTTATCAGGATTAGAATCATTTAAAAAGTCAACAAGTCATTGTTTTTTTTATTCATTTATATATATTTTTTTTTTTTCAGTTTTAAAATCAAACCACACTCTCTTTAAGGTCACGTTTTTTAACACACCTTTCTATGTTTTAAGATGTCCATATATTTATATTTCAATTCCTTAAAAGAAAAAGCACCAATTTTTTTTCAATATTCATTAAAACAGTTACATACAAAAAATAATTACAGTAATAAATTGGCATTTCTGCTGCCATTTTTTCATAAAGCTCTAAAGTCGTCACAGTCAGCTTCACAATGCCAAAGCTGACACTTGTGGACAACGCTCACTCATTCACATAAATCATATTGCATTTAGTTTCTACAGGATTTGATATTCTTCTAAAGGTATAACACTTTTGGAGCAGAACATTACCATGGTCGATGATTAATGGATAATCACAGGACAAATTAGGTGTCATAGGCCTGTGTATGGATTTATCCTTTTAGTTCGATATGGAAAAGTGAGTCACCATCATAAATCAGCAACATTTCTGTTTATTGCTGTAATGTTTCATGCTATCCTGATGAAGAACCATTTTCCATGGAAAATACTCCAGATGCATTTTTTCTTCAGCCATTGTTTTTAAACTGGCAATCACCTATTTAGAAAAAGTATCCATCTTGATGTGCACATAAAAAAAAGAATTACATTCAATATTGTCACACTACTCTGATGATTATATAGAAGAATCCTGCTTGAAATGATATCCAAATGAGAGCACAAGAATGTGATGTGAATCATACAACCAGTTTTGAAAGAACTGATGCTGAATTGGCTGTGGTCTCCCCCTACATATGGGATCCCAGCCCCAAGTTCCTTTCAGTGGAGGGAATAAAGTGTAAACAAGATTTGTGAACCACATGCCACTAACTTGAGTTAATTGCTTGATCCAAGTGCCAAGCTACCTGGTGAATTCTGGGATTGGTTGAGAGTTAATTGTTTAAAGATGCTCCTGTGATCCCATGTCACTCTGTATGACTGGAGATCCCATGTCATTCTGGGGGTATGAATTGTGTGATGTAGATCAATTATTATCTCAAATATTCTCTTAAAAAAGATTTTACTCTCTTATTACAAATTTATGTTTTCATTATTTAAAGATGACTCTCAGAAATACTTTGAAATATTCTATCAATAGTGTCAAATTTTGTAAGCTGGACTGATCACTTTTGCATCAATTTGCTACATATTCCGACGTCTATCAAACCCGAGATTTGTTGTGAGAGTAGTCTCATTGCGGTTTGTGGTTTTATTTGGTTTTATTTGGTTTTAATGAAATAAATATATTTATCTGAAAAAAAATTGTCTCTTTTTGATAATTACAGCAGCTAATAAAACTAAAAAACCACTATGAGGTACTTATGAGCAGCCGTGCAGTACTGCAGTATTTACCAACTGCCATGTTGTACAGCAAAACTTACTGTAGTACTAACCAACGGCAGTTTACTACCGTAGTACTTACTCCAGTACTGACTGTCGTGTAGTACGTGTTACTTATGAGTTACAAAATATATTGTACAAAATAACATTTTTCACTTGAGAAAGCATTGAAGATGCGAGAATTTGTGATTTGAATAACAGTTCGTACCTTTTTGACTATATTACTTTACTATCTGTTCTGTTTTATTATGATATGGTACCAGCAGCTCCAAGAGCTTTTTTATACATACTGACGGTTGTGTTGTACTGTAGCAGTGTAGTACTTACCAGGGTGAGGATTCGGTGGAAAAGTGCTACTCGAGCCCTCAAATATCTACTCGTCCTGCGAAAAAATGCACTCGTCCTCCTGGGACAAACTCTATATCTGTATGCCAAATGACCAGAATTTGCTACTCGTCAAAAGGGCGAGTTACTAAAAAAGTTCACTCGTCCTCCAAATGGATTTACTTGTCAAAACGGGCGGACGAGTGGCTAATCCTGACCCTGATTTACGGGCTGCCGTGTGATTTGAATTAAATTTTGTACCTTTTTGACTATATTACTTTACTATCTGTTCTGTTTTATTATGATATGGTACAAAGCAGCTCCAAGAGCTTTTTATACTTACTGACTGCCGTGTGTGAGGGTGCAGATGCCCTTTAAGTGGTTAGTGGGAAATGGCCTTAGAATTAAGTGGGATGTGGAAAATTGGCAAAAATTAAGTGGTTAGTGGGAATTTGGACAATTAAGTGGGAAGTAGGGAAATTACCAAAATTAAGTGGGACCGAATTCTAATTTTAGTGGGAAACTATAAAAAATGCGCGAGTAGGGGTCATGCACGTAATTTTATAGCAATTTAAAATTGGTCGTTACAATGTCATGTCATTTTTCGTAAAAGTGAACAAAATGTTCGTTAAAAGTACGCATTTTAGTGGGAAATGAAAATATTAAGTGGGAAGTCGGAAATGAGCTGAAATGTAAGTGGGAAGTCGAAAATGAGCTAAAATTTAAGTGGTAAGTGGGATCAGGACCGCCCCATCTAGACCCTCGTGTGTTACTTACGAGTTGCAGAGCGACGACCGACACGGCTGCGATCACCGCGAACACGATGGCCAGCGAGGATTTCTTCTCCCCCAGCACTCGCGCTGTCAGCCACCTGCAGTGATCATAGAGGTCAGAGGTCGCAGAGGTCAGAGGTCACAGAGGTGCGAGAGAGGTCGCAGAGGTCACAGAGTTACATCTTTATTCAGCAATGAATCAATCAACATCAATCAAATCCCTAATCAGGCCTTACGTATTCTTCCTCAT
>CM032667.1:20341770-20353592 GCA_019095985.1 Streblospio benedicti | reverse complement strand
CTTACTGACTGCCGTGTGTGAGGGTGCAGATGCCCTTTAAGTGGTTAGTGGGAAATGGCCTTAGAATTAAGTGGGATGTGGAAAATTGGCAAAAATTAAGTGGTTAGTGGGAATTTGGACAATTAAGTGGGAAGTAGGGAAATTACCAAAATTAAGTGGGACCGAATTCTAATTTTAGTGGGAAACTATAAAAAATGCGCGAGTAGGGGTCATGCACGTAATTTTATAGCAATTTAAAATTGGTCGTTACAATGTCATGTCATTTTTCGTAAAAGTGAACAAAATGTTCGTTAAAAGTACGCATTTTAGTGGGAAATGAAAATATTAAGTGGGAAGTCGGAAATGAGCTGAAATGTAAGTGGGAAGTCGAAAATGAGCTAAAATTTAAGTGGTAAGTGGGATCAGGACCGCCCCATCTAGACCCTCGTGTGTTACTTACGAGTTGCAGAGCGACGACCGACACGGCTGCGATCACCGCGAACACGATGGCCAGCGAGGATTTCTTCTCCCCCAGCACTCGCGCTGTCAGCCACCTGCAGTGATCATAGAGGTCAGAGGTCGCAGAGGTCAGAGGTCACAGAGGTGAGAGAGGTCGCAGAGGTCACAGAGTTACATCTTTATTCAGCAATGAATCAATCAACATCAATCAAATCCTAATCAGGCCTTACGTATTCTTCCTCATCCAGAGGTTGTGGCCTGGCTGCCCAGTCTACATCTCAACCGTCCTCTCCCAAAGCTTTTCGCTCGCCATGAGCTAACTGTCCATGAACCAAACGTACCCGATATCTCTGCAAGACGACATTTCTGCGCTTGCCTTTTTTTGATATATATCGTCGCAGCACTAGTCTAAATGTGCAGTATGCTCCTCAGGAAGAGCTATTGGAATGAAAGGGATGGTACCCATCGTTTGCCCAGCACCGATAATCGATATGGAAATTAGCACGATGGAAGTTCATTGATCCTGGATCTGATAGACATATGTTTATATTATAAACAGGATAATAAGTTCAAATTACTTATTGAGCTTTCGGCAATTGCTCTTGCCTTGTTCACTGTTGGAATATCCGTGGAATTTGTGCTGAATACAGTGAATAGTGCAGGAATTAACAAAACATGTGCTGCTCTTGTCAAAGATTTTATTCCAGAGTGTTCCGAGTATTCTAGTCTACTAGAGATCAATAACACAAATTGATTCTAGGCATGACGTTCTAGGTATGACGTACATGTAATTGACGCATTCATCGCACAATATTGACATTCACAACAACTGATGACGTGATAGGTCGTCACTGTTGCAGAGGGAGCTTGGTTATTAGTCACCGATATTCATTTATCTAATTATTTGTATCAGACTAAAAGTCCATATAACATAAAAAGTAACGTAAAAGAAGTTAATAATAAAATTATCGCATCACAGTATATATAACAGATAAGAATATCCTACATACAACTCTACACCAGACTCTACTTATTGACGAATAGTGCATAGAATAGTAGAATCTACAATACTTCTGACAATGCTATTATAAGACTTACTTAACCTCAATTTATATTTGTGCATTGCTCTACGTAACAGAAATTTAAAATGATCAATGCCATTAACAACATAAATACGTGACGTACCAACACCCCTTTGGACATTAAATAAAGTTCTATAAATATCATTAAAAGCAACAATTAATGGTTGTATCTCTGAGGGCTGCAGCCAAGACCATAAATGACGCACCACGCCGTAACCCGGGGTACGTATGATGCCCCGTGGTGTCGTGAAATGCAAACCACGGCATGTCGTAATGCCCCGTTTCTCCCGTGATATTTCTGAATATCCGTGATATTTCTGAATATCGGTCGTTGCTATTTCTGAATATCGGTCGTTGCTAAAAAGCAGACCACAAAAAGTAATGACAACCATGTGCATTTTCGTTTTGTGACAATGTACTAAGTTGGAAATCGCGTTTAAATGAATTAGGAAAAAATAAGATGTTTCCTTTGTAACAAAACTTAAACATTTTTCTTATGAATATTAACAAAATTTGATATCACAGCAGCCTACCGATCATCACGGCATGCCGGAGTATTGATGTTGAAAAAAAAATAATTAATTAGCTCAAAAATGATTTTTTTTATTATTTTCACGGGCCGGGGTATCACGGTAACCCGGGTTACAACGTGGTGCATCAAATGTCTACCATATATATTATAGTAATAAGTTTTAAACAATTTATCTTTAATGTTGGAAGGACAGTCCTTGAAATTTCTTATAATAAGGTATGCAGCACAAGTAAAAACTGACCATTGTTGGTTTTTATACTTCTTATTCTGTGTGTTTGGAGACAATTAATTTCGGGTTATTTAATTCATTAGTATCTATTCCGACGTTTCACCACGTGTAAGTGTCCTCTTCAGGGAATATGTAACAATTTATAAAAAACAATTATGATCAAGAAATAGCCTAAAAATGGGCTATTTTTTGATCATTACTTTCTTTCTATAAATTGTTACATATTCCCTGAAGAGGGTCAAAACGTCGGAATAGATACTACTAATAAATTAAATAACCCGAAATTAATTGTCTCCAAACACAAAGAATAAGAAGTATAAAAACCAACAATGAGACCGTCTGTGTCGTCAAAAATCAAACAAATTGCAAATATAAAAACTGACCAGACGGTGGTATGGAATCCGTATGCGGCCAGGACTGCCATCACAAGGTCCGACTGCAGCCAAAAACGCTCCACCTGACGGGCGGAGCAGGAAACTTTATTATTAGTTACATGTATTTCATCAATTCTGTACGTAGTATTTGGTTGCATTTTCTGTGCCCGAGTGGTTAGGGAGTTGGACTCGTGACCAAAAGGTCGTGGCTTCGATTCCCAGTCGGGTCTGGTGGTGGGTGTTGAGCAAACTCATCCCTAAACAGTTGCACACTGCTCCGTGGCACCTACACGTTAATTAGGTACAGGTCATTGGGTCGAAAGAGTGAGTGAGTGATTGTGTGAGTGATGAGCATTGTGCGCTGAATGTGCTGCCGATGCAAGTGTATGAGAAATGATCTATTGCTGATCATTGAGTGTGCCAATGACCTGGTGTAAATTGTAAAGTCGTGAGATCAAAACTTGGATCAAGACTATAAACCAGACATTTACATTTACAACACAGTAACAGACTCAGTGAACATGTCAATCATGACCTGACATGCGCAGTAGCGTTTTTGAAAATGTCTGCAGAAGCAGACAAAACTGTCAAACAGTTAGTAAATTTCGTGTTGTGAAAGATGAAAATCATAAATTTATCATTTGTAATTTTATTAATTCTATACATAGTATATGGTTGCATTTTCTGTCATTGGGAGGGAACAGACCCACTTCACCAAAACTCGAAGGGAGTTTGCAACTGTATTATTTGTAATTTCATCAATTCTATACGTAGTACTTGGTTGGACTTTTATGATTTTGTTTTCCTTCTATGCTATCTTAATGTATCTGAATATTTGAAAGTACTCCTAGAGTTTAAAAAAATGTTTTCTACTTTTTAAAAGTTTGCACAATATTCATGCCTCCTTGTGCCTGGACACAGTGGCTCAAACCATTTCTAAATTTCATAGAATGAGCTGGACACCGTCGTTTTGCCTGTGGTGCGATGGGGCAAAAATCATTACACATCTATCTACAAACAGAAGCACTAACCACGCCCCTCATGAGGTTGTCCGATAGGTCGAGATTCGCTCGCCACGCAAAAAAACTGGCATACGCTGACAGCATGATGATAAACACAAACAGACTTCCTTCTCCTTTACCTTTTCTGAAAAAAGATAATAAAGTGTTTAAATGCATTATTATAAACAAATGGGCGACGGATAAGTACACGTCCTATCGTCTGAAACTGGTATCTGTGCTGTCAGGACGGGCGTCCAAATGTAGATTTACTTGTCCTATGGACGAGTATAATTTACGGGTACACGGAGTTTGTTGATTTGGAAGTGTAAATTTTATCTAGGACGGGTATATTTTTCAGGATACACGTCCTATGGACAAGTAAGATTTCATGGAGACGGCTCAAGTTGCATTTTGCAATGCTGAAATTTTTTTAATTTTGGAATTAAAATACGTTTAAATCAAATATGATTTTTCTCATATTCGTGGCCCTGACGATAAAGATATATACACATGTTTACGTGCAACGTACAGTATGTTGCTGCTATAGCTTGTATGCAAGATCTCACCTGTTCACTGTAGAGATTGCGCCTATCAACGCCAAAAACGGACCGATTTCACAATGATTAGAGTACACGTGTTCCAAATAAGACCTGGAAAAATCAGTGTAAATAGAAGGAGACATTTCATCAAAATATAAATGTAAAGAGTAAGTAGAATCGCATTTAAAAATGCATATAGAAAATGAGATTGACAATGATATCTATCGCTAAGCATTCAATAAATTTACCTCAAACCATAAGCAAAACCCAGGCCTTCACTGCCCTTGCCCTGAGGGGAATAAACGAGTGAATGAGAATGCAAAAAAAAACAAAAAACATCAAACTAAAGCAAAATCAGGTATAATACATTGATTTTTTATTAAAGCAAATATAGTCAAATATCTTAATAAATGACCATATCATACTTAATAAAATTTGAGACATGAAAAAATCTTTAATACACCGAAGCACCTCTGCATGAATATATAGCTCAATTATGGAATGTAAAATATTTGTTACCAGGTCAAATATAATATAGCAATTATCCATTGATTTTATCATGAAACACACCTTCACCAAAATGTGATTGTCCCTTGAAACTACATGATCAAAGGACTGTACTGTAAAAATGTCGGGTTACCAGGTGGAATGTGCCGTATTCTGCGCAAAGCAGTTGTGTGAGGATATAGCGATTATCAACTGATTTTACCAACTGATCATGAAACACACCTTCACCAAAACCGTGACTGTCCCTTGCAAGAACATGATCAATGTATGGAATGTAAAACATATTTTTACAAGAATGATTGACTAATTTTGTGAGAATCCCTTTTGGCTTTCTGTCTGAATATTTTCGGATATCTTTCCATGTCCATCATCTGAGACTTCGTTCTGCCACCAGACGGCAGCACGTGACATTGAAGGAAGTCAGTCAGTGTTTGCTGTGTAGACGCTGGGAAGATGTTCGAAAATATTCAAACAGTAAAGCCGAAATGGATTTTCACCAAATTAGTCAATCAATCCATATGAAAAAGAAATCCAATGAATGTCTGGTTACCAGGTCGAAGGTTCCGTACTCCACGCGGAGCAGGTGTGAGAGGATACAGCGATTATCAACTGATTATAGATATTTGAGGTTTACTCGTCCTGCTGACGAGTAGCACACTTTCCCACCTAATCCTCACCCTGAGTGCTGTAAAAATGTCAGGTTACCAGGTCGAAGGTGCCGTACTCGGCGCGGAGCAGGTGTTTGACGAATCCGGCCAGCGAGCTCTGGTCGCCCCACGTCCATCTGGGCTCGGCCAGCCGGGAGGACAGAGGCAGGTGGACGTACGGCAGCAAGCCCAGGCAGAAACACGCGCACAGAGACAGCAGCGACCCCGGCGACAGCAGCTACAGGGAATGGGACGCGTTCAGTAGAACACTTGTGCTTCCGTGGCCGAGCGGATAAGTAAATAAAAATGTATTGGTTTATAGTCTCAATGAACAACTCATGCCGTTTTCTAGCGACTTTACATCTACACCAGGTCAGTGGCATCATTTTCACACTACAGATCTTTCTCAACTCCCTGGGGAGCATACAACACTGGCTGCATACGGCATTGCTGCTATTGCGCACACGTGCTTATTACCCACATTTGTGACCTGTACCACGGTTGGACTCGTGACCAGAAGGTCGTGGGTTCGATTCCCGGTCGGGTTGTGGTGGTGGGTGTTGCGGAAACTTACCTCTAACAGGTTGCACACTACTCCGTGGCACCTATCTGCACGTTAAATAGGTACAGGTCGGTGATAAGCGTGCGCAAATAGCAGCAATGCCATAACCAGCCAGTATGGTATGCTCCCCTGGGAGTTGAAAAAAAGATATATAGTGTGATGATACTACTGTCCTGGTGTAGATGTAAAGTCGCTAGAAAATCGCTGCGCGCTTCCTTGAGACTATAAACCCATACATTTACATTTAACACTCGCCTTCTGTGGCAAGTGACTCTTAATTTACACTCGCCATATTCAATCCAAACTAGCCATCCTTTAGGTATTATGCTCAGTGGCCGAACATGTATGCTTGAACAGGAATATTATGATGAGTCTTGTGCATTCTGAACGTTCCTTGCGTTAAAACAGCATATTGAAATATTTAGAGCAATTTAAATGCCACTCCATAACAGCCGGCTAGAAGCCCTTCAAAATACGTGAATGCCAAAATATCAACCGAATGATTTTCGTCAGACGTAACTAGCACGGTGCACGTAAGAAGCCCCATATCTCTGCTATGTTAAATGTGACGTCTACCGTCGGAAATCCAAGGTACGTCTGCCGAAAATCATTCAATTATGCAATATCATGTGACCTTGTGTTTTAGTTAGCAAGACATTACAGTATTTTTAAAGGTGAAATAAGTATTAAGTGTGGAGAACATAAATATTATTTTCATTACATTTGCAATGGATAAGGCATCATTGATACTGGGTTTTTCAGATCAAATATGGTTTTGGCTGAGCAATAACTTTAAAGGTCTTAGTCACACCAAAAGTGAGTTCTACTGGTTTCTAATGGCATTTTTTTTAAATTATTGTTTATAGCCATCCTTAGTTATTAAAGTGTTGGAATCAAGTAATCGTACTCGCCGACTGTGGCAAGTGAACTTGAATTTACACTAGCCAACAGAAATTTACGCTAGTCAGGGGCGAGTGGCGAGTGCTTTATCAGGCAGACGGCTTTATTACAGTAGAACCTCTATTGGGCTGACCACTCATGGGACCAATGTTGGTGGTATCTATACAGAGGTGGTCTCTATACAGAGATTCATTTTGGTAGCTTTGTGAAGGTTTGGGGCAGTGAAAAGTGGTCTTATTATAGAGGTGGTCTCAGTTGGAGGTTGTACTGTAATCACGCTGCCTTGACAAGTCTATGTTTATAATATTAACCTAATCACGCCAAACTTGGCTGAGGTGCCGAGAATTCAAAATCACATTGTATAAATACCGCTGAACATTTTTTCGGCAGTGGGGCTTCTGATTGGTTGGATTTTGCAAATTAGTTCCACCGAAATTAGGACGTTTGGATCACGGGCTATACCGAGAGATTTGACGATGTTACAGCAGTGCACAGTGGCAAAAATATGAAATTTTCAACAATCTCATCAAAACATGCGTCATAAATCAACTACAGCAACACAGATAGGGCACTGTATGAAACCCGACGATGGTTATTTCTCAATAACCATTGTCATTTAAATAGGTCACGGGTATCGATTCGGCCATAATAATGGATATTATCCAGCCTAATCCACAAGGTAAGTCAAAATTAATATCCGTAAATATCTAAAGTACATATTCAAGCACACGTACAATACGCTATCAACTACCGACAATTTGTTATTGCTGCGTGCGAGTCCGTTAAAGTTACATTCTATGACGATGGTTATTCATAACTGTGACGATGGTTACTGTGTTTATATTTCTGACAATGACGATGGTTATTAAACAGGTCTATCATGTAATATGGTGGTCTACTGCGTATATATATCTACTTGAATAGTTTGTATCTACAGCCTGTAGTAAAGGTTGTTTTATCACATACCTTGTAATGGGAAGATGCAACTGTTGTGGATTGTTGTAGTACTTGTGTGCAAACATTATCAGTAAAATATAGTAGAGAAACGTCAAGCGTATGCGTAACGTCGGTAAAAAAACACATTAGAAGCCTTATAACAAGGCATTACAAACGACAGCATGAGGTTTCTGTTTGATTGTGCAATTGGCTTAACTAATTAATATGACACTTGTTCCAGTAACCAATCTGTGCAGTAACCATTGTCCCGAAAAGAAGCAACCATCATCCCAACAAAACAGCACTTCACAATTGGGAAATAACCATCGTCAGGTTTCATACAGTGCAGGGGCCAAAATACAAAATGAGCTAAAAAAAAGGACCGTCCAACCCTTATTTTGGGAAACATAATGTTCAATAGAATTTGATAGATTATGTGGATTTTTAGTGGGTAAACGACCCTCGACTTACTTGATATTTGCTGAGCCTATAGAGAACCCATAATGCAATGCATGCGACGTAGATGACGCTGGTGTGCTGATTGGTCAGCGCCAAGCCGCAGAGAAACGAGCCAAAGTATGCGCTCTGTGAGACAAAAAACAAGATTTATGATAAGTTTGAGTAAAAAGTTTGAGTTTGCTGGTTCCTATTTGGATCTCTAAATTCTTATTTATATCATAAATGAACGAATCCAGGATGCTAGAATTTTACATTCAAAGATTTATGGAAACTGATAATTGCATGTCAAAGTAAATATCGTTGTATCTTTGTCTTACATTTCCTATTTGTATATGCAGAATTTTACGCAAATGGATATTAATGCTCAAAACGTTTTAGAATGTTAGTGACGATTATATCATTCCTCGACACTATATTAAAGTTTGACTACCACATATTAACAAATACATTTCTTCTAACGCTTTTTCTACATCTAGAAACCAACACAACAACAACAACAACAACAACCAAAAAACCAAATTCAGACGCGGCACGTACCTTTTTAATTTTCGAAACTTCCTCGGCCATTTCAAACACCACCGTCATTAGCATGATGGCAGCGATCAGCATATTGTTGAGACCGAAAACTTCCGCCGACGCCGACCACGTCCATGTCAGCTTACTCAGCGAGAACAGACCGAGGGCGAAGATAGCGCTGCCGTGGCAACCGGTCAGTCTGAGCACGGTCAGTTGCAGCAGACCGCCGGCCACTGCGCAGTAGAAGGCATTGAGCGCATTCACTCTCCAGGCGGGGGAGCCCCCGGGCAGATACAGCATCGCCAGCTTGGCCGTGAGAGTGAACAGCGGGTAGCCCGGCGGGTGGGCAACCTGTGGGGTGATGGGGAGTGATGTTTAGTTTGAAGCTAAATGGGGACATTCATCAAATGAAAAATAAAGATTTAAAGAAAGTAATGTTTGTGGGTTTACAAGGAATGAAAATGGCACTCACACCCCATTCGTGAGCAGAAACGATCAATTCACCTGAAAAAAGGAAAGAAGTTATACATGGAAAATCACAAATCAAAACGTATTGTAATTTGCGAGGAATAAATTCTACATTTCAAGAGACATGCAGATAAAAAGATATTGTATTTAATACAGAATGGACCATACATTATCATTGAGAGAGCCAACCAGATAGCAATATCGAACAACTTGATCGTAAGCATGGCTCAGGATGCTTAGGTGGTACCTAACTTATCTAGTTCGATGATTAACATATACACCATTGAAGCTAACACTTCCTTGTAAAAAATCTATTAATGGTAGATGTGCAAGCGGGAAACCAACACATCACGTATGAATACCCAGTTTGAATACACATGACTGTTATCGCGCCCATCTACAAAAATGAGATTTAAGTGACACCTTTTACATTTGGGGCAACACAGTATCCCTGCGATAAAGAATGGTCACCACTTTTTGACTGGACGTTTACCCGAGTCTCCGCCGGGCACCGAGCGATACACGGTTCTGAGGTAGATTCCGAGCAGTACGGCCGCGGACAGAGTGCACATTTGGATGTCGAATCCCCAGCCATGGTGCTCCGGCGCAACGCTGCAAACAATGAGGCCCTGGTGGCGAATTCTAATACATGACACTTAACACTTTGATCTAGATCAACACCATGCAGCTAGATCACCAGTCGCTAAAACCGGCCATTCACATAAACCGTGAATTTTACGTCTGACGTGAAATTTGGTGACCGCTATCACGGGGAAGCTCAAGTCATACATAAACTCACACATCGTGTGCATGGCCGAACAGTACGATTGATGCTCTAGCTCTGTAGGCCTATATACTTTCTCAATTACTAGAACGGGATGTTCATTAAACTATAATCTCAACCTTGATCTTCCACTCAATGTTACATCTGAAGATAAATCTACGTGGTAATAAATTTACATCATTTTCACCGGTTCTACAGACAGATTTGCATCATTGAAATCTCAACTCACTGGTTAGTATACAAGTACAGTGTGCCAGTGAAAGCTTCCTGTCATTTAAAACTTGAGATAAAGCAAAATACACCTACTATGCTTCATGATAGCCCGTATAATGACCTTCCTGAGCTTCTTCTTTAAAGTGCTTTTTACCTTTTTTACCCATTGTGACCAATAACTAATCATTAAACACCATAAATGGCGTAAATAAATATTTCTTATCCAACTTTGTGTTCTGCTTGGTATAGTATGGTATGGATGGATCGACTTGACGCCATAGCTATAAGAGCGAAACGGCACCATACCGCATACAGTTAGACTCTTAACATAGTGGGCTTATTTGGGGAGACGTGTAAATCGATGGGTGTAACTAAGTGTAATTGTTTTAATTAATTCACGATTAGCTGCATGAACTATATATACATCGCTACAAATTTACAGGACGGATCCAGCGGGGGGGCTCGGGGGCTCTAGCCCCCCGCCTGCCATATTAGCCTTAAAGCCCCCCCTGCCCTTACAATTTAGCCCCCCCCGCCCTTTTTCCCACCAAAACACTTCATTTTCATAGGGTTTTTCATGAAATCCGTAAGTGAGCCACCCCCTTTCCTAATGTTTTCCTTACGTCCCTTGTCCAAAAACCTGGATCTGCCCCACACACGGACAAATCCGCCTGCCCCCCGCCTCAAAATTTGAAAATTAGCCCCCCCTCTCAAAATTTGAAAATTAGCCCCCCGGTCTCAAATTTCTGAATCCGTCCCTGCATATGGCGCCACCCATACATTTTGAATGATGGAGATGATAAACTATCGTACCGTTTCGGAAATGAGAGACATGTATGGCCCCATTTTATCCCCTATGCTGAGTTCAGCTCACGCTTAGGCCCCTGACTGCAACATTTTGAATGATTTTGCGATTCCCGCATATTAGCATTGGAAAATCTGAGCGCTCAACTTACGGGCATTTATTTAAAGCTACAGAAAGCTGCACACGCTCTTCAAGACGATCTGGAAACGTACCAGATGGATAATAAGATAGCTCTGGATTTCGATTTCATCAAATCAGATGTTATTGCAGTCAATGTGTTCTATGGGGAGTTAAAGTATGAATCTGTCACCCAAGAACCTGCATATGATATGTCGTCATTTTCAGTGATTTTGGTGGCTACATGGGTTTGCTTTTAGGATGTAGTGCCATGACAGTGCTAGAGCTGATGGATCTGTTGATCTATAACTCTGTACTAAAATGTACCAAGAAAAGAAACAAGATACATGTGGAGAGCAGCCCCAGATAGTGGTTTCGAATTAGAACACTGCAAAATTGTCAATTGGAAATTTTCAATGATTGCACCTGGAAAATTGGTTTGGTGGAGTATGAGAGACATTGTTCTTGATTTTAGGGGATAGCGGTTATAGCTGTCGATGAGGAGGGCAATGGAAAAATATTTTTACTTTTTAATATTGCCACGTCTGGTCTTATTTGTCCTTTTTTCTAGAGTCAGTTGCCCTATAATTGTATATTTGGGCATTGTTCTTTTGAACTGTTTATGAATGTTATATATGTATATAGCCCGTTGTGTTTTTTATTTTTTAGTTGTTTTGGTTTATTTTTTGTTTGTTTTTACTAATTGGCACTTT
>CM032667.1:20315731-20341670 GCA_019095985.1 Streblospio benedicti | reverse complement strand
CATTAGGTTGCAGTTGGAAAATAGCACCGAGTACAGGCAAGAGCAAGACCAAAATAAACGGTTCATTCTTAACATGACTATTTGTGATTTACCAGAAAATCTAGAAAGACGGTATTCAACTGTAAGTTTAATTGATATTCCCAGATTTGTTTGTCGTAATGTTTGTACGGGACTCTATGATTTGCAGTGCAGTGGAATGTTTTATAATCGAGAGCTAAGGCAGTGCATTATTACATCTTACACTGGTCAGAACAATGATGCCAAGGCCTGTGATGGTAAGTTAACATGGGAGTTCTATAGAAGAAAAAGAATGGTAGGCAATTCAACATTTTCTTGTACGTTTGATTCAGAGCCATGCACAATCCTTCAAAATGAGCGTACAGAGAAATTTCAGGAGCAGTTTGTTATTGTAAAGGGACATAAATGGAATGGGGCAAAGGATGCTTCCTTGGGATTCACGTCAGGAAGTTTCTTAGGCTTGCTCAGTTTACCATCGAATGATGGTTTCAAAGCGGCAGTGTCAACCACGTTGATCAACTTGAGTGGAATGTGTCTTCAGCTGTATTACATGCAATTTGGGCCACCTTATTTTTATGAAACGCTAGGTACACTAGTACTACAAGTCATTGGGGAAGATTTGACAGTAAGAACTATAGGCGAAATTGAGCCAGTACCGAGATTGAATTGGCAGTCAGTGATTTATACTTTGCCAGATGGACTGCACAGGCTGCGAATACTAGGTAAACTGAATGAGATTTGGATCCACGATGAGATTTGGTTCTACGATGGTGGCATGCCATATGGATTAGGTGTTGACAACTTATCCGTCCAAAAGTGCGACACTCTGCATCGAAAGTCTACATGCAGACGACATGCTTTAGATCACGCCTCCCCACTGCCTTACTGCCCATGCCCAAGTGAAGGCAGTTGGTTTCGGTGCCAGGCTGACGGATTGTGTATACCCACTATTCTCATCTGCAATGGGGAAGATGACTGCAAGGACGGATCAGATGAGATTTTACCTTGCAACAATAAAAGACAAATCAGCTGTGATTTTGAAGATGCCTTTATATGCGGGTATAAAAAAGAAGGTACGGCATGGGAACGCCAAAAGGTTATCCGAAACGGCAATCTAGTACATCATGCAACAGATGGCAAAGGTTCTGAAATAGGCCATTACATGACAGGATCATACAATAACGCTCAAGAGGGGGATGTTATTAGTCTTGTATCACCAAAGATGACGCTCAATGATACACATCTCCTAACTTTTGCAGTGCATGTCTATCAATGGTCTAGTAAAATGAGAGCTTTGCTGAGATTTGATGATGAGTTTGAGTATGAGATTTTGAACAGTCGGGTGTGGATCGAGGTAATGGGTGGTCACATATTAAGCAGTGTATCCCGTCTGGAACATATCAAGTCGTGTTTAGAATTATGTATCGAGAAATACCGGTTGCTCATCCATCTGTGGATTTTGTTTCACTTGTACAAAAAGATTGTAAACCTCGACGTAGTTCAAGACCGGGTGAAAGAAAGGAATGTTCTTTCACTAGAGACATTTGTTTTCATCATCGAACCACATCTAAATTTTTGGTTTGGGACAAAACAACAGAGGGGTCTAGATCACTTTACCTTAAAAAGTCACACATTAAAGGCAAAGCTTTCTTAACTTTGCCTAAGATTGAGGTTTCATTGCCCAGTTGTCTTTATTTCAACCTGCTATCAAAGGTTACTGTGGAGGTAACAGTAAAATATCCTGAACATACTGAACATGATTTGCAGCTTACATATGATGATGCTATTCCACAGAAATTAGTCAAGATTGATATCAAGTCAAACCATGGATATGCTGTTGTGATTACTTCAGTTAGCATTACTGATATTATGAAGGCTCAGATAATTGGCACTGTTAGTGGCCTGAAATTGTACCCAACCGCTTGTCTCAGTACGAACACCTCATCTGCTAGCCCATTTTCTGAAGTAGGCAGCGGAGAACTATTTGGCACAGAATCTGTAACAGGTCGTCAGGGCCTACATGGTACAGATTCAGGGGTCAGTGGTGGAGGCTTATATAGTACCGATTTTGTATCCAATGGTGGAGAGTTAAGCGATGGGAAGTCTCAGGATGAAAATGCTGATGCTACTAGCAAGGTCCTTACTAGTTCAGTTGACATGAGGGAATCAGTTTTACAGTCACAATCAAACAGTAGTCACAGAGTTTATGAAAATGTTTATAATAACTCTGCAAACAGGGAGTGCTATATAGGTGATTTAGATGTGACTACTTTGCACCTGGCTTCTAATAATTCCCTGGACTTTTTAATGAAAACATCTCATAAGTTAGACAATTTTGTGTTGGCTTGCAGGTGGAACGGTGTTGAAGATGCCATTTGCAGTCATATTCAGGTAGCACATACAGACTTAGGTATATGTTACACTTTTAATGGAGACAACTCCCAAAAGCTAAGCACAATGGTAACTGGCAATGGCTTGTCTTTGCTTCTTAATGTGGAACAATATGGCTATCTGAAGGGCTTCGCAGACTACGCAGGCGTCAAGGTATTCCTCCATGACCAAGCAGAGCTTCCATTCATAAGAGATTTAGGCATTGCAATTCCACCTGGAATGCAAGGGCTGCTGGCAGTGAAATATGCTGAGCTTACAAGGGTGTCTGAACCATGGGGTAACTGCTCAGATGTTTCATCTAGGTTCTATGAAGATGAGCAGTATACCCGTTTCCGCTGTACTCGAGCTTGTGAAACTGAGGCTATGCTTGAGGCCTGTGGGTGCAGGGAAATCTTTATGCAAGGTCCTGGGCAAGTTTGTAACGTATCAGATTACACACAATGTGTTCTCATCAAACAGAAGTCTACGCCTAAGAACTGTGACTGCTATGATCCATGTCACTCCAAAGGCTTCTCTGCTGATATCTCCTACTCACAGATTTCTGCATCACATTCAGACAATCGCTTTAGCAACAAGCTACAAACAATTACAGCTCATTTACGAGCAAGTGCTGAAGCTAGGCACAGGACTGATGTTGCCAGCGTAGCATTAACTTTACAATTATTGGAAAATCTGGCTAGCGAGCATTTGGCCACAGTTCAATTCATCAAAAAAAGCATTTTATCAAAGCAAACATCACTGATTGAGGTATTTGAAAAAAAACTTGATGAGTTTGAGATCTATGGGTAATAGGGATGCATCGATGCTGGGGATTACAAGTGAAAAGTACCTATATCAAACTATCGGCTTTTCCAAGGCTCTAATTACAGAAATAGAATATGGTAGATTTGACAATCAGGAAAGAGTTATCAGTGAGCTCATATACGGCTACATGATTGGCACTCAGACTAAACATGGCTTGGCCAATAACATGGAAGTAATATTGGACGTAATCTCTGAACTGGCGGATCTATTGGAGAGAATCAATACCGCCATCATACAGCCTCTGTACATATACATAGATGTTGAAAGGCGAGATTTGATACAATTGTATATTGATTTACTTAAGGTAGTTGGCACGGATGAGTGGAGAGCATTAAATGATGAGAGGGAGGTTCGCAAACTGGACATATGGCGCCACCCATACATTTTGAATGATGGAGATGATAAACTATCGTACCGTTTCGGAAATGAGAGACATGTATGGCCCCATTTTATCCCCTATGGTGAGTTCAGCTCACGCTTAGGCCCCTGGACTGCAACTGACATTTTGAATGATTTTTACGATTCCCGCATATTAGCATTGGAAAATCTGAGCGCTCAACTTACGGGCATTTATTTGAAGCTACAGAAAGCTGCACACGCTCTTCAAGACGATCTGGAAACGTACCAGATGGATAATAAGATAGCTCTGGATTTCGATTTCATCAAATCAAATGTTATTGCAGTCAATGTGTTCTATGGGGAGTTAAAGTATGAATCTGTCACCCAAGAACCTGCATATGATATGTCGTCATTTTTCAGTGATTTTGGTGGCTACATGGGTTTGCTTTTAGGATGTAGTGCCATGACAGTGCTAGAGCTGATGGATCTGTTGATCTATAACTCTGTACTAAAATGTACCAAGAAAAGAAACAAGATACACGCGGAGAGCAGCCCCGAGATAGTGGTTTCGAATTAGAACACTGCAAAATTGTCAATTGAAATTTTCAATGATTGCACCTGGAAAATTGGTTTGGTGGAGTATGACAGACATTATTCTTGATTTTAGGGGGATAGCGGTTATAGCCGTCGATGAGGGGGCAATGGAAAATATTTTACTTTTTAATATTGCCCGTCTGGTCTTATTTGTCCTTTTTTCTAGAGTCAGTTGCCCCTAATTGTATATTTGTGAATTGTTCTTTTGAACTGTTTACGAATGTTATATATGTATATAGCCCTATTGTGTTTTTATTTTCGTTGTTTTGGTTTATTTTTTGTTTGTTTTAACTAACTGGCATATTGAATGTCGGTATTGTATAGCAATTATGAAGAGTATAACCTTTATGATCATGCACATCTACTAATTAAAAGTGTTTCATACTTACACAACGCGTTTTGTTATCATGCTTAGATCTTTATGACTAATGAATAATTATCGGTGTTTGTCACGTTTAATTAAAATCTAGATTGTTTGCAAAATATGTATGCGAATCCACCGCTTATATATATACAAGTACAAGTTTACGGCGTTGGGCTATTTTACTTGTAATTGAGGAAAAGAGAAGAGTTAGACTAATTAATTGATGTGTTTCATGTTTATTCTAAATGTAGATTGTTTTCAAAAACTAAAATTTGCTGTTGTAATGTATTTTATCTTATTGTTATCTATTTATTGTGATTGATGATAATAAATATGTTGTTAGCAATAGATTGTTTATCGTGATTGTTACATCAAAAGCTGTTATTGACGGATCTATTAATCAAATGAGATATAAGACCATCTAAACTTAATCACGGTAAATTTTTATCAAAGAAGTAAATACATGATACGTAATAATAAATAGACATAATCATCAACGTGTGATCAGGGGTCACTTTCATCAAAAAGTCATACGTTGCTTTGTCTTGTCACCACGCCTTAGGGTCAACCTCCTGGAATCCTACAAAATCGCTGCCATCCTCAATCATCCCACAAAATGTCCACAGATTTAGGTAAATAATAGAGGCGGCACGCAAGAATTTCAGTGTTAAAATTGGGTGCAATATCCCGCATATGAAGGAAATGTCTTCCACCTCAAAATTTTGCGTCTGCCAGGCAGTGCCTACGATAAACACGACGCTTATTGATGCATGCTGGGACATGAGACCCACATCAAATGGAAGCTCAAGATACTACTATGCTTGTCGCTAACCATGCTTGTCGCTAACTTATTTGATTTTATCATGTAATTTGCTCAATGCTAGAGTAATTCTTTTGAAATTCAAATTATTCTAAAATATGACAAAAGCTTTGCATTAGGAAAGTATTTTATTCTTATTTATATGATATTATTTCATAACCACATAGCCAATTCATTCACCAGTACATACATTTCTAACATACTATGCCAACGATGGAATTGATGTGCCAATATTACATTCTTTAGAATACTGAATTGATTTAAACATTCTTCAAAGAAATACATGTAAGACTTGAATTCTTTTATCAATGATTCATCTATCAACGTTAACCATTACAATACACTTCTCATGGATAGCAAGTAACAAGACCACAAAATTCCATCAATGTTTTTAGGATTATACTTGTGCATGTATGGCATAACTTAGCTCTACAATTATACTTTAACCAGACATAGTTTGCATACAATAAAATTTGTTGTATGGCAACTTTCACCCAAAAGAAAAATACTCAAATTTATTAAATACTAGTATAGTAGCCAACAATCATAGAAAAAAACTGCATTTATTCATCCATTTGGTGGGTCCCCAATTTCCGACAGAAGTCTTTGTTAATCTGTTGGGAGGATAGAGTCTCTCAAACATCTTTGAATACAAAACAACAACTATGTATTGGAGATAAATAAAATATGCTAACTTAATGGAATAATGTAAAGGTAAAAGTCATTGTTCTATTATATTCTAATTTTGCACTGAAAACAATAATTGAACACTTAAAAAACAAAACTCATAGAGCAGATTCAAATATACCCACAGGATGGAGACCTGTTGCTCTCACTCCAGCTGCATTCTAGCATGTACCTCCTGACACCAACATTGGAGCTATGAAGTTAAACTTGGATCTTATCAACATGTTACTCTGAAGCTATTTAGGTTATTATAATACATATGCCAAATTTATATCAATTGGATAATGATTATCTAATAGAAATAAAAGATTAATCATATAAGTATTTACTTCTTGCTGTTTCACTTATCAATTAACAGAAATTTAGACTTTTCCAAGTTTACAACGATTTCACCTCCAGATCTCTGCCTTCGTCAATGAACACAAATAAGGCACATGAAAAACTTCTTAGTCTCACTGAAAATAACTTCGAACAAAATGTAAATTACCGTATCTAAAATAATAACTCGTATAACTCCATGCAAAAATATATTATAAATAATAAATCAATTATATGTACACTTATTTGGTTGATGAACAAAATACTTAACAACACCGGATGCATAAATCTTACACGTGAAAATGATATGCATTGAAAATAAGAATTACAATTTATTGACAAATGACAAAATTACGGAGTAGTAGTTAAAATATAACACAAATAAATCCACACGGAAAAATACTTATATGTTTCAGCAAGAAAAATTGAAACAATATACTTATTTACAATCACAAGCGCAAACATAAAGACTAAATATATAGATATTTTTAGTGCATATATTTTTTAACGTCTAATGCATCTTTCACAAATACCAATAAAGAACAAGTTAACATTTGAACTACTACTCCTTAATTAGCCATGAAAAGTAAGGAAACACATTGCAGCAAAAACAATATACGTGCCATAAAACTTTTTCATAGGATTTAAGTGTATAATACATATTCAAAACTGTGTAAATAAAGAATATTTCAAACATTCAGTGTACAAAAATATACAATGAAATAAATGTATTCTTACATGATCATATTTTAAATAAATATCAAGTACCGGTAAATTTGTTTGCTCTTTCACAAATAAATCACTTGTCTTTTTTACAATCATTCACGTCTCCCGATCTTTTTGCTTCACTAGTATCTGTAAATTTTCTAGATATTTCTTCTATGGAATTAGATCTTTTTCCTGGCAGTGATTCTTCAGGTTCGCTCAAAGACTCCGTACTCTCGCTTGTTGTGGTATCTGTAAACAATATTTTCAAGATTAAATTCCAAACCTGTTGAGTCCAATGCCAGAAGAAATACTCATGAGGTCATTATTACAGACTGTACTCTGAGCCTTTTCTTTCCCATCTTTCCCAACCCTAGAATCGACAACTAGAGTACCATTTTCAATTATATTTCTAATCTACATTATGAAGATGAGCGTCAATCAGTAATCTTATTTAAAGCATGTATTTCATAATTCTTAGAAAAAGTAACCTGTAAAACCTTGTCATCAAGATTTTGGTGAGTTTTCGTTTATGAATTTCACTCATTTTAACGAGAACAAGATGGTGATCCTAATTTTAGTCTAGTTGTACGCCTGCTAATCATTTATCTTTTCCGTATTTATACACGCTTAACTATGAGATATAGATACAGAGATCCAGCTAGGTTTTTGGAATTTGGGGCCAACTCCCCCTTGACTTGCAAAAAACGCGGCCCAATGTGGGGGTAATCACTCATGCAACATCCAAAACTGCTATAAAGCTTCGTGAATCACCCAAAATTAGCGCCAAAGTGGGTAACATGGCGGGAGGTTTGTCACATGACCATCCCAATTAAGCACCAGAAAACAGCGCATTACACGCGGGAATCCCCCAATCCTGGGTTCTAGCTGCATCCCTGTGGATATTATCTCATCTTTAACTCATCTGTGTGCGGTGTTTTACCCTGTACAGCGTCTGTCAGTAGCTTCCTCCTATGCAAATGCTGCTGCTGGGGAGTGTTGGGAGGCTGTAGCCTCGAGGCCACAGGCGCAGTGTCATGGGGTAGCCTCGGTGCGTTTGGTCTTTGCTGACGAGCAGGGTTGAGGCAATAGCAATAGCAGCAACGGAACGCTTAAAAGACACAATCACAACAACATGTATTGACAGAATCATTTAAATGTTGTCAAACTGATGAAACAAGTAGAGGTTTGCATATAGTAAATGGGTTGGCTGGCTCAGTAGAGTGCTCAGGTGCAATATCATTTCACTAACATGTAGGGGAGACCGGGGCAGATTGGGACATTCTAAATATAGAATTCTGTGTAAGAATTTCCATGATGATGCTACGGTTTACGTAAAAAGCTCATCCCCTTTCAGATACTATGTTGTATGTATCTAGATGGAACTGATGTTTTGAGCAGGTGAACAAAATCACTTTTTTACCTATTATATCCCGGTCTGGGGCAGATTGGGACATTATTTTCGGCATATTGTTTTTAATCCTCACATGAAATCTGCTATTAAGTATAGCAAATATCTTTCCATGTCAGAAAGACCCAACAAAAGGCAAATGTCATGGACACATAATACATTATTAGTAACTATAAAGCTAGGTCTGAGAGGACTAATAATGTAAAAAGTGTCCCAATCTGCCCCGGTCCCCCCCAACTGTGTTAAGGTTTTAAACATTATATTAAGTTCTATGATTTTTCAGAGCTAATAGTAAGCACTTTTACTATAGGACAAGAGATCAGACTAGGATACGGACAGACATTAGATTAGGACATCATGGACAGACGATAATACGACTACAATACCTATAAATTCGAACTCCTCTCGTAGTGCCATGCCATTGTGGGAGAGGCACTGCTTGCAGATGAGCGCGTATCTGTTCTGGGGCCCGTCACCCACCAGATACTCTACCAGCTTGTCCATGGTGCCTCTCTCCCGCGGGATGATGGGCCGGGGCAGGGGGGGGCCGGGGGGCGGCACACCACCTCCCCCAACACCGGGGGTCGCACCTGCAGGCAGTCGCAAAGTGGGAAACATTCTTCTTTCTTCTGTATATCATCCTTGGTATTTGTGTTGGCAGTTGGAGCTAGTATTTACATTTGTTAAGGACCAACAGGTCCTTGTCACTAATGTCATCAAACAAAAGTTAAGATTAACTTTGGATTTTTTTTTTTCAATACATGCAGCTATGACAAAGAAAATACTTAAAGAATTTCCTTTTTCCAATTCTATCAATTGGTAGACTCAATCGTATGTACAATCAACATGCCATCGTATTCCAATAATAATGCATCTAACACATTAACTTAATAAAATAATAATGGCATTATAAGCAAACATATTACGGAACGATCATAAATAATGATTCCGCGTGGGGTCGTCCAAAAAGGTGGGAGGTCATCCAACATTTCTGATTCCTTTTGGGGTTTGGGGGGGGGGGGTCGCTGAACTTTTTTTATCACGCTACGGTATATTTTTTTCAAATATTTTCTTTCCGCAATGCAATGACTATAAAGAGGACTTTTTCTATGGCGGGTTTGGGGGGTCACTCAACTTTTTAAAATGTTGATGAGGGGGTCAGTCAACTTTTTCTTCGAGCCCCCAAAAATGGACGACCCTCCCCAACCCCGGTATCGTTACTTATGATCGTTCCCTTATGTTCATTTTCCTGCACCGGACTGACCGTTGAGTTTCCTGGCGGCGGCGGCGGGTGTAAACGCAGCAGGTGTGGCGAGCAGGTGTCCGCCTCCAGCCTTGAGCGCCGGGCGCGGTGTCTGTGACGGTGACGCCGGCGCGGAGCCGCCACGCTGACGTAGCTCTAGAGCAACATTAATGTTTTTTAGTTAGTCTTAAGCACTCGCCACTCGCCCCTGGCTAGTGTAAATTTCTGTTGGCTAGTGTAAATTCAAAGTCACTCGCCACAGTCGGCAGCGAGTATGATTACTTGATTCCAACACTTTAATAACTAAGGATGGCTAGTTTAGATTGAACATGACGAGTGTAAATTGAGAGTCGCTCGCCACAACATAAGGCGAGTGTTCTACTGAACGAGTCACATTCGCTGTGAAAGCGTACATACAGTATTGCTTATTTACAATGTGGTCCTGTTTGTTTGGCAGGTTGGGTAACCAACTGAGCCCCGGACTGAGCATTGTGTTGCACTGCCAGAGGCTCATCTTCTTCATCATTGTTTACGAATGTAAATTAGCTCTAAATGCCTTTATGGGGGTCATATTGGTGGAAAACAAAATTAATTCTTTTTTACTATTTCGTCAACAGCGGACACTTGCAACACTCAAAACATTATACCATTGAAAAGAGCATGAGGTAAATATTTACTATACCTTGTCCCTGGGGAGCTTGTAGAGTCACTGATTTCTGAAAATAATGTTTCTTACGGTGTATATGAAATGGAAATAAATAACACTTATGCAAAGAAAAATGACTGATGCCAGTATAATTTTCTTCAATTTCTTTAGTCCTTACACACAGACAGTAACATGTGCATAAAAATGTATGTATAATACATTATAATTTAAACTGTATATAGTGCACAAATTTACCTCAATATTTGGAGGTTCAAGCTTTGCAAATCTCTCCGGATCAAATTTCTCTAAAATTTCCTTGGCTTTTTTGTAGGTTTCTTTTTCCATAACATCTTCAAGCTAAAGTTAAAAAGTTATTAGGTACATGTAAATACATTCTCAGGCCATTAAAATTATGGTCAGATAAAAAAAAACACATTAAAATAACTCAAGTCCAATGTTTTTCCACAATTTGACTCATTAGTATATCCATTAATCATGCATTAATTTTGAAAAATTACACCTTACACAAGTCAGAATTTATTTTGTATTACAATATAGAAACTATTAATTCCAATATTAGGTGTAATTAAAAGAAACTTACAATACTTTTCTTCTGTTCCTTCAATTCTTCTAAAGCACCATCTGCATTCAAATTTTTTTAATTTATTATGATAAACCTGGATACGTTTTGTATATTCTTGCATAAATTCAAGGTCCTGTCTTATTGCAATTATGCAATATATGCAATTATCAGATATGCAATTAAGTAAAAATGTCGCCTTTAGATATCAACTCAAGCTATGCAGTGAGCATCTTTTGCACAAATTTATGTTTTGGATTAATAATACTTAAGCTTACCATTTTTAGCGATTCGTTTTACAAAGTACCAGTGAAGAAAACGTTTCAGTAACCATACTCTGAAAATGTAATTTCCAATTGAAATAAATTCACTGTGGTTCTTTTTCTGTGCTAATAGTAATGCACAATAGTGAAAATTTCAACCATCTCTTTTAAGCAGTAATTCCCTAACGAATTTGAGGTGATTTACCATGATGTTTTATACTGATTATGTGGGGTGAAGATTTATGATCGAGATGAACTCTTTCAAATACCAGTCTGATGTTAATGATGTTAAAGTTAATGCTCAGCCAAAAAAATAATTGTTCTGTAAAAATCCAGCATGAATAATAGATGACTTTTTGAATGCTCTGTAAGGAAAAAAATATCTATATTTTCTACGTTTGATATTTACCCTTAAGAAATCAGGGATGGGGTCAATTCCATTGGAATTGCGGAATTCAATTCAAATTCCAATTCCAGAATTGGAATTGGAATTGAACATATGAAAGAAATTTGGACTTGGAATTGACCTTAATCCCATCAATTCCAGCCAATTCCACTTCAATTCCACCCAAATTCTATTTATATTATTACTATTTCAACTTGATTTTTCATGTAGCCAACTCCTCATATCAAAGCCTTTGATTCTGATATTGTGTGATAGGTGTGATGCATTTATGTATTAAATATCACAATATTATTAATAAGTTGGCAATATATGAGAATTTAAAATAAACATACACTATCATTTGACATGCATGTAGATATTACATTTTTACTAATACGGATTTGGAATTGGAATTGATGTCAGAGGAATTGAAATTGGAATTGAACCTTAAGGGAAAAATGGAATTGGAATTGGAATTGAACCCTGAGGGGACAATGGAATTGGAATTGGAATTGACGAAACGGAATTTACCCCATCCCTGTAAGAAATATACCATCTTGTCTCGTTTATGAAAACAAGAGGCCACAGGAAGTTACATTGCTGAATGAATTTTACCACACGTACCGTGGATTTCCAACAGCAGATGTCCCATTTACTATTACAGAGATAGGTGATTCTGGATGAGCACCTTCAGGTTTTAAAGTCTGATGAAAATCATTCAATTTAGAATTCTCACCTACATGGGTTTTGATTGGGTCATCACTGGCTTTTTATGCCGTGGTATTCAAATTGCTCCAAATATTCTAATATACTGCTTAAATGAAAGAAACTGTCGGAATGCACAGAGCATATCATATTGCTTTTCTGCAAGCATACTTATTCAGCCACTGAGCATAAACCTTTGAATTGGTATTCTTCGTACTTGCTTCAATAATCATTACAGAAAACATTTCTGTCTGTTCTGTCATAATATTATGTATTACATTCAATCAGTCTCTCTTGTCGCTCACAAGTACAGTATCAGTTGTTTGTGGTCACAGCGGAGTCAATAGAATCAGAATTGTTATTGTTTAAGTCTTCATAAAGGATTACCTTAAGTACTATGAAAAATTATATTAAAAAAAAGTGCTAAAGTAATATTTATGGTAGATGTGCACGTGGGCAAACCAACATGCACCGGCAAACCGACACATCACTCTATTACGAATTTACGTAGGTGTTGATTTGAAAATGTCTGTCGGTTTGTGGGCATGATCTGTCAGGCACAATATTTTTTATCATATAAACTACAATTTGTATTTAATCATTACTTACATAAATGGAAAAACTAGCAGTGGTGTAGAGTAGAGAAGCCGGTCCGTCCATTCCTCCGGTAAGTAGTAGAAATAGAAGATCACAGCTGCTCCAATATACAGAAGGACAGAATAAAGCAATAAGGAGCCAATTATTTTTTTCTGTCTTTCAAGATTACTTAACTTAATCTTCTGTAGACTTGCAATTTCCTGAAATTAAGAAATAGTCTTTTCAATAAATTACATGCAGATATGGACACTGTGTTTTCAAACTAACATCCACATGTTTTTGTAACATCAGTCTACAAATCCGTTTCGGAATGACAGCAAACCCATCTACTATGCATATAACTATAGCTGGGCAATGCATCATTGTGGCAAACTAAATACAGTTAGATTTTCAACATGAAACATTTCAAATCTTGGTTATCAAGTTACATGTTACTGCGCTGTTCATATAGTAAACTTAATAGGCTTGTTTAGATATACCAATGAACATTATTAAACGATTGACATAGATTTTATACCATGTTTGATAACCTACCTTCTCCAAGCTCTCAAGAATTTCTATGGTTGACTGCTTTTTCTGAAAAAAAAAAAAATGGATCAAACGTGTTCAAAGAACACAGCGTCGCTAGAACAACGTTGAATTATGGGCAATAAAGTTGTTAACTAAAATGTTTTGGAATCATGTTTAAAAGTACACAATTACCATATAACGGGTATAACCGTATTTAATCAGCCACAAATAGGATATCACGTAAAAACTTACATACAGTATTGCTTATTTACAATGTGGTCCTGTTTGTTTGGCAGGTTATGTAACCAACTGAGCCTCAGGGATGTGGAGGGATCACACTAGCTATCGTTTTCAAGCAAGTTGAGCTCTTTTGCGTGCAGAGTGGTCACTGTCCTCTACACGGGACATGCCTTTTAACGAGGCTTCCAAACCTCATGCTTGGTATCGCCACTGTCTAGTATAACACTCCACAGAGCCGCCACTGTGTGGAGATCGGCATTGCAGAGGCAGACATACCCAGGCAGATATACGACGCGTTTGGCAACTCTAAATTTGCCGTGGACGGAGGCCGGCAAATCCCATTACGTGGTTGTACGCTCCAACCACTGTACCAACGAGGTTTGGCATAACTAGAACATGTGCGCTACCCCCGGGAGCTACCCTGGATATTCTAAATTCAGAACACATACCATGAAAAATGCAGATACAATGTTGCTGATTTAAAGAATTTTAATCTTAACTGCATAGCTATATACGAGGGATTTTTAACTCATATGCAATGGAACATCAGCCATGTTTAGTTCGATTAATGGTGTATAAGAGGACTAGCCAGTGAGCCAAAATATCCTATAGTTACTGTGGTAGAAGAGGGCGTAGCACCATTGAAATAATAACGCTCTAGACTTTCCAGTTTTCCGGGTCTTTGAAATCCATTAGACGGGACTTGTCTGCCCACATGATATTGAGAGATTGATAACTTGACCGTCACTCTTTAATGGTCAAAAATATGCTCACGTTCCATCTTGAGACAAATCCTCCCATTGTGTGTTAATCCGGTAAGTGATAGTGTTAAGATTAATATTTTTTTTAAATTTTCTTTAAATTTTCATTTTTTGACAAGTAAGTGAGCAAACTTGCTGCTTCCAGAGCTATGAGCTTTATCTTCGAGAAAGGTGTTTAAAGTTAAATTTTAAATGTACAGCCTATATCAAACTTAATTTAATACCAACAATAATTTATTGGTAATTTATTTGTGTGTAAATCTAAATCTATATCATGTATATCAATTTTTGCAATAATTTATTTTTACGATGTTTTTGGTAGATGTAGGCTCTAACCATCTACTGGCATTACAAAGCGAGAGTTCGAGCCCTGTATTTTATTCACACTTCTTTCATACAATTCCCATGCACTTATTCATATGAGGTGCCCACATATGTGCATGAAACCAAACATATGTGTCTTTGAGAGTGATTTTTAAAAATCTTTGTAGCTTCTCTATCAAACACCTCCAGCTTGCTTGAGGCCTAAATAATTTTGGCTCCTGTATAAATCATTATCCAAGGTGATATTTTAATACTATAGGAAGGAACATGCGTGAGGGAATGTCGCCAAGTGTAATGTGAACACCATCAATTCCTATACCAGTGATTGAATTACAAGCAAGCAGATTTGGTGAAAATTTGTATGATGCGAACGGTAAAAGGTTCGTAGATTTTTCATTAATCCCCCGCATCAGTTGTTACAGGAGAAAGGGGGTACTGAAAGTAGACTTTGAACACCGTACACCCCGATGTTCAAAATAAATATATTGTGAGCAAAGTTAGAGTAGGTGCCTGAGGCGGGTGGACTCTAGAGTCCTCCCCTATTAGTTAGGCAATTGAGAACTTTAATTCACTCAGGGTTTCACTAGGTTAATTCACTAGCTATAGGTTACGCTCCCTGTTCCAGCTCCCCGTGTTTTGAATTCACTCTGCCCTACGCAGGATGTAAGGGAACGATCATAAATAACGATACTGGGGGGGTCGTCCATTTTGGGGGGCTCAAAGGAAAAGTTAACCAACCCCCTCCCCCCCCCCCACACACACACACACCCGCTAAAGAAAAAGCCCCCTATATAGTCATTGCATTGCTAAAAGAAAATATTTGAAAAAATATACCGTAGCGTGATAAAAAAAAGTTCAACAACCCCTCCCCAAAAGGAATCCGAAAAGTTGGTCAGTTTTGGGGGACCACTTAGTACATAACCAGCACCGGTACCTCTCAATCTTTGTCTAAAGTCTACCGATTTATAGGTGAGTATATATACGCATGTGCATCTGATTATGATTCATCTATATTCCCTAAGGTTGATATATGGCTCTTACAGGAGGACAAACGGTTTTCATATAAAAGTAAATGGTTGTTATACTGTTCTTATGTCAGGGTATGTTTCTTATGTGAACAGAGAGTACTAATACCAAGCTCTCCCGCTACCGGCCTCTAGGCCCTCCTGTAACAACTATTTGCCCTTATGCAAGGTGTCTGCAGCCTTTTAGGGAAGCAAAATAAGACCGTTTACAAAATTAAACCATGCAACATCAAGTGCACGTAAGTACTCATGAGCATTTTTAATCAAGGCAAGATAAACATGCATAAAATTAAGAAACAATTACATAGTTTACATATTTTAATTTGAGACTTAAATAAATAAAGGAATAAAAAATACAATAATATAGTATGTAGTATATGATTTGCTATGATGATACTGTTTTGGAAGGGTTTTGGTGTTGGTTATTGCAGATTTGGAAAGGAAAGAGAAAGCATTAAAAGAATAAATTATGAAAGAATATATAGAGAAAAACGAATTGAATTATTTCGTCATATTCAGGTCAGTTATTCATTACAGACATCCCAAATCGTGATAGTCAGCTGACATAATGTACTCGTCATGATCCATGGACTATGCATGCATACATTCTAGAGGTTGAACAAAAAATTTATTTGAGGCAATAATATTTTGTATGATTGTATTTTAAAATTTGCAGTGATATTTGTGAATATGTAAATATGGTATAATATAATGAAAATTTAATTGTTATATATTTCATATGAATCTTGCTTTTTCAAATACGCAAGCACCAGTACAGAACCACTTTTATAAAAAAAAAATAAAGAAGACCCACTCTTTTAAATTGTGTAATATTTGCCGACTATCATCAGCTTAGGTATCATATTATATATGTAGATCAGACCATGTTTTCAAAGATGTATATTCTGTCAATAACGTTAACTTTATGTATTCTAAAAACAAATAAAAGGCTTGTCAAATAATCATTTGGGGATTGGAATTCTTATTTTCTAAATATTAAGGTCACATATCCTACTGCAATGGGTCATAAAGTTGTAAGTTGTAGCCTTCAGCTATGCCATAGTAACCAGCAAAGTACAATTTTTTAAAACCGTACTTATGCACTGATGATAATGTGATTTAATGAACAACATACTCATATAAATCCTAGTGACATCTTTATTTATAACTTCTTTCTACAAAAGCATATAGCAAGTTTATATATGTTATAAATATTGTATATACAATAGCACATATTTTAAATTTCTGAACCACATTACAAAAACTTGTAAACCATAGAATATCAATATATTCACATAAAAACTTTATTATAAATAAATAAAATCAGAGACAAATGCAAAAAAGTCCTCATTTTAATTAGACAAGAAACACTAAAGTAATTGGACTTCATTATCATACAAATCAGTTACTTCATACATTGCTATATCAATTTATAAAATCCTAGTCCTAATTCAAAGTAAAATTCTATTGTATTCATTTAATCGTAGTCAAAACAAAATAGTGGCACTTCTCTACTTGCTCAAGTTTCTGAGGACATTTATTGTCGAAACGTATAACACATATTTTGGAATTTTGGAACATTAAAGCAGGTAAAAAGAAGTGTCACTGTTTTGTTTGGATACATACCATAGGATTTTACCTTGACGTAGGACAAGGATTTTATAAATTAATGCAACTACTATCAAATAAATATGAGAGGACCTGCTGCAGCTCAAATCAAAAATTTAGAAAAACAAAAAAAAATCTATTGTGTTTATGTACATGTACTTGAATATCTTAAACAAGACACTAACAGAAATTTGACCGATGTTTCTGCAATTGAATTTTGCACTTTAAAAAATAAACCATGAATAATTAAGGTGCCCATCTTTACAATATTCGATGACTCCAAAACATTAAAAATTTGAACAGAATGTATAGAAGACACCATTTGCAGCTCTTCACGATGGATTGAAAGTCGTGAGTCGTGACCATCCTCTTTGCCCCGTCACTGGTGCAGTTCAATGCCCTGTTCGCCGCCGACTCCATCCTCCATCACAAACTGGTAGTGCACGCCGTCTCCAGCCTCGATCAGCTCCACAGCCTCCCCGTGCTCGTTCACGTACTGGATCTGCACTCCGCTTGTGTCGGTCGCGCCCGACGGCATATTCTCGTACTGGATCTCCATGCCTTCCATCTGGTCGGTGTCAACGATCTGATAGTATGCCGTGCTGGTGTCAGCTGTCATCTCTCCCCAGTCGCCATCTCCACCGGTTTCACTGCCATTAGCAACAATTGCAATGGGTGGGTTCTCCGCACCTTCCATCAAATTATTCACCTCCGTAGAGATTTCTCTCAATACGCTTTCATCAACTGTAGCGTCGTCGTTCAGTTCCATAGCCGTGTTGTCTGCTAGATCTGCTAGGTCTTCTACAGACGAGTTGCCGTCCGCATCGTGTGATTTTTTTTTATCCTTGTTTTTAGAACGCGCTTCCTTTGCCGCCACCAGTTGTGATTGCCATTCCTCTATGGGAATTTTTTCTTTTTCCTCTGGCCTCACTGTATTTTCAGGATGCCTTACATACTCGTAATGTTTCTTAGTGCTAGTTCTATCAATCCCATGTTCTTGCATCACGTGATATTCGATGCCATTTACATAACCGACCATGAAGTCACAAAGTTTACACTTGAAAGGTAGCTTACCAGTATGTGTCGATAAATGGAGTTCCGTTTGACGTATGGGTGCTTGTTTCCCACAAAATCTACATGTTCCAACAAGTTTATGATTAAGTTTCCTATATTTCTTTGGTTCAATAGGCATTTTAGCTGAAACCTTTTTGTCAACAATCTTTTTGGGAGTTTCTAAAAGTTTCACAGTATTACATTTATACCTTGTGTATGTTCTATAGTTGATTGCGTCACTTTTAGCAATCCCATGTACACTTGAAATATGGTTGTTTGCTGCTGCCCCATTTGCAAACTTCATTTTACAAACATTACACTGATACGGCAACATACCAGTATGAGACGGCAAGTGTGCTTGCAAATGGCCAGGTATTTTAAATCCTTTTTGGCAATATTCACAAATATACTTTTTCTCCGAATGCACTTTCAGCATGTGCGTCCTCATGCCATCGTAGGAGGGAAAATTCTTTCCGCATTTGTTGCACATGTATTTTGCATCGGCTGTTTCAGGATGAAGAGCGAGATGACGATCATAATCATAACTATTGCAAGTTCTAAACTCACACACCTCACATTGAAAGTAAGAATTTTTCAAATCAATCTTTTTCTCATGAGCAATCCATAAATGTTCATAATATTGGCCGCCTCTACTTTTACTTTTCTTGATTGTTGCATTGCATATTTGGCAAACATAGCAGCCATGGTTGTAAGGTCCAAGAGCCTCTTGGATGTTATCATAATGCTTGCCTTTCGCATGCAGAATTAATTTGCTTGTGGTTTCACACGAATAATCACATACTCTGCAGAAATGTTTTTTCTCAATATAGTCTCCGTTCTTAGCTTGAGGTCTGCATGTAATTATAGCATTTAGATGAATGGACAGTTTCTTATGTGAATCAAAGTGAAGACCACATCTTTCACAAACAAGCACAATGGGCGTTTTAGGCTTGCAAATCATTACGCGACTGGCGTGTAGCTCCGCAGATGCTTCATCTTTAAATTTCAAGCCACACCTCTGGCATTCATATTTAGCATTTGCTTTATCCAGAAGTTCAGGTCTTCTACTCTTCAGCTGGTTACCGCGACAATTGCTCTCCTGTGAGACGTGGAGATCATAGCCCTTTTGATCTGCAAACAGCTTGTTGCACAGCGCACACCGGAACAGATCCCCAATTTGCCTCGTTGGTGGCATCACGTAACTGCAGGCCGCAACAAATCCGTCCGATCCTACACCTAAATGGGAGGCTGCTTTTTCCTTTGATTGGAGGATTTTAAAGCAGCTTTTACATCTATAAATCTCTTCCCATTCGAAAAAATAAGGACAAGTAACTTTCTCCACAACTGTTAATGGTTCAGAACGATAAGCGTCAAAATTGCGGATAAGCTTGTGATTACTGGCTTGGGTTTTGCTGGGGAAGGTTTCATCAGTGTTACAGGTGGCACACTTATACCATGTTTCACCTTTGTAAATTCCTTCACTCACTTTCACTGGTTCTGCTGTACACTTATAGCCCTTTCTCGTTAGGTGACTCTGTTTTTTCTTTTCAGGAATAGACACATCGCTCAAATCAATCTCCTCGAAGAAGAATTCTTCTGACAACACATATGGCTGGAGCACTTCCATCGTAATGGTTTTCATCTCATCTTTCACCAACCAAGAATAGGTGTACTGTGTCTTAATATCTGATGGGTAGATGGCATCATCTCTATAATATCTCCTCGCCTTTTTGCGTTTTATCTTCTTTCGCTGCGATTTTTTTTCTGGTTCTTCATCTTGCGTCTCATACTGCGTCTCGTCCTGTGAATCTTCGTCGGCAAAGGCAGAATCTTCCTCCATTTCTTCATGCAAAGTGTCATCAGTGCGTTTCTCACAATTATCTTCATCTCCCTGTTTTTTATTCTGCTTTATTTCTATTATTTCTATATGTGTCTTGACGATATTTTCAGTGGCATCATCAGAAGCTGATAAGGTCGGCTCTTCTGCTAATGATTCTGATTTAATAACAGCTGTACCCTTAGAGTCATCCCTCATTTCTACAGGCTCGCTTCCATCGTTCGAATATTTATATTGTTTTTTCCTAGTGCTGTATCTGAAATTATAAAACAATGTCTCAAATAATAAACAACATAATTTATAAACATTTACAAACATGCAAAATATACATGAATAGTATATTATGACAGATGTCCACTTTCTAAGTGGCACCCGTTAGCACACCAGTTCCCACTAATGTGCTGACAGCAAGTTCATGGACTGGAGTAACATTTTCGATCAAACTAAAAAATGGTAATGAATATCAAAATAAAAATGATAGGAATAAAACGCTATTTTTTGACCGGATCTACCTTGCAATTTTTATCATTCTGTTTGGTTTACACAATAGTGAACATTTACATGAAAATGACATTTTTTCAGTCTCTGTGAGAGACAGAGCCGGACATTTCTAACAAGCGTAGATTGGGGATTAGGAAACAGATTAGAACAACAGTAATTTAATTTGCATTAAGCCATTAACATGGCTAGTCACTCAAGTGATACAGTAATGTATGTAAATCTAAAATACAAACAAACTTTGCTGTTTTAATCATAATACCTAATTTCCAAATTAGTAATGGTCAACATGTCTGCCTCTGTGTCTCACAGACTAAAGAAAATGCCATTTTCATGCAAGTGTTCATTCACCATTATGTAAAGCAATCAGAATAATGAGAATTGCCATGTAGATCCTGCAAAAAATAGTGCTTCCTTGCTATAATTCTAATTTTGATATTCATTATCATGTTTTACTTGTGATAGAAAATGTTACTTCATGAACTTGCTGTCAGCACATTGATGTTTATGTGCTTGTAGTATACTGGAACACGCTATTTCCCTTGTAACCTGAACCAATAACAGTACATCCTCAAATAGACTTGCTCCACTTTGTTGCCGCAGCTTGCGCCAGATTTCCCCAGTGAACGTCATTACACAATACACATTAATTTAAACTACATTCCAAGTTTCGCCCTGTTCCCACCATGTTGACGCGAGTCTCACCCTTAGATGGCTATTTTGTGCCATTTGGTCCCGCTTGAGAATTTTGAAAATTTTAACGTTTTTTGATACCAAATTTAAGTTTGAAGCTACTATGTGGCACTACACATGACTACAGGGTAGCCACAAAATGTGTCACTTCAAAGTCCCTGATTTTTTCCTGAATCATCACAGAATTCCCTCATATTTTTAAGACTGCGCCCGAAGAAAAAATTCTTGTTTTAAGATAGCAAGTGGCATAAATACAATTTGTTTTCGAATGAAAACTACAAAACATTCTAGCGACACTAGGCGCCACATTAAATTACAGTAGCGTGCACTGGTAAGAAATGTTACAAGTCCACTGTACTCCTAGCATTGGACACAAGACAGTGCAAGCTGAGACAATAAGAGATTTATTCATGATTTCATGAGCCCAGATTTTTATTAAATTAATTCAAAATGAACATTTTTCATGTACTCTTGTACACCAAAACAAAAATAGATCAAGAGAAGTTGGTTGCTGTATCTATTTTTGTTTACAGTGAAGTCAGCATTTTGAGCATTACAGATTAAATATCAAATAAAATATAGATGTCTACACTAAAAATGTCTTCCTTACTTGTGTGGGCTTGTATTAGTGTCTTCATTTCTCAAAGGAGTATTTTTGTGTGTTATATTTTCCGGATTCTTTTTCTTGACTTCAACAACCTTTTTGGGTCGGTCTTCAACAGTTTTTTCTTTCTTTGTAGTGTTAATATATTCCTCATTCATTTCTTTTCCAGTTGGCGCTCTGACTTTCTTTTCTGATATACTGTTAAGAATAGATTTGCAAAGAATATAAATGTGTTTTAGTCGTACAGTTTTACATCGATATATCTTTTACTACCTACATGTAGTTTATTTATTGTATTAAGTCAATTTCATTTTTATTTCACAAATATTGTGGACAATATTAACAACAAACTCAATTTTAGTATTTGAAGTTTACATTAAAAAAAAAACAAAAAAAAACTAAACAAAATGGAAACTTACATTCCTCATAGTTTCTTCGAATTGTCATAATATCAGTTGCACTATATTGAATGAGCCTCAAGCGCGGTGGTGTATATGTTTTACCCTCAAGCTTTTTCAAACTAATGGCATATTTTCTTTTATTGAGTCCAACCTTTTTGTAGAATTCTGAAATAAGATAAACAAATAGAGGAGTTAGCATACATACATATATGAAATAGCAATGTACTACACAGACAGGATTGCATTTCGGACGGTCCTACTATGCATATTGCTCTTTGTATTTTAGTTTACAATAAGCAATTCACAACGGTAGAAAAAAATGAGATTCTTATTAACCTGATCTACGTTCGTGCTGCTTTTCAGTCATTGCCAAAGTATTGGCTCTATCATCATCCGCATCATACGCAATGTTTGCAAATGAGTTTTCTGCAGAATCTGGAAATACTTCATCAACAGCATCAAGGTGTGGTACTAGTTTTTCATCATTGGCCCTCTCTTCCCTTAGTTTCTTTAACAAGTCATTTCTATTCTCTTCAGAACGATTCAAGGCATTAATCAACTCTGCCATCTTAAGCTTTTTGGCAGCAGATTTAACATCTTCATAATCTGCATGCGATAATTTTAACTGAAAAAATGCATAATTTGTTATATTTTATACAAAGGTAAATAAAAACTTCTACTTCTACTGTTTTAATACCAAATTTATGCAACATGACTTAAATTTATACCACATACCTTGCCAGAGTATACAAAATCCAAAACATATTTCCAGGTTGAACTTGTGATGTCCTCTACAAATATCGCCTGGTCGGGATTACATTTCAATTTAGCTTGTATCACTGAACTTGCAACAGATAAAAGGACACTGTGACCTTTCAGGAAAACATCATCACTACCTACAATACATGCAAACAAGACGCTTTGTCATCAAGTAAAAAGTAAAATTTCTTCAAATTTAGATTTAACGATATCTCATTCGAACATTATCCAAATGAAAATAATTTTAAAACTTTTTCAAAGATTTGTTTACTATGCACAAGATACATAGTTTTAAATCATGCCCACATTACACATGTAAATTCTTCTAATTTTTAATGGTACAAAATCTTGAAAGTCTAGGTTCTGGATGGATAAATATACATGTAAAGATTCAGGATTAGGTGGAAAAGTGCTACTCGTCAGCTGGACAAGTAACCCTCAAATATCTATTCGTCCTGCAACAAAATGTACTTGTCCTCCTTTGACAAAGCTATTTATTTGAATGCTAAATTGACCAGAATTGCTACTCGTCAAAAGGACAAGTTGCTAAAGCTCGTCCTCCAAAAGTTTTTACTAGTCAATACAAGCCGACGAGTGGCTAATACTGACCCTGCATCATGTATTTAAGTTGGAAAAATATTACTTCAGGTATTGAGATTAAGTTTACTACAAGACATGAAAATTATTGAATAAAATAAAAGGTTTAGACATAGAAATTTATACAACAATAAAAATCAACTTAATTGGGAAGCTACCGGGGTAACTGATTATACCTCGTATTTTTACATCACATCCTGATCCTTCTTTCTGGAATTTACCAAGCTCTTTCAAAAGGGAGCCACACCATGAAGCATTCTTGAATTTATTCATATTGGAATATTAGCCAAACCATGAAAAATTTCAGCCAAAGAAAGTCTGGAAAAAAAAATCCTGCAACGTTACAACCATTATAACATTCGTTGATAGACCTAAATCTACAAGGTGTTAACATCTGCAATGTGCAAAAATATGAAGTTTACGTCATACAAAAATGAGTCAAAATTCTAGCATATGTTGCTTTCATATTGTCTTCCGCATTAGGCGCTCAACTCGCAAATTACAGGCCTAAGAAAAGTCCCAACTAGATTCTGATGTTTATGAGAAAATACTACGGTACAGGTCTGAATATCTGGATTCGGATTATCCAAATGTCAAATCTTGGCGCCATTTGTAGAGTTACTGACTCAAACATGTCTCTTTTTCCATCGTGCATGATCGTGTTAATTTTTTTTCACAAAGTTACCTTATAAGCACTCGTCTCGTCACCCTGATACTATTGATAATCTAAGTTACATTACGTTTTTTTTTGCAGGTGATAGAGACTAAATTTCATCTTTGACATAGAAACACAGGATAAAGGATTGTTTTGATAGTAAAATAAATATCATGTTTGTAATCTAGACCTTTTTCTTGTTAAATACATGAATTTAACTTCAAAATCCAATGAAAAATGTGCAAGATATTAAGTACTTTTAAAATGTTTTGCCAATTAGAATGTTCGCGGTATCATGGATTTTCAAAGCACTTCGTAGTATTCTCTCGAACAAGGTGTGTGGGAGAGTGTGTTCAGAATCTAAATAATATTGCTGGAGATCAATACGTGTGAATGAATGCAGTAATGTTAATAAATGTACATGTTACCATTCACAAGGGCCATTCCACCCACTAAAAATGTTTACTGTAAGTCTTTAACTGTAGCCTGAATACAATAGTTTAAGTATCTGGTTTCAATTATACACCTCTAATCCTCTATGTGCTAGACTTTAATTTAGACTCATATCAGAGATAGTTTAACTCGTTACGCAACACGTCCATATCTGCGTTCCCGGCAGGTGCATGCAGGTGCCCGGGAGAGGATGGTCAACAAACGCCGTTGTGTACAAATTAATAGAAAATTGGCTGGATTTGACGTGATATATTTGCATTCTATGATTAGAAATATAAATAACTATGAATGAGAAGTCATTCATTATACTATGATCTACAAAATATAAACCATTTCTGGGCGCTGACATCCCCGAAAAAAACTGTACAGGAACATTTACAAACCAGAGCCATGGTTATTCCTGCCGAACAGTGACTGTTATATATGGCGATGCATGTGATATTGATGTTCAGAATAAACTATTTAGTTAAAACGAGTACCTAGATTTATATATATGAATGGAATTGCATATTATTGCAGATTATTTCTATTAAAATTATATACTAGTATTTATACGACAATGGTGTGGTGATGTTTTTTGGTCAACTGCTATTGCCAGTGATATGATCGCCAGTGTAACAGAGGTTTACTGACAAGTTAACAAATCATCATAGTCACAAAGGTTACTTAAAATTCTATGCTGATTCTTATTCTCACACTTTCAGCTCATATTTTACATTGGAAAGAAATGTCTGTAGACCCCATCACGTTTCACTCGTAATGTTCTTTGATGTGCTGTCAAATCCGGTACGATTGTGTAGACCAGTTTGACTAGCAAAGTTTGATAATGGAATGTCCTGCCATTTTTTAGTAATTGGTATGGTTAGAAACGCACACTTCTGTAGATTACATAATTAATTATAAAATATTTTTGGGACAGGAATGGATGAGATACTGACATATTTATTATTGAGCCCGCCTTTGACAATGACAACCATACTGTGAAAAACGCGGTTAGGGAAGAAAAGGTGTCGGAACATTTTGCTCAGTATTTTAGCACATGCAATGGCTA
>CM032667.1:20275699-20315631 GCA_019095985.1 Streblospio benedicti | reverse complement strand
TCTAACGTATTAATTAAAGTCAGGTAATAAATTTTTTTGGTCATCCTCATTTCTTTCACCTATGAATACTTAGTCACTTCTCGATGTAAACCATCCCCGAGAACGCACCTGCTAGCACCTGTTCAGTACTTTTACGTACAGTATAGGAAACATAGGACGTTAGGCCTCTTGGTAATGCTCTTTGCTCATATGTCAATGTGCAGTCTTCAGACAACCTAGCTTGTGATATCACTAAATCGACAAAGATCTATATATCTGGCCAAACTTAACAGTGGTTAACGTCTGGCGGATATGTGTGAGCTAGCCCTATAATATATTGCTCGATATATTTGGTTATGAATTATGGACAGAGCCTTATAAGAATTAGGCTACAATTGTACAAATGAGCGGGCGATGATTCGGGTGATCGATTTATTACCTTTCGTACACATAGTATATAAATATGATAGATTCCCAACACTTATATTATTAAAAAGTGCATACCCATAAATAACAATCCATGTTTCTAATTCGATATTCACATGAATAATACTGTAATTAATATTTTTATATTTTAGCAGGTATCCTTTTTGTTTAAATGGTTTAGTCTGGTTCAGTTACAGTAACCATATTAAATGCCCTGCTCTTGCAAGCATTTAACCACTCACGAAAGGCAAATATATCGATGTCCTCCTACAGATATATATTTTCTGGGCATTCTTTTATTGTTTCTTTCTCTTTCATTATTTATTTTCTCACCATATATGGAAATTTCGTACACATATTATGTCTATACAGTGAAATAAATGTAGACTAATAACATTAAATGTTTATGTATTTTTCTGCACTCCCATATGACTCTGTGGACGGATATTACTGTATCACAACGCACACGTGCAAATATTTTTCTGCCACGTCCGAAAATATTAAAATCTAGATTTAGAAAATACTTGAAAGGAAAAGACGTTTTGAAGTATTTTACACTAATTGTATGTTTTACATTTTACTCTACTAAAAATTAGATCAAACAGTTGAAACAGTTATATGCCAAGATCATAGGATCACTACTTATTTTTAATATCCCCCTTTATCGTCTACCTAGACACTGATGCTGTCACTGATAGCATTGGCCATTGTCCCCTTAGTATGGAGATTTGTAGTAAATTAAAAAAAGGGGGGGGGGGAACTTTCGCACAATAAATCTGGAAATAATATAAATGATTTGCCATTTGTTTCATTAAAATCGGGCCACTAGAACAAAAGTTATGATTTTTGCAAAGCCTAAAATACAATCTAAGATTAAGAAACATTACTAATCATTACACTAGCTTCATTTGATAAGTATAAGAATTTAAAACAATGTTTTGGTATTCATTACCGCGTGCTTATGTACGATGTGCAACACATTGCTTTGAAAAAACACCTCACTTGCATAATCTTGAGGATTGAAGGAGCGAGTTTCATGGAAGAAGAAGAAATTATTGGCAGTTCATGAGATGAATTTGTTTCTCGTTTAAGAATGTCACCCCTATTACAATCTGTACTTAACTGCTTGCCTATTTTATAGTTACTTACGTCCATGAGCAAATATGTAGACTAAACTTACCGGTAGACCTAAACAAATGGTCGCTTAAACTCTAAATGGTTTGCTATAACTACACACTGTTTTAAGTCTTAACATATGCAGTGCCCGGGAGATATGGGTAACATTCAACCCACGTAGGATATTGCAAATAACTAGTATATACTGCTATATCTAATAACATGAGTATTACATCTACATACTTGCAGAAACATCCATGATGATGCAGGAAGTGAGTTCAGACGAGCATGAGGCTGGCAAAATCGCAAGTGAACTGGAAGAAGCTGCTCAAACGAATGTAACACAAGGTACCTGTACTACAGCAGCGTTTATAATTACAATATTTGAATATATTATCAACATCCTCATGCTAGTCATATTTCTACCTCAGGGACCATTCAGCATATATGACTGGGTGGAGGAGTAGAAGGATTTTTCCACCCTGTCATAGATATTGAATGAATCCTAATTATGATAACCATACATATTGTCATAAATACTGAATGGTCCTTAGCTCTGATAACCATACATAATTTCAGCTTCACTGGAAAACAAGGAGGGCAGCCCGCCTCGATCGTCCCCCGCCCCATCGATTCCCAGCAGCAGCAGCAGCATCAGCTCGCTGCCCCCGCCCTCCCAGCTGCCAGCCCTCGGATCACCAGCTGCGGCCTCCATTCTGCCACCGCCAACTGTAGGCTTTGTGCCTACTCCCTTACCAACATCGGTTCAGGCTGCTTCACCACAGGTATTGGCATTAATAATATTGAAAATACCAGGAAGGCCGCATCCGGCGTTGGTAACTAGATGGAATTAAGTAAGTACTGTAAATTGTAGGATTTGAGCACTCGATTGTCGGGTCAATCGTAGAATTTTGCACGGTGATGTGTGATTGACACTCACAGTGAGTGTCAATCACAATCACCGTGCAAAATCTACGATTGATCACAATGAGTGCTCTAAATCATGACTAAAATGACTAAAATCCACACTAAATGAGTGTCATATTTGTTTTTATTTGAAAATAAATCACATCATAACGTTCTCATTGTCATTTTGACCATGCGACTCAGCGGCTGTTATTCAGTTAATACCTTTGAATATTTAGCATTGTTACGAAATTATCCACTATAAAAACATTTGTGAATGATAAAGGACGAATATGAGATTGATTTGACACCAATAAATAATTAATGCAACAACTATAATTTTGTAAAATATTAGTTGGAAGTCGGAAGATGTGTCAAAATGTTTACTCGTGCTGATTTGCGCATGTGCGTTACAGCCCATAGCAGCATGCATATCTTCCCTTAGCAACGTGCATATCGTATAATTGACACGCCTGCTAAAGCAATAGCTTAGTAAAGCAATGTAATGAATTTTGTAATACTAAATATACTAGACAACTATATGACTAACATCGATATAATGTACATGTAATATTGAAGGAGATATTGAAGCGTTCTTTTTAAAAAGTCTGTAAACAAAGTGAACAGGGGATGGTGATCTGTCGAAGTTGCACTGCACTTGAAACGCTTAGAATGAATTGGGTGAAAGTACAGACACGTTCAAGTGGTGCCTCCAACCGGCGACAGTGCTGCCGCCAACCAGGAGACAGCAGAACTGATAATCCTGAGGAGGTGTAAGTGCTGTCTGTACCCAGGTATAGAAGTGCAACATTTCTGAACATACAGGACGATTGGTCTAAACAGGTAAGGCGCCTGAAAACACATGACAGGTCTGGTGTATCAGGCGATCATGAGTCGAAGTCCACAGTCGTCCAAACTTTCCCCCAATTCTTTCACAATATTTTTCCTCTTTTTTTTCCAGAAGACCTTTCCAGAAATTGATCAAAAAGTAGTAACACCCAGTCCAGCTCCATTTGTGCCCGCAAGGTAGAAATTTAGTCATTAGGCACTGTATTAGCTGGATCCTATACACAAACAGTACATGAAAATCAGTTACTTTTAGATCCAATTAACTCTTAATGGTTTAACAATTCAGACGAGCATTTTCAGTTTTGTAAAGTGGAGTATTGAAGCATTTATTGTCAATTCTTTCAACTAGTCTTTTTCTGATTTAAACTATTCAAGTGATTAGTGCTAGCTACTGGTACATGCACATCTGAAAACTTAGTATTACATTTTTTCTATTTCTAGTGTTTCATTGCCTGCAAGCCCTATGGCTCCAACAAATATAGTTCCTCCGGTTTCTCAATGTAAGAAGTTTAACCTATTTGATTTTCTAAGAATTTTTTAAAATTTATTTTACTGTTGATCCTTTTCATCTTTGTTAGATTATCATCTTGATTGACACAAAACTTCCTAGTTATCATACAATAAAACAATATTCAATCTATCCATGTATCAGAAAATATACTCTAGATTCCAGTATTTAGATTCAGCTTAAACTTACATATCAATTTGGTGTCCAAAACATAACATGATTTTTTGTACATTTTTATGCTTTTAACCCTCTACTGTCAAGACAATTTCTATACTTATATTTGACTCTCTTAGTCTCTCTAATTATTCAAATGTAATTACAAAATTCTGGTAGCAAAATTTTATAATGAGAATATGTATTTGTCAGCTATGGAGACTCCACACGAAGCTACTACGTGCATTGACCTACAGATGGCTGACCCCCGCTCAGTGACATCCGTACCGGTGTACTCTCAACAGCAGGACGCCAGCGCTGGGGGGGCAGGATTCTTCGGATGGTTTGGTAGTGGCATCGTCAATAAAGTTGTAGAGAAAACCAAGGTATGATACACTTGCAAGCTCAATTGTTTATTGTGGTCTGTTGCTCGTGTTATATTGCAGATCCATTATCCAGTTTTGAAAACCTGAATCATATCATAACTTTATTTGTACAGACTCTGTTTAGTTACTCCTCAATTTGAAGTTGTGGCCTGGCTGCATAGTCTATTCCACAAGAGTCCCCTCCAAGCCTTTTAGTCATTTGGGTCTGACATAGATTTTTTTTGCACAACTCAGTGTCCCCACTCCCCAGTCTGCTTTGGTCTTCTCGTTATCTCCCCGTATCTCTTCCAAGTTTTTTCACTTAAAGGTTATGCTCAGATCGATTTTTGTCAGACGTAACTTTATGGAAGACGTAAGAAGTTTGGTATCTATTACTAGTGGTATGTTAAATGTGATGTCTGCTTTTGAAAGCTTATTGTACGTTTGGCAAAACCTATACCTGATTAACTTTCGTGTGACCTTGTGTTTTGATAAACGAGAACACATTGCATTTTTCTGATTACATTATGATTATTACATGATAAATATAAAATATATATAAAATATTTTATAATCCAATGCACTTTAGCAAAGAATACAGGTATTGTTTTTATCTTTACCTTTTTTGGTTGTTTCGATATGTTTTGTTTTTTTAAATAATTCTCATCATGGTGAAAATTCAATTATTGAATTGCCTGCATTTCCAGCACTTATGGCACTACTACTACCTGCAAAAGTCATTTGATAAAATATTGTGCTAATACAATAGATGAATACAAATAAATTAATTTGTAGTTTATTCTTCATACGAAATATTTAGTTATATCAAATAAATTAATTAATCAATTAGTTTAACCCAAAATAGTGGATATTTGATTTTTTTTTCATCAAATGACAACATTCAACAAAGGTTTTTCCAATAACCAGACAATAGTTTTCCCATTTCATATCCATGATGCCTACTCAGACTTCAAAAGTCACTTGTTTGTTAAGAAACATCGATGAAATAATAGTTAACTATGATCCCTATGACGTGATCCACCTCATTTTTGTTCAAGTAGTCGTGCTGAAGTTTGCCATTAATTAACACAAAAATGTTGCACTGCACAAAGCACTTAAAGTCAACTTTGAAATTTATTACACACTATTATCTATTTCATGGTAAGATTAGTAGCGGTTTAGAATATATGGAAAATACTCCATTGGCTTGACCGAATTTTGGAGGTGTGTAGAATTCAATTTAAACTTCTGGTTTGTTTTTAAGTTGTCAGACTCACAGGATGCATTGTGATGTGAGTATTCATAGTATTTCAAGACCCTCAATTTGGTGTGAGCCAAGATTTTTTAAATGTAACATGATTTAAACCAAAATGTCAATCAAGAATCTTCATGACGTCTACAATGAAAACCTCCATCATGTTTTTGTTTTTGTACTTTGGTTGGCGTTGTTGTTTTGTTGGGTTAAGCTTCCTATTATATGGATGAACGTTAAAATACTAATTGAATAGGCATTTATTTCTATCACAAATGACGACGCATGGTTCGTACACAACTTTTAAATCAAAGTTGTCCCTAATGAAATTTATTCCAAGATAAAACACCTTTTTCTATTTGTTTTATTTTCTCTTCATGTTACATTGTTCATGATTTTCTTTCAGAATTCTGTGGAAAGTGTGATTACCACACTGGATCCTGGAATGAGGGATGTCATTTGTGAGTATATAAAAAAAAAGTTCCGGTAGCTAACCATAATAATTTATGACACTCACTGAGGTTCAGAATTGTGAGATAATTACAGGATGTAAAATTCACATCGGCAATCTACCACTAGCTTTCGCACTCATATTTTCAGTGAAAAATTTGTTTAAATTAAAAAACACTTACCGGTAGTGCCCTATAAAATTACTCTGGGTTCCTGAATTCCTAGGTTAACACCACATAGTACACATTAGGCTGTCAGAGGTGTTTTTGTTTGATTCCAATACTATCACATTTCTAAATAAAAACTGCTTTCTACTTTTCAGATTCTGGTGGCGATTTCAATATTCTTGTCGCATCTGGCAAAGAAGTGAAAGTTGGAGCTGTAAGGCAAGCATTTCAGGAAGTGTTTGGCCATGCTACAGTAGATGGATTGGTGGGTAGAAGAGACTAATTCTTGAAATTAACTTACATATCGGTTTTCTATCCATTCGTTAAGTTCTGTTTATTTCGCTGTATTATGTTACAAGACTTTGTGGAGACTGAACTCAACTTGAAGTCATCTCAGCAGGATTTGTGTTGTTTCTCATATTTTAGGACAGTCAGCCGGGTATTGCACCTCAGCCTGTGGGTTACTCGGCAGGCATTAAGGGCTGTGAAGAGCGGCTCCAGCAACTCAGAAGAAACGCCAACTTGCCGGACCAGCTGGTTCTGGTGGCCATTGAGAACTTTATTGCAGAGGTGCTTCCAGAGAAGTAAGAGTAAACCAGATTATTGTCTGTACAGTTATAAAAGTTGTTGATCTTAGAAGTAAATCTTTAGGTTATTATTTTTTGCTTACTAAACTAATTCACTGTATTGAGGCTGATGCATTGATTGGCCACAACATAAAAGATCCAAGTGTCACCCAGCATCTTCCACGATGAAGGCTGTTGGAAGTTTGTGCAAACATTTGGCTGTCATGTTTTTTTTTTGTTTTTTTTTTTCATTTTTTGCAGGTGGTACGATATTGGCTGTGTTCTCCTCAAAGATCAAGAAAACAACATTGAGTTGTCAACATTCACTCAAGCAACACCAATACCATCCGAATATGTACAGCAGGCACAAGATCTCACCCCGGCTGATTATGATCTACGCTGGTCAGGTCTAAAGGTAACAATTGGTCAGGTCATACAGAGCCAGAAACCTGAAGTGAGCCACGCAGATTGGCACAAATCATTAACAGGAGTGTCACGCAGAGACATGCTTTACTTGGCTGCTAAACAACTGGCTGGAATCTACAAACAAAAAACTGCAAAGTCCGGAAACTAGTCACGTCCTGATTTACATTGAGAATATATTTTGCTACTGTTATAACAATGGGGAGTGAATATGTTATTTCTAGGTGCTTATTTGTTATTTGTTCTCTTGTGTGATATAAAAGAACAATGTTGATTGGTACATTGCTTGTTTTCCTATGTACAACTCATGTTAATAGTTATAACTGAATGTTTGTTTGAATTTATGTATCAATAAATTCTTTTGATTTGGTGAATACATCTTGCTTCCTGGCTTGGTAGACTGCTGAATGGAAATCCGCGAATGAACGTTATTCCGATAGTGATTTTAAACATTCCATGTTGATACACTGAATATTTATTTAATGTTGATGTTGATGTCAAATACATTACATTATGTCAAAATTTCTGTTTAATTGAAAAAATGTTTAAAATCACATCTGAATAATGTTCATGAATTTCCATTCTAGATGTTCATAATATTGTTTACGAAACATACCCAAACTTAATAAATGAATCTCTTGTAAATAATTATTTAGTTTGAGGTAATTAATTTGAATACGCCAATATTTTCAAAGTATGTTTGATTATAAAATATTGTAGTTGTATCATGTGTACATTTTTTGCAGTATGATTGAAATTCCAAATCAGGAATTTAAAATAATGATATAAAGGGTATTGCTTGGTATGTTAGTTATGAAAAATAGTATGCATTATTATGTTTAACAGCTGATATTTACCTGCTAATTGCTTTTATGTGTATTTACTGTACAAAATTAATTTGAATTATTTATTTAAATGTTTGTTGCTTTTGTAAAGATGCTGATATGATATGCCATTTTGAACTGTATTTTTTGTTGTTTGAATAATTTTTATTGAAGAGACATGACTTTGAGTCAATTGAATGTGGAAGTTAATGAAAATTTAAGAGTGTGTGATGTATATTGTATGATAATCATTCAACGGCCATTTTGTTATTTCCAGATATGTTTCGTTGCACATTTATGAAAGAAGATTTATAATTGTGTCCTAATTTTTCTGGTACTAATCCTAGGGTTTAAACCCTAGCCAGGAATAAGATGAAACAAAGAAACGTCATGTTGGTGTTAATTTAAATAAAGTAAAATATATTAGAGTGTAGTTGTGTAGTACATAAAGTTCACGTTATTGACATAGAAAATGCATCTTTGAAAAAGGCAAATATTGCACAATTTTAAAAGAGTGGGTCTTCTTTATTTTTTTTTATAAAAGTGGTTCTGTACTGGTACTTGTATATTTGAAAAAGCAAGATTCATATGAAATATATAAAAATTAAATTTTAATTATATTTACATATTCACAAATATCACTGTAAATTATAAGATACAATCATACAAAATATTATTCCCCCAAATATTTTTTTTACTCAACCTGGAATGTATGCATGCATCAGTCTAAAAGAGGATGGCTTATGATCATGGGTCATGATGAGTACATTATGTCAGCTGACTGTCCCGGTTTGGGCTGTCTTTAATAAATACCATATAAAAATATGAAATTTAGAGACTGTTCTGACAATATTTCAACTTGTACTACACTTGATAGTTAGGAAGTGGTCATTAAATACAGGGGGGGGGGGTGCAAAGATATAGTTTTCTTGACAATTTTTTTTCATGCCCCACTATCGCCATGCCAGTATTTTTTCATGCCCCTCCCCCCACCACCCCCACCCGGCACATTGTATGTTTTTTCCATGCCCCCCATGTCCCATTATTAATTACTCTATCGCATACTATCAGACAGAACCAGGATAAACTATCACACCAAAATATCTTATGCAGGGACATCACCTCTCCAGTGATAAAGCTATAGATGAGATGGAAGCTTTATCTATATCAATAGATGACATCAAGTTGAGGGTAAAGGGGGGAAAATGAAAATTTAGCTATTGAAGGTGGAAAGATGTGGGAGCAAAAAGGAGGTCATATACATCAACAAGTCATTCGAAATTTAAAGGGCACTGGCCAAAAATTCAAAGTTGCTGAAAAGGGGACCGTCAAAGGCGTAACCTTGGAATGAGTGCCAAAAGCAAGGCTGCATGTGGCGTAGACAGTAAGTATAGCTAGGGGGTCTGGGGGGATGCCCGCCCAGATTTTTTAATGGATGTCTTTAGAAGCTCTCTGGTGGATTCTTTTTCTGAGAAAAGTATTTATTTTTTATTTTTGATGAAATGGAGGTATATAGATCATGTTTTCTTCTTCTCTTTTATGATTTTACATGTTAATTTTAATACATAATGATTATTCATTGTTTTCCCTGCATGTCACTGCCTTAGCCTGAGTACCTCTTCTTCCCTCAAACCAGCCTAAACCAGCCTCGGGCTGTTTCCCTCACATCTGCCTAAACTGGCCAGGTCATTTTACATGTTTGAATGTCAAAAGCTTTGTCATGCAAGTCATTCGTTTGGAGTATGATAGTGGTGTCCTCATGATTTAAACTAGATAACTAAATGTACAACCATATAAGGAATGATCGTACACAATTTATTTTTATGTTACTATTTATTTTATGACAGTAAAAATAGGTTTCATTTTTACAGTATTAATTTGCACTTACCGGTCGCCATTTCATGCTCATATCGGACTAAATGTAAAAACCTCAATGTTTGACCGCTTTGTGGACATACTCATAATTGTTCAATTTTGATAATAAATACATATTCGTGTTCCTCACAACTTCAGCATTATCATGATATATAAATCATTACCAAAAATATATATTAGATATTTTTAATTAATATATTATTTTCTTATTACTGAGATGCATTCACGCTGTTGAAAAAAATATTCCCACCGAACTGTATAGATCTAGAGATTCTAGAAATTCTTCACATTCTGGTGAAAAGATGAATATGTGCATTTCTATGGAAATTATGGCAGTTTACCTTTGGCCACGCAGCTCTAATGAATGGAAAGATTTCATCCGTGCTACGCTGCAAAATATTGTAAGGATACAAGGGCTGTCATCTCACGGAATGTATGTAAGAAAGGGTCGAATCCAAGCTATAGGGCGGCTTAATTTTGAAGTGTACTCACCCAAAACGGGATAGAAAAAGCAATCTCCAAAGTGGCAGGTGCAAATTGAACCCCAGTCGCCAAATGGATTAAGCACTTGATTTTGCGAGTTGGCGAGTATAAGAGTAATTCCCTGCTGATCAGTATGCTAATAATATGAAATATTTATTTCGTATAATCAAACAAAAGTTCAGTGCAATTGATTTAAGAGTTGCATTGAAATAAAAGGATCAAGCTGAGGCAGAAGGGGTGCAAGAGACAAAAGAAGGGAAGACAGATGGCTGCAAAGAAGGCGGCTGAGAAACTGTGCACTGCTGATACTGCAATAGAATTGAAAGACTAAGCCATGTCATCCTTAATATGTAACTGATTGTATAAAGAATAAAATCTTGCATAATTAATACTGTTTTTATTTGTGTTCTAAAGTTAAATGATAAATGGTAGTAACTGCTATCAGGTATACTAGTATAATTCATGATATTCTTTGTCCCAAATTCGCGACAAAAGCGTGTAAATTTTTAGAATGTTAGTATTAAAAAAATTGCGCACCCCTAGCCTACATGTTATTTTTCTTGCCCCCCCCCCTCCTACAGCACAATGATTTTTTTCACGCCCCGCTCCCAATTTCTTTTCACACATCCCTCCTCTCTATCTTGTGACCACTCCCTTATCGCTTATGTGACGAAAATTTTAAAATCTGAGCTCATTGAAGAGTCTCTCAGCAATATTATTGTACACGACGTGTGGTGACACGTATCTATTGAAACAGTAATTTTGGTACCTGAAATTTCGATGATCATCATAAAATCATTTGAATCGTTGGATTGTGCCTCCATCTTTGTTGGGGTAGCTTCCACATTAGTGTACGACTTACCTACAACAGCTTTACGCCACTGATACATCTAGTAGCCCATGAAAATATTTTGCAATGGTAATAAATATACCAATGGACTATTAAGACAGAAAGTATGCTGCTGCCGCCGCCGCCGCCGCCGCTGCTGCTGCTGCTGCTGCTGTTGTTGTTGCTGCTGCTGTTGTTGCTGTTGCTGCTGCTGCTGTGGCCTTGATCCGGCTCTCACTCCCAGAGCCGGATGGTGCAGCGATCCAGATGGGTGGATTCATTGTGCTCGCTGTATCCATGGCGTGCTCGATCAATGCCCACCCCCTACACCCCCACGTACCCTCTGCCAACCAGGATTTTTGTATCACCCTACTAGCTGCATTTGAAATAAAAGGTGCCTGAAGTATAGCATGGACGGGTTTGTTTTCATTTGAATGTTATGCCAGGGTGAGACAGAGCGGCCACATCTAGTAATACCCGTACCTTTTAGTGGACGGTATGTCATTGAAGCCTACTATCTACAATGAAGCCTAAATGAAGTTTATGAAGGCGGATGTCTGATTTAGGCGAACTCGGTGAGACTAGCCCTGCTTGAGTTAGGCACTACAAACATTTCATCCGGGTCTCAAAGAAAAATGCCATCCACAGCACCTCTGTATCACGTGACGACTCGCTGCTCGCACATTGCTGCCCCAGCCCTGTAGGCCTACAGGGATTTGGGGGAACGTATATTCCTATGTTGCAATACCAGTAACACACTCGTGAACTAAAATCTCCCGTGTTTTAAGTGTATACCCGACCAAAGCAGCAGCATTCTTTGTAAACATCAAAGACTCAAAGACATTTCATTTTCATTTTATTTTATTTCATTTTTTCGCATGTCGTGTGATAGTTCCCTGGCGGAGGTGGGGGTATTCTTCTGTACACAAGTATTACACCTATCCTCCACTCAAGAGACACTCTTTTTCACTTTACATATAGCACTTTTGACTATTTCTGGCTAAAGTTGCACTTTTTATCTTGAATGCCAGCACCACGGCACTTTTACAGTCTTGTGGCATTCCTTTTTTTATATGTTTGTAAATAGTGATTAGTTTTCATTTGCCATATATCACAAAAGACAAATAGACAAAGATTACAAAAGACAAATAAATATTGGTAAATAATTAATAATATCAGCACTTTTGATCCCACAACAAATCATCTAATCATCCCTTTAGACCCTGATGTTTTCGGCACGAGCAGCACTTTTGCAATTCGAAATGAGCCCGGGCTGATACATGAGGACCCCCACCGTTTCAAACCCCAGTGATAATACACCAGTACGTAGCTGTGTCCACAAACGCTGATGTCGGTGACCCTCTTTTTCAAGTTCCAGATTACACTCTGGACCAGAATTTTCTTCTTACGCTTGGGCACCGGGAAAACAATCGTGTTCTTGGTTGTAATATTATTTGGTACTTGTATTATTATGTTATTTGGTGCTTGTTTGGATGCTATATATTTGTCTGTAAACATACGGGATGGGTGTGGCCTACGGTAAGTGTGTGAGCGAGTCTAATACACAAGTAGTTATGTCCACATTGATGCCGGTGTCTGAGGGTGTGAGAAGTGTCCACAAGAGGCGAGGTGTCCACATCTACAGGTTCCACTGTGCACGTGTACGGCACACACGCTCACACATACACACACGCACGCACGCACACACACACACACTGACACACACTGACACACACACACACACACACACACACACACACACACACACACACACACACACACACACACACACACCACACACACACACACACACACACACACACACACACACACACACTGACATACATCACACTGCACACACACACACACACACACACACACACACACACACACACACACACACACACACACACACACACACACACACACACACACACACACACACACACACACACACACACACACACACACACACTGGACACACATACACACACACAAACAAACAAACACAAACAAACACAACAAACACAACAAACACACACAAACAAACACAACACACACACACACACACACACACACACACACACACACACACACACACACACACACACAGTACAGCGGCTCACAGAGCTGCTCTCGCAGCCCATCATAGACAGCAGTGGGGGGAGGCCTATTGATTTTCCCGCCGCGGCGGCCGCCGAGTGGGGTTTATGGCATTATTTGGCTGGTTCCGCCATCAACAGGCGGCGACTGCACAATAACAACAGGACCAGTGTACTGTGCAGCAGTAGGGGGCGGACACTTGACAACTTGAGCACACATGCATCGTGGATATAGGGATGGTGCGGTGACGACATGGACACGGTCACACTCAGCGGGATGATTGCACGTGGAGAAACAGTATCATTCGACAGCATCATTTTGAAGTCCCTGTGTGTGTGTGTGTGATAGCACATTACTGTGGATTGTCAGTGGACTGGATACCAACATCACTCTGTGTACGGAAGTAAATTGAGTTGTGTGCTACTCAGTTATTCACCCAACCATCCGCTGTGTGACTAAATGGGAAATAGTTAAAATTGGCGTCAGTTAAACATAGAAGCATCATACGGTAATATAGCTCGTGTACGGAATACACTGGTCTAATAATACGGTGGTAATAGTTGCAATTGGCGTAATTGCTGTACGTCGTGCGTACCGTAAGGACGTATTGTTGTACGTATTACGTGTCGTGAGAACGTCACGGGGGGCACGTAATTGCTGTACGCGTGTACGTATTTCTGTACGTCGTGCGTACCGTGACGACGTGACGTGGCCGTGAGATGGTGGGCACGCAGACGGACCCCCGGGGGCGCGCCGCCGCCACCGTCGCGGCGCCGGGCGGCGGGGACTCAGCGGCGGCGGCGGCGGACGTAGACGAGAAGCCGCCTGGCGGAGGAGGGAGGAACTGCTGCAAGAAGGTGGGTTGTGGTGACCGCCAAGCACATTGCAGTATTGTCATCTCTTTCTCTTGAAACTAAGTCCCTTCTTTCTTATCACGTTTTGAACGTGGACATATAGTTCAGTTTTCCTTGACCCAACAAGTTGCTGGAGTTTTTGCTGAACACTTGACACAAATGTCCGTGGCCAAGCAAACCCTGTCCCTCCCATGCATGCTGAGGCATGCTCACGCCCCCCCCCCCCCACACACACACCCACCCACCCCAATCACGTAGCCGGGGCCTGTGGACTGTTGTGTTCGTTTGCACCAGACATCTACATTAAAAAAACTCTATTGAAATATAGGAAATACATTACAAGCATTACAATACGCTACATTGTTAACATCATTAAATCTACAACTTTATCTATTGGCACGTACACATTGTAATTATACGCTGATATCTAGATTATATTGGTAAGAGATTATATCCATCTTCTTGCTCCCCATGCTCCGGCGGCAGTTGGTCAACTTCCTACACCCCCTCAGTTGGAAGGAAACTTGGAGAAAGAAACCTCCAATGTCCTTAGGCAGATCCAGGGAGGGGCGCAGGGGGCACCCCCCCCCCCTTCCCCACCAAAATACTTCATTTTCGTAGAGTTCTCGGCATGTCCGCCATCGATTGCGCGTACAAAACCCATGCCAATCCCTCAAGTGCGCGCCCCCCCCCCCCCTTAAATTTCCAAAAACCTGTTAATATGTCCGCCGGCAGGTGCTGAAGTTCGTGTTCTCGCACGTGGGCCTGTGTGGCATGGTGGTGGCGTACGCCGTGGTCGGCGGCTTCATCTTCGAGCACCTGGAGCAGACCAATGAGAAGATGGAGTGCGAGAAGGCGCGCGACAAGTACGCGCCCGAGCAGAACCACACGGCCAACAAGGTACGGTGACCAGAAGGTCGTGGCTTCGATTCCCGGTTGAGTCTGAGGGTGGGTGTTGAGATAACTCGTACTACCTGAATAGTTGCACACAGCTTCGTGGTACCTATTGTATTATGGCTGTGGTCGGGTGGATATAGAACTTGTGCAGAAGGTCGTGGCTTCGATTCCCGGTTGGGTCTGGTGGTGTGAAACTCCCACCTAAATAGTTACCCACAGCTCCGTGGCACTTACACGTTAATTAGGTACAGGTCGTTGGGCTGAAAGCGTGAGTGAGTGATCGTTTGATTGATTTAGCATTGTGCGCTGAATGTGCTGCCGGTGCAAGCATATCATAAATGATCAATTGGCTAGTAAGTGTGCCAATGACCGGGTGTAATATGTAAAGTCGTGAGACCGGAATATTCGAATCATGACTATAAACCACCATATTTACATTTACATTTACAACGTCTCTACTAAGATCGGTGGTGTCAATACAGAGATGATCTTGATTGGAGGTTATTCTGTATTCAGGATGGAAGCCACGTATGAGGCAAGGGAGGCAACATTTTTTTCTTTGTTTTATGTTTTTTTCTAATATTTTGGTGGGTGGGTTTGTTTGTTGTTGTTTTTTTGTTTTGTTTTGTTTTGTTTGTTTGGTTTTGTTTTGTTTTGTTTTTTTTGTTTTTTGGGGGGGAGGGGAGTTTTTAGTTCAGATCCCGAATGAACCTGACCTTCAATATCTCTGTTTTAAGGATACTTTTTTCTGTTGGATGCTATTAAAGGGGTCTAAATGCCAAACTTTTAACTTTTGTACGGAAAGCGTGCTCTAATCGCCCTAGAAAAGCTGTGCGCCTATGACGTTTACCTGCATCCTTGCCCAACATATTTTGCTTTCCATTTTTTGCAATCCTGGCTACGGCCCTGGTATTGTAACTGTAAATGTGATCACTTACAGTAACGATTCACTGTTATCGAGTGACTTCAAATTCACCCCAGGTCACTGGAATTATAGTAGTAGTAAAATTGTTTATTTAAATGTCAAATGTCCTTGTACATACATTAAAACAGTGAATTCAATTACAATGTATTGTTACAACAATGACATACTGCCAAATTTGGCATACTAGACACTGTTATACATTAATACATTACTTTAAAAACCTCTTAAACATTAGTTAAAACACCTCCATTTAGCCTGCCTCAAGGTAGTGCAAATGTGAATGTAAAGGTGCTTATAGTGGACACTCATATATGCACATGTTTAATACATAATATTCCATGATTTCAGCTAGTTTTGTGCGTATGTTTGCAAAGCTTACGGAAGAGCTTTCAAATCATTCGGGCTCTTCATCAGTCTGCCACGTATCTACATGTAGTCATGGCGGGTAAGGTGCTGGTGTAGATGGCAGATCACGTGATGCCGAAGGGACATACGGCAGCCTGGCGAACAACCAGTATGGCTCGAAAGCATCAAGTAACCAGCCATCTGCACCATGGCAGCAGCCGCCGATGCGGCAGACTGTTGAAGAACCAGGATGGTTTGAAAGCTCTATCTTGACAAAAATACGCACAGAAGTAGCTGAAAACATGGAATATGCAATCCATGTGTTCATTTCTACTGAGGTGAAGGTGCATATGCGGCTGTTGCTTAGCGGACGTCGCCACCAAAAAGCAGCATCTCCTAAAAACCTGGGTTAATCATCAGCACGTCTACGTGTGGATGCGTGCAAATATTATCAGCTCTATTCACGATCAGCATGAGACGGGAGGCAATATTGAGAAATCCCCATACAGTGTGTGAGAGGGGGATCCCTGTCTCCTTTTGATCCCCTGGCGTGGCACGCGCTGCCGCATCCGGCTCCCATTGATTATCACTCGCGCTCCTAATCCCCTACTCTGGATCAACATGGATCCGCCATCAATCAAGCCTGTTGTTTGTGGTTTTTTCCCCAATGAATATCAGCGTGGCAGCTGACGCGATACAGCAGAGCGCAGGCCAATGTACACCCGGCGTACTACCCTGTTATTGCCCGTTGTGTGGAGAGCTGACCTCGGGGGGGGTGTCTCTCCTCAAAAATGGGCATGGGTGTGCCATTTTGAATGTCGAAACGGTACCCATCGATATACTAATTTGGCATAAAAAAGTGACCCATGTCTATACCTTGACGCTGAAAAAGTGACCCACGTCTATACCTATTTAATAATGAAACTACATACTGTCAACATTTTATCAACAAAATATCTAAAAAAATCATATCAGTATCAAACAAAATGAAACTTATACTAACAATATCTACATTTAATTTCAAACCCATATCTATACCAAAAATCACAAAATTTAGTCCTATATCTATACCAAAAATCACAAAATTTAGTCCCATAACTATACCAAAAATCACAAAATTTAAACCCATGCATGTAGCTATACTACCCCCCCCCAACTATATGGATCAGCGTGTGCATTGAATGAATGCAATAACAAACAGCTAATCCTTATCAATAAGCGATGACGCGCCATTTGACGGCAGCGTCATTAGCTAATTACTCGTCAATAATCGATGATGACATCATGATCATTGCGCATGCGCATGGCGTTACCGGGTTGTACAGCAAAACCCCGATATGTGGGACACCTGTCAGACAGGGACACTTTATCACACTACTATCTGGCAAAGCGTTATTCACCATGATGCCAACCCTTCCGCCGTGTCGCAGCTTGGGATGACTTGGGGTCGTGAGTTCGAATCCCACCTGGGTCACTTGATATAATCATTCGGAAGCTTGGGATTGTAACATATTGTCTTCCGCTATGTCTAGTAGATAGTTATATGCTTGCTAGAGAGATATGAGAGAGAAGCTTGGAAACGCATGACAAGTGACCAGTCCTACGGGAGCTCGGCTGATCGTGCCCTAGCATTGTTGCTGTGAATATCTCCACCCCAGCTGAATTGGCTGACTGAGTAAGTGGCTTCAGTCACTGCACGGCGAATGAGCAGTATAAGGCCACATGCAGTAGAACCTCTATATTGGAGGGGAATGGGGTCTCCTTATAAGTGTCCATGTTGGTCTCTTCCTTACAACAATGTGAAGGGTTGAAAGCTATCAATGTGCTTAATAACTTTAGGCTCGAAAGTAGCGTTTAAACAATTTGTTAAAAGTGGGGGGATGAAATATTATTATGTGCCATTTGGGCGTTTAGTTGTGTTGCTGTGTGCTGTAACTCTGACCCCTGACCTCAGCCTGCTGTGTCTGACCTCTGACCTCAGCCTGCTGTGTCTGACCTCTGACCTCAGCCTGCACTATCTGACCTCTGACCTCAGCTTCCACTATCTGACCTCTGACATCAGCCTGCTGTATCTGACTCCTGACCTCAGCCTGCTGTGTCTGACCTCTGACCTTAGCCTGTTGTATGTGACCTCTGACCCCAGCCTGCTGTATCTGACCTCTGACCTCTGTGTTGTAGCTGTGGCAGATCGCCGCCAACTTCCGGGAAGACGACGGCATGGAGTTCGCGCTGCACGAATTCCAGAAGGTACAGTGCTGCGTCTGTCTACTGCATGTGTCATGTATCAATCCAAAGTTATGAAACTGCATACCCCCTTTCATTTTCATTTTAGACAGGTTTCAAGACTGAGGTCTCCTTTTCAAAACTTGAAACTAAAACGAGTATGCAACTTCGTAACTTTGGACTGATACATGATACATGTAAGTGGCATTAAACAACAACAAAACTACAAATGAAACCATATGCTACGTACCAAATACATACAGTCATGTTGAGTATCTACTTATTGGCACCGTGTACAAACTGTCAACTTATGACACTCATACGTACTAAAATGATATTATACCAGATAACATACCAGCCTTTGATCTCAGCCTGCTTTATCTGACCTCTGACCTCAGCCTGCTCTATCTGCCCCCTGCCCCCAGGTGCTGACGACGTTCCGGCAGACGGTACTCGACCTGGGCTACGACGGGCGCAACTGCTCGGCGTACGGGGAGCCGGGCGGCCCGCAGTACAAGTGGTCGTTCCCCGGCGCCATGCTCTTCTCCGTCACCGTCATCACGACTATTGGTGAGTCAGCATCACCACCATTGGTGAGTCTGCATCACCACCATTGGTGAGTCGGTATCACCATTGGTGAGTCGGCATCACCATTGGTGAGTCGGCATCACAATTGGTGAGTCGGCATCGGTCGGCATCACCATTGGTGAGTCGGTATCACCATTGGTGAGCCATGAAAAAAAACATGATAATGCCATGTTGTGGGTGAAAGAGATTTGGGTTCCCCTATATTACACATACACAGGTCCTGCTGACTATTTCTAAACCCGCCCTACCAACTGTTGTAAACGTATCTTTTGTATATACAGATAACGCTTGCTACTTCGTACATTTGAGTCTAACACTATATTTCTGGCTGTACTAATAACCGATGGATAAAAGCAATTGGCTATTATTGTGATAGGATGAAATCAGTCAAAGCATAACATGACTGCCATACAATGCAGCGTGGAGTGGGATATTTTGGGTCGCAATGCTTTTAGTGGATGTCACTGCAGGTCCATGAATAATTGACAATGTCAGGCGAGAGTCTGGCAGTGTCAGTAAATAGGCAGCGAGTTACAATGCGGCGGCGCCGGCGCCGGCGGCAGCAGCAATGATAGCAGTAACAGTGCAACGTCCGAAAACACCACCTCTCTATTGGGACCACTTCTGTAACGAGACCGTGCTTACGTCCCCAAACTGCCGTTATGTACAGCACGAACCTTGATCGCTCTGTTGGGACCACTGAAGCTACCCTTGGGAATGTGTGTGTGTGTGTGTGTGTGTGTGTGTGTGTGTGTGTGTGTGTGTGTGTGTGTGTGTGTGTGTGTGTGTGTGTGTGTGTGTGTGTGTGTGTGTGTGTGTGTGTGTGTGTGTGTGTGTGTGTGTGTGTGTGTGTGTGTGTGTGTGTGTGTGTGTGTGTGTGTGTGTGTGTGTGTGTGTGTGTGTGTGTGCGTGCGTGCGTGCGCGCGTGTGTCTGGGGGAGTAAACAGAGAGGTTTCACTGTACGGGGTAAAAAAAAGTGTCCCCTTAACAGCAGCAGCAGCACGCTCTGTTTCCTGTGGCCTTTATTACGGAGCGAGCGGCACTTTGGGGGTTGTGATGAGGAACGGGCGAGCTACACGGCAACTCCGCCAGGCCGTTGGGAGGGGGGGGGGGGGCAGTGGTGGAGAGTCACGTCAATATGAACACAGTTTGGATGTAATTATCTATCAAATCAAGTCGTTTGTGTTTAACATAGAGGAACGTTTTCTTGTTTCAAACTAACTTACTTGCCTCAAAGGAAATCCCAGTGCCTATGCTGGATGACCATTGTAGATGAGTTGCCCATATGAACATTTTGACAGACAATCGGAGCACTAAAGATGTGCATTTACATGGTCGAGTATATCAGGCAGACAATTCAATTAAAATGAAGTTCGCAGACCTGCATACTGTTTACAATCGAGACCACGTTTACACTACATCAAATGTTCTATGATAGCAATGGGGAATGCGCAGCTTGATATGAGATAATAAATCCGCATGAGCCCGCACGTGTATGGATTTGAAAAACTACTATTTTACCCATGATTGCCATGGGGTCTGATGTACGCTGTTGTTGGTCTATATTGTACATAGTCTTGACCATCGTGATTCAATGTTGTAGACTTTTTTTCTCACCGTATCAGACTTTCTGCTTTGGAGACCACTTTTCTTCGACTTTCACCATATCACTTACGGTGGATTCCTAGTAAAATAGATGTAAGTATAGTTTACTGTACTTTTTACTAATAATAAGCTTGGATTTTCTGTCTTATTATATATGACTTAATACGGGTACTAATCTTATCTAATGATATAATATGGTTTGATCAATTACAACATTTGTTATGAAGCAATTAGTGAAGATTTTATAACTTGCACAAATATAACTGCGACCAATATAACTGAGAGAAAACCACAGCAATGATCAGAAATACTATCTAATATCAAAATTCATATAATCATCTAGAAAACCTTGCCTCAAAATGTTTGTATCTATTCAGCTGGACATTTTACATGCATTTCAATTTTGAAAACCACCGATTTTCCGAAACTTCTTGTCAATCAATACAAAGGCATTTCATGATTAAAAAAATCAAAATCCTTATCAGGTTTTTCTCAGAACGCATATATCTTCGAATATATCGACATAGATGAAGTGAAATAGGGGCGGGACGAGTACTGAAAATTGAACTCGAGTACTCAATGTATAAAACTCGACTCGTACTCGAGTACTCGATCTTTTGATTACTCACTTACTTTGTTGTCGTATGTACATGTGCTTGCCATTTTCAAATTCAACTTATTCAACTGATAATATCCTTGTAATCCTATAATCTAGTAACAATGTCCTATCCTGATAACTGCAGTTGTGTTTATACCAAAACATTAGGAGATATAACAGTTCTCACAACAATCTTACCTTCAAAAATTCCTCACTTTCAAAGAGAATGTTAACTTTGATAATGCCTTCTACAGCTCGCCAAGTAGTAACCACTACTACTCAGTTATGTGGCTTCTCACAACTTTGACTACTTTACTGCTCTCACAACTCCTCATTTCAGTTCATGCAACAAAGATGCTTGCGTCAAAGTGTCATATTTTGGCTGCTAACATAGGCCATTTAACACCAGTTGCTTTAGAACAAAGAATTGAGAACTAAATCCATAATGGCAATAGCGTATTAACGGACAATATTGTACATTCGAGTACTCGAGTGTCAAAAGTGTACTCGAGTATAATGGCATAACTCCTCGAGATCGAGTACTTGATTACTCGTGCCGCCCCTATATGAAGACTTGCTTTCACAGTAGAAATTTGCTCCCAAACATTCATTAACTACACAAATCTATTTTTTGTTATATCGGCCTTTTAACATTAAATATATAACCATATATTACCACTAGTTGACGTCCATGAATGTATCATATTAGGAAAGCTATTGATGACAAAAGATTCATTTACAAAGTATGCTGTGTGCAGGGGGGGGGGGGGGTGAGAATCAATTCACCAACATTTTTCCCAAATCACCGCTCACCAGTACAATTCATTGTCTTTCACCAATCACAACAAATTGTAATTGAATGGGTTGCATCACATTTCACACACTTAAATACAGGCAATTCACAATTCACGCTCAAGATTTAGTGCAAATCACCAATCACCGTCCTTGTAATGATCACCAGTCACCAATAATAGGTTCCATCACATTTCACGCACGTAAAATACGCACGATTCACGCTCTAGATTTAGGGCAAACCACCAATCACATTTTTGCTATATGACCCTCCTAGGTTACGGTAACATCGCGCCGGCCACGTTCTGGGGCCGTCTCGTCTGCATCGCGTACGCCGTCCTCGGCATCCCGCTCATGCTGCTCTGCCTCGCCAACATCGGCGACGTGATGGCCGACGTCTTCAGGTTCATGTACACGAAGGTACGGTGCATGCGTCACCATGAGGAGGGGGGGGGGTAAAAGGAATATAGAAATCCCATATCTCTCTTCTTTGGCCCTTTTTTCCCCTTATCCCTCGTTTAGGGGCCTTTTTCCCCTTATCCCACTACTTTGGAGATCCCTTATCCCTATTTTTTGGCTCCTTTTCCCTTATCGCTCCTTTTCCCACTTATCCCACTTCCCTATAACCCCCTCCCCACCGCGGTGACCCGGGGGGTTAGCATCAATCAAAGTCAGCTTCTTGTGAAATGTACTGAATATTATTGATTTATGCCATAAAGTGTACATAAAACCGGGTCACCGCGTCACACACGGTTGAACATTGAGGATGGCCCGGTAACCCTGGGCCACCGGAAGCTACCCTGGGCCACCGGAAGCTTAGGTCGGGCATTGTTGGGGCAAACCCTCTCGTTGTGTTAGTGGCAGCCACAATGCTATATACATGTACTTTTCTATGTGGCTATGAACATTTTGATTTTGATTTTTGAGGCTACTGTGGTGAGTGTTTAAAATGGGGCACGAAATGTCAAATCCCAGCTGCATTTAGCCTTGTTAAATGCTACAGTGCAACCTCTCAGTAAGGGGCAGAAGCTTGAGTACAGAAAAGTGTCACCGTTAGTGAGGTGTCTATTAGTGAAATATTTTGGTAATATTGTATAGCAAATAGGAGAAGGATAAAGTGTCTCTGAGTACGAGTTGTCCAGGTATTAGGGAGGTATCCACATGATCAGGTTCTGATGTGTGTTGTTCATGTACAAACAATGAACGATGTCATTGTCGCAGTACTTGCATAGTCAATATTGCATTTCTCCGATGGACCGTTTATAGTTTAGGGTGCTGGGAGGATAATCGTTCCTTCGGTATAAAAGCTATGGAAATGTGATCAATTGTCAAATCTAATCGATCCTTTCATATTAGAAGAGAAACATGTAAGCTCTGACTCTTTTAGTACAGTTAGCATTTGAAATTGATAAATGGCTGTCATTATACGTTAATGCATCAATGTTTTCCCACAGTACAACCAATTGTATATCAATAATGCATGTGCAATGAAATGTGGTTGAGAATTGTGTTAATCAAGAGTGTTATTAGAGCATATCCCCATTGAGTAATTAACGCAATATATGCAAAACTAATATGCATGCAATAGCAACCAATGTTATATATGCTACCATAACGGAACAAACCAACGAGACCTCTGTATCAAATTCTGAAACTGGGCCCTCCTTGCAGGAACTGAAAAGTCACGGAAATGAACACTAGATGGTTGTGTTTCTACATCAAATGCATCAATCCTGGATTTCAAATTGATATCTCTCACTTACATAGTTTCCAAGCAACACCCAATACACAATACCGGTGTGAAATACAGCATGAGAGACAACTTGCTTGAAAGACATAATTGAATTCAGATTTTTTTATAAGTAGGCTTGTTAATCTTTAGATTTTATCACTACCCAAGATGGAAGATAGATAATTCTACATAACAGGAATGGATTTAGCACACCAAAATTTTACTGAAACCATTGTATAAGTGAGGCTCTACCAGCATGACTGTGAAATGCTTGGCAAAATAAAGGTACACGTCCTTAATTCTATGTGCTAATATAATCATACTCTAGACAATACAATAGACTGGTCGGCTGGTCTGAAATTCTAACATCAAAAGGCATTTCGTGTTAAAAGTTGATTTACGTACTTCTTAAGTTAATTAGAGGATGCCGAATCCATTTTGGTGTCTGCCGCATGCTACAACCAATTAAAAGTCACCAAATTACAACAAAATGCCCTTCATCCACATGATTGTTCACATGAATTGTGGGCATATATTTGTAGAAAATGCTTTTAGCATAAATCGTTACGCTTCTTATTATATACATTTCAAAATATGTAATTTGCGTTCTAGATGGACACCAGTTTTTGGTGGCCAAAATTTGCTGTAGATGGCTGCCATTTTTCAATATAGCAACTGTTTCTGGCATTAGAATATTTCTTGTTTTGTTGGAGCCTGACTTGAAGCACTGACTGTTTGCAGGTGTGCTGCTGCGGCTGCTGTCGGCGTCGCGCGAGGCGAGTGGAGACAACAACAGACGCTGACCCTGATGGGGGACGCGGCCAGACACCGGAGGCCTGGAAAACACAGTACGTTGCCCAGCAACAGCAACAGCAACAAAAGCACCAGCAACAAAAGCAGTCGAACCCCAAACCACCCGGCGTGGTGGACGATGGTGACGACGAAGACGACGATGATGACGAGTCGGCTGTGAGCGTGCCACTGACCATGACGCTGGCCGTCATTGCGGCCTACATCTTCATGGGGGCTCTGCTGTTTGGCGTCTGGGAGACATGGAGTCCACTGCAGGTGCACTGTCACTATATTCCTCACGAACTGTGTTTGTAAAAAGATAAAAGGCATAATCTCCAATGAAGACCACTTCAATGCAGAGATCACCCGCCCCTACTATAATTTCCTCTTTCGCAATTCCAATGCTGAATAAAGTGACAACCTTCTAAGGACCACTTCTCCATTGAGCCCATTTGAAGCTGTGCTTTGCTTGTCCTTCAGGCTGCGTACTTCTGCTTCGTGACGGTGTCGACGATCGGGTTCGGCGACGTGGTCCCGGGCTCGGCGGACCTGGAGACGGAGGCCGACCAGTGGAAGATGGTGGGCGCTGCCGTCTACATGGTACTCGGCATGGCCGTGCTCTCCATGTGCTTCTCACTCATACAGGTGCAAACCACACTTTGGCTTTTACAGTACTTCTTTATTAAATGATATTTGCTCCACATGGTTGGTTGAGAAAGAGCACAATATGCAAAGGCAACTGCATCAATGGACTTTGAAAAGAATTTTAGAGTTTAGAATTATTTCTCATTTTCTCAAAGCCCATTGATGCCGTTGCCTTGGACAATATATTCATGCCAGTCTTTGGATTTTAAAATATTGCTTTTTAATGATATTTGCACCGCATGGTTGTTTAAGAAAGGGCACAATATGTTCAAACCAGGCTTAGGATTTTAAAATCCGTTTTTAATGATATTTGTTCCACAAGGTTGGTTGAGATAGATAACAATATGTCTGAGCATGCAAGAGCCACACGCATGAGTTCTACACTTTCAATTTACCCATGTACACATGTCCATGCATGTAGAGTTTCTTGTCTTCGACTAAGTACTCTCATTTTGTCACCAGGAGGAGATTGTGGCCAAGTTCCGCTGGGTGGGCGAAAAGCTGGGAATCGTCGAGGTCAGCCACCCAGAAGACAACGACGATGAGGACGGAGACGCCAAGAACATCAGAGAGAGCAATGTAGCACCTGTTGTAACACCTGCCACACAGAAACCCCCACATCCCTCAAAGGCGGCAGCCATGTACCGTGGAGGTGTGGGTGCAAAGGCCCCTGCACCAGCAGCGGCCACACCCGGCAAATACTGAGCATGATGTTCGTACAACATTGTCATCATAACCAGAGGACCTCGCAGCAGCAACGACAGGCTTACGCAGTGCTTCGAATAGGCAGTCTTATAGCGTCTTACAGTGAATATATGTTCTTTGATATCAAAACAAGCCATCAATTATTTCGCTTCTCTACACGCATAGCATATCTGATGTCAAACGCTTTGTGAAATGTCCACTTAACAGGTGATTACAGGCTGCTGCTGTGGAACTTGAATCATTTGCTGAGGATTTGTTTGGGTTTCGTGTTTTGTTTCCGTATCCTAACATGCATGTTCATGCAGAAATAAAAACTTTTTTTTATACTTGAGCAAGTATAGCAAGAGCTCTAAATTGACCTAATATCAGTCCTATTCTTATTGCTTAATGAACTTTCATATTTATTGTAATATTAATATAATTGCATTATTTGTATACAGTTAGAGTCATCTATCTTCTTGCCATATATTGATTTCAAAGTCTTGACTCTGGCTGTATCAAACCGTACCATGGTTAGGACTGCTTAGAATTTGTAAAATGTTTCTGGGCGATTGCAACACATGCACTGTATATCTATTTGCAAATTTTGAATGTGTGATATCTTGTAAAACAAACCTGAATATAAACTTGCAAATTCTTGGTCACCTCATTTAAATTACGATAATGTGACATACTACATCTATTATGGTGTACACACTTTATATATATTCTTTTCCCATAATATTAATGTAATCTTGTATGAAATTGCATAAAGATATCTAATTGTTTTCGTGCTATTACCATCGGAGATACCCTGTAACACTAGTATTCATGAACATCGCTTTTGTTACTTCTATAGATGTTTTCTACTAATAGATCAATATTTTTTAGAACGTTTACTCTTAAGTCATAAATGAATAATTCAAACTGTCGCATAATCAGATCTGTTGTTTCGGCCAACAGCAACTCATTAATTGAAAGTTTATCACCATTTTGTGCGTCTGTTGAGTGTTGACCGAGGCAAGGAAATTAGAATAGTGTTTGCAGACATAATCAAAGCTTTTGATCGCCTTGGTCAAAAGGACTCCTTTACAAGTTCAAGAAAATGTGGTATTGGCAGATGGCTAATTCAGTGGTTCAAGCAGTATTGTTTTGCAAGATCAATATCAGTAAGTAGTTATAAATGGCCAATCTTCTGATTGGGGTACCCCTATGGCTGGAGTCCCTCAGGGGTCGTTACTTGGTCCCTGTGCTTTTTTATATACCTCGATGAAACAATTCCTGTTGTATGTGACTGTGCTATTAGTCTGTTGCAAATGATTATTCAAAGCATCATATACAATATGTAAGTATTTGTATACTATTGTCGAGCAGGTTAAATCCACAATATTCTCCAACTCACTGATTGCAGCGTAAGCATAAACTATTTGATTTTTTGTATGCTCCTTGGCTGTGTGTGGTTCAACAATACGAGCGCATCCAGGCAGCCATTTTGAAATTCAAGATGGCAGCTGAAATGATGAAAGAGCATATTAAAATTGACAAAACTTGAAAAGTTGACGCTTTTGAACAAAAGTGAACGATTCTTCAAATTTTGGACCTAACAGCCCATACTCTGTGTTGTATTTTGCAGGCTACGGTCACATCGCGCCCAAGACGTACTGGGGCCGGCAGGTGTGCATCGCATACGCTCTGCTCGGGATCCCCCTCATGCTCCTGTGTCTGGCCAACATTGGCGACGCCATGGCAGACATGTTCCGCTTCATCTACACAAAGGTTCGCTTTACAATGAGCATTTTGCTACTCTGTACTTGGTGAGGGTTTAATGTGATTCCAAGTGATAGGAGCGAATTCAGACACATATTTAAAAGTAGTACTCTTTTTGTGTCAAAATAGTACTCTTCGCTGAGATAGATTCTAGCTGTAAATAGACAGAAGTATATTTATAATTCTTTTCCATGTAACTTCATTGGTTATCATGATCCAGAAGTATCCGATAACCCAAAAGTGTTATCACCCATGTTCGAATATAGTCTAATAGGGATGATACTATGGTTATCATGCTCGCACTACTTTTTTCACATTTTTGGTACAGTGTACAGTTGTAATTGTTTAGAAATGATAATGATAGATACAAAGGCGGGTTCGTTTTGTAACACAAAGTGTTTCATCCGGATTCGTTCTTGTGGCGCATCAGGCTCGACCTTCGGGTTCACCGTGGAACGTCTCAAGAACTCACCTGATAAGATAAATCCTGTTATAAACTCACCCGGTTTTGACGTAGGCCTACTATGTACAATACGGCACATTGGTTGTTGCATATGTAACCAACAGTGGCTGGTGTGCTGCTACTAAGGTCGACATTGCGAGAGTGCAGTTCCCCGCCGTTGGTGAGACACAAGAGGCCTGAACTGGCCCCCGTTATGCCACCACTCATGCCATGTGTCATATTTGGACCGTCGTTTGCGCAGATTTGTTGCTGTGGCTGGTGCCGCCGGAAGAAGCCCGTGGACCAGGCCGCCACCTCCCCGGGAGCCGCCCGCCCCGCCCCCGCCAGCTCCACGGCCGCACAGCCCCAGACGCCTGAGGCATGGAAGGAGCAATTTGCGCTCCACCAGGCAGCAGCCACAGGTGCGGCAGAAATCAACCAACTAGCAATGTCGATTATTGTAGCCGCTCCGTGTATGGTGTCTGTACTATGGTAGATGTGTGAAAATTATTGAAGTTCACACACAGATCGTTCAATGTGATTTGATTTGAATTACACTTGTTAACTTTTTGAAATAGCTATTAAAGCTTGAAACCTGGAGACTGTAGCTATTTGGTTTGTCTCTGTGCCGCCAGGCGGCGTGTCGGTCGTGGACGATTGGGAGGACGACGACGACGACGAGAGCGACACGAGTGGCGAGGAGGCGGCCATCGTGATCCCGCTCACCATCACCATCAGGTGAGCAGAAGCTGAGATAGATAAGATTAGATTTATTCAGGAAAACATGTACAGTAGAACCTCTCTATTAGGACCACCTCTGTATTGAGACCACCTCTATAATAAGACCACTTTTCATGGACCCAAAACTTCATAAAGTTACCAAAGCTAACCTCTGTATAGAGAGCACCTCTCTATTGAGACCACCCAACACTGGTCCCAAAAGTGGTCCTAATAGAGCATAGGTTCTACTGTACAATCAAAATATAAATAAATATAATATAAACACAGGTCAAAATTGTCACACGATGCGCCTGGGATAATACGTATATGAAAACATAGAAAAGTACTGCATATAATTTACAATGTGGTCCTTTAAAGCATCACATGAGCTGGACCAGGCTCTCTTATGCATTGACAGGAAAGTAACTCCCCTTTTGTAGATCTAGTGAAGTATTGTTGTGGAGATTCGCATGTTTTGTGGCGTAGTTTGTATAGCGCTGGCTTTGTTGGCTAGTCGCTAAGCGGCGCAGTCGACCCAGAGGTCCGGGGTTCGATCCCCGCCCAGGCCAAGTCAAAGACTGTATAAGTCTACTTGGTTCTGAATGTACTAAAACGTACCATGCATGTTAAACCTCAACTATAACCCTACTAAATCCCCTCTTGTAACTTGCTACTCGCCAAAATGAAATCCTGTGCATGCAGTCACTAACACTGTCCTGCCCTCGCCGCCCTCAGTGTGATCGCGGGCTACATCTTCCTGGGAGCCACCATCTTCGCCATCTGGGACGGATGGACACTCACCGACGCGTCCTACTTCAGGTGCTCGCTCACTCACTCACACACTCACTCACTCACTCACTCACTCAAACACTCACTCAAACACTCAAAATCATCATTTCCATTGGTTTTACACTCGTCATTGTAATAATGCACTTTTAAACGAAGTTTGAAGCAAAAACTTGGCAAACAATAATGAATATCTAATAAGAGGCTGGAGTCTCACGAAAGACACTTTCTATCACACTACACACAGGCAGATCCAAGCTTTCAGAAAAGAGGGCGCACTGAAGGGATTTTATGTTTTGTACACGCGATCGGTAGCGAACATACCAAAAACTCTATGAATATATAATAATATTCCGTTGGAAAAGAATGGGTGCGCCCCTGCCCCCCAAACACACATACACACGCACAGGATCTGCCTATGCTACTAGCGTCCCACTCCCGCCCGCTGCCCCCAACAGCGCACGCAGTGCCGATAAGTTATACAGCTGATATGTTCATTTGTTAAACAAATATGTGTTAAGAACAATATACCAATATTATATGTAATGAATAGATATAATATGTATTGTCAATTCATTTCTATATATGTATATGTCAAATGTTCATCGTCTTTGGTTGTACTGACACTGTTAGTTGCCAATAAAATCTTCTTATTCTTCTTCTTATTCTTATTATTTGTTTCAGCTTCGTCACGGTGTCGACGATCGGGTTCGGCGACCTGGTGCCGGGACAATTCGGCGCCGGCGGCTCGGACCACAGCACGGGGCCGCTGCTCGCCATCATGGTGAGGCATAGCTTATCAGTTATTTGTTTATTTATTTATCTATTTATTTATTTGGTTTGTTTGCTTGTTTATTTGCTTATTTATTACTTTGTTTGTTTTTCATTTATCTATTTGTTTATCTATCCATCTATTTATTCATCTATTTATTTATCTATTTATTTATTTACTTATTTATTTATCTATTCGTTTATCTATCTATTTATCTTTTTATTATTTTCATTTTTATTCATTTATCTATTTATATGTCTATTTATTTATCCTTTGATCTATTTATTTATTTCCATATTTATTTGTTTATCTATTTGTTTGTTTATTTATTTATTCATTTTTTTACTAATTTATTCATTTTTCTATTCATTTATTTATCTATTCATTTATTTATTTATCTATCTATCTATTCGTTTATCTATTTATCTATTTATTTACATATTTACTTATTAGTTTACTTATTCATTTTTTGTATGCTTGTTTTGTTTTATTTTATTTATTAATCTATTTTATCATTGTTTGAATTCCATGTAATACCTACTTTCTATGCCACATAAATAGTAGTTGGTTATATCCATTTGAATACATACATTTTTATCCATGTGCAGTTTTTCATTTCTTCATGATTAATCTATATGTGTTAATCATTTCTCTATACAAATATCATGAAATGTACCCCAAAATTGTGTTTGTCAACATTGAGTTATTTTGTAAAACGGATACTAATAATTCTAAAATCATAAGTTGTTACGACCAACATGTCAAGTGTATAAAAAAATTAATGATTCGTCCTATCAAAGGAAGCATTTGCTTTGCATGTCCCTTTAACAAGCTCTACCCAAAAATTGTGTTTGTCAACATTGAGTTATTTTGTAAACGGATACTAATAATTCTAAAATCATAAGTTGTTACGACCAACATGTCAAGTGTATAAGAAAAATTAATGATTCGTCCTATCAAAGGAAGTATTTGCTTTGCATGTCCCTTTAACAAGCTCTTAACAGCTATTGACATTGTTAATGATATGTCCCTGTTAGCAAGGATTGTTAACTGTTTGTTTCTCTTTTGCACACCTTGTTTCAGGTGTACATGTTGTTCGGCATGGCCATCATCTCCATGGCCTTCTCCTTGATACAGGAGGAGATTGTCTCCAAGTTCCGCTGGCTCGGTGAGAAGATGGGCATCATCGAGCATGACGGTACTAAAGATACTGAAGAATCCAGTACTGCTGACAGCAGTGGCACTTCTGACGTCAACAATAAGCAGATGTTCACACCAGCTAGAGCCAGTCTACCCAATGACTACTCCGTCAATCCAGATGAGCGTAACGATCAGAGAGTGGCGCGTGTAAAGCGCCTCAACGCGGCACCATTGGCAGCGGCGAGGGATTCTCCATTTAGAATGAAGAACACAGGAGCAAACGATGTGAAGAAAAAAGGAGCAAACGATGTGAAGAATGCAGGAGCAAATAATGTGAAGGGCACAGGAGCAAAGGATGTGAAGAACACAGGAGCAAACAATGTGAAGAGCACAGGAGCAAACGATGTGAAGGGCACAGGAGCAAATAATGTGAAGGGCACAGGAGCAAATGAGGTGAAGAACACAGGAGCAAATTATGTGAAGAACACAGAAGCAAACGATGTGAAGAACGCAGAAGCAAACGATGTGAAGAACACAGAAGCAAACGATGTGAAGAACACAGGAGCAAACGATGTGAAAGGCACAGGAAGCAATGATGTCAGCGTCCGGCAGCCCAAGCCAGCTGGCGTGTCTCAAGCACGAGTTCAGTTGTCAAAAATGTAGACTGCTCACAAGCAAAGTTATCTATCATTAACAAAATCAACTGACGGAACTGACAGCGCAAGCGAATGTGCAGAGCTCAATATAGCTGCTGGCAGCTCCCAGTGAATTGTTTCATAAAATAAACTGATGAAACAGTCAAATTGTTTGCTTGAAACACAATGGATGGCATAGTTACTGTTCTTATACATCATTAATTATTTGATTATAGACTCTATATACAGATTCTAGGTCTATATACAGATTGTAATAACTCAAGTTTGAAAAAAAAAACATTGAAATTATATACAGATTGTATATACATATTATATTAACTCGAGTTTAAAAAATAGATAAGTAAATAAAATAAAATAACTTCGAGATTCCTCAGTCATCAGGATAGTGGAAGGCACACAGTCACCACTTCACTATGTTCCTCAGTCATCGGGCCACTGGAGGCAGGAAACTATAGCACACTCTATGCAGAAGGAATTATACTTTTATCGTGCACGTTTTACTTGGTTGTGTCATTATAACTTGTTACAATCGCCAATCACACAAAATTATCTAATTTCCTCTTAAAACCCATAGAAATTTAAGTCACCAATTAAATAAATCATATTCGTTTTCATAGAAACACTTTTTGGATACCAAGATGTGTGGTGACTTCGTGGCTATTTTTTATTGATGCTAGTATATTTAATGGGTTTCTATGAAAATGAATATGATTTTGATGTCAAACATGCACAGATTTTAACAGTTTGAACAAAATTCAAGCACTTGTCTTTTGGGCGCAATTTAAGCACTGAAACTCAACAACACTGAAGGTATTAATTGTATTTACTGATTGTGGTTTAAATCTATCTTGGCGTTATCAATGCTGCTCTATTATATGCTAGCAATGTTGCGCATTGAGTTGTTGCCTTTTCAATAAATTTTTAACTTTTTATCAATAAAAGGCTCCAATTACTTAAAACAGTCATTGATACTGAATTGTAGTGGGCAGTTAGTCAATGATTAAATTTTTTGCCTGCAGGAAACCAATTTCCCATTCGTTCCGCCTCAAAAAACTAGTTTTCCCCTGTTTCTTCTGCATTTCTGCACCCAATAAAACCAGGGGTGATCACTTGCCACAGAACAGGGGTGCATTTCTCATCCATCTCGGAAGAAATACCCAGTTTCCAGAAGTTTGTCAACCCTGATCAGCCCTACCCTCTGCCTGATATGTAAATATGTCTTCTTCCACCTTATATCTTCTGCCCTGGCCATTTAATGCACTCCATCTTCAAATTTAAGTTGTTATTTTTTTGCCATATAGGAGTGCACATTAAAATCAAATAAGGGAACGATAATAAATAATGATACTGCATGGGAGGGGGGGCGTCCAAAAAGGTGGGGGGTTATCGAACTTTTCTGATTCTCTTTTCTTTTTCTTTTTTTTTTTGGGGGGGGGGGTCGCTGAACTTTTTTTTTATCAAATTCTGTAGCTGTGTTGCAATGAAAAGAATGTTCAAAATACACACAACAGATCATATCGCTGCTATCAAAGCTCAGTATCAAAGCTATGCTTGGTCGACCACTGAGCATAACCTATAATAATATGTACCAGCTAGGGTCTATATGATATATATTCTGGTTTGATGGAGGTTCATTTATCTTGGATTTAATAGACATACATAAATATTTATTTAGTTTAAACAGGATAATACTTCAATTAAATCCATTGAGCTTTCAACAGGACCTCCTGTCTTGATCGCAATGATCCCACTCCAGCTGCGTGACCCCCCCCCCCCCCCCGTGGGTAAGCAAGTTGGTCCATATGTCAAGTAGTCTATGTCTCCCCCCCATTCCTGTTCATTATATATTCTATTAAACCCTGATAGATACAATGGCCAGGTATGTTGGAAATTGTTACCATTACTGCTAAAAGATAGTGCTTAGCCAAAACAATGTTAAATTAATTTGTTCTGTATAAATACTAGTACTAGTATTGATAAAAACCTATATTGACAAAAAGTCTGGCGAAAACCCGGGGCGTAAAGCATTCAATGATGTAATATTCACATGACCTCCTGTTTTAATAAACAGCACAACATGGCGTTTTCTCCTAGATTTCAATGCTAAATGTTTATAATACGTGAAAAATGTTATTTTCCCATGCACTTACAACGAAACAGGCATCATTTATTAATACTAGATCTAGTACTAGTATTGACAGACCAAACACCTTGTTTTGGCTGAGCATATTATCATTTAGCAGTAATGGTAACGATTTCCAACATACCTGGTCATTGTAGCTATCAGGGTTTATTTATTATTTATTTATGTTTTTTCATACACATCCATAATACTATATATACATAGATTACAACGGTCCATAGAAATATTACATACACACACACAAAAAGAATACATAATACATGTTTATATACAATTACAAATTACAAATACAATCGCAGAAAACACAATTACAGAACTTACAAGGCAAAAAGGAAATGAATCAAACTGCAATACATAACAACACATTTTACCGGGGAAACAAAAATTACAATACTAGGCATTACCGGGGAAGTAAAAATTACAATACTAGACATAATACTTAATTCTATCATTCCGTGCAAAAATCACCGCCAATAACCCACGCTGATTGGTCAATCTCCGTGCTCACTTCGTTCGGGTAAATCAGACGTCAGCATGCTCAATTTTGCGATTGACACTCCAATCTCGTGGTCAATTCCTACAATCAAGCTACCATAGATAACAACACATTTTACCGGGGAAGTAAAAAATACTTTACTAGACTTAATAATCAATAATATAGGAGATAACAGAATTAATTAAGGTACCATGAAGGAAAATGCAGGATGAGCATAAAGGAGTTTTAGCCAGTGACACCTGATTCTAGACCTCCATCTCATTTCTGAGTTTAGCACTGAGAGCACAATTTTATTACTTGGGTTCTCAATTTAATAGTATATATCATATAGGAGGGGGTGACACAGAATAGTGGAACATGGAACATGGGTAAAAAAATAGTGGAACATGGGGTAAACAAAATAGTGGAACATGGAACATAGGAAGTCACAGTAGAACATGACAATTCTCTCAATTTTTTCCGCACTTTTGTTCCGATTTTACGGTGTTTTAAGGACCACATTGTATTGCAGTGTCAGTCAATAAAATATATAAAACTCAATTCTATTCCATTTTTACTATATCAAGTGGCCCTGACGGGACTCGAACTCACGACCCCAAGGTTGTGAGACCAGAATGATACCATCATCCCAAGCAATGGAAGACGTCTCTTCAGCTATGTCAATACAGTGGCAGGAGCTTGTTTGACAGAAAAGTGAGAATAGAATTGAATTCACAAGCAAGACTTGGGAAAAAACATATACAATTATTCAAATATATAAAACTAGTTTTCGAGATACTTAGTCTTCTTTTCAATAACTGTTTCAACTTAATTAAATATACTAAATGTGTTAGTTACTATCGAACGAAAGGAAAATATATTAATCTGATTGAAAAGGAGGCTAAGGATCTCGAAAACTAGTTTTATATATTGTTTTGAGGTGTTTTGAGTTTTGGAAATAAAGGCAGTGAATAGAATAGTGTTGTGCGTAAAATGAGACCATATGCTGCATACCAGGTACATTCGATTTTACAGTAAACATAGTATGTCTTTATATTTATATGTGATAAAGATAATCCTGTGTTTTTACCCCCCCCCATATGACTTCAATTTTGAAAGTATGACCCCCAAATATCTGCCTGCACCCCCCCCCCCCATTCAGACTTTAAATGACCTTTTACAATAAATTCAGAACTGAAGACTATTTTAAAAAGGTGAAAAGTAGATAAAATAGATCTATGCTAGCAAACTTTCGGACGGGTACTCATTCCCAAGCAGCAGAACTACGAGTGCATTATGTTTGTTCTACATGAGTGCTTCATGGACTAAATATTAAAACGCAAATTTTCTATTTCAAACATCATTAACATCATATTGAGCTCTCTAACAATTTGATCATTAACTCCTCTTACGTATAATTATAAATCCATAATTTATAGTCATCATTTCCTTAAGGTATTTAATTTACTCATCAAATTATGCTAAACGGAAGCAGAATTAAGAAATAGTAGATTGAAGAGTAGATCTATATATGTTCATCAAGCACAGATCATATATTGGAGGTCCGTGTCCATTACGCAAGACCTGAGAAATCACGAGTTTACGTTTGATCGTTACACACAACCAGCAAAGGGACTCTCTAATGGACAACAAAGACCTCGTCAATTTTGTCCTACACCCAGGCATACATGTAAGAGGCATATTTTGGGTCACAAGGTGTTTTTATGAATTCATGTTTGTATTATCTCCAGGTTACATTTTAACTTGGGTGTCCCGCCAGCAAGTTTGGGTAAATTCTTCATAGTCCCTAAAACATATGAAAGTTAAAAGTAAGCATGCTATTGTTACTATTGGAGCATCTAAACATATATTATCTTGGCTTATAGATATGCTAATTCATTTAGAAATCCTGGGTTAGAAACATGCCTGGGGAAACACGATATATTGAATTGTACAGCTGTGGCCTAGTGGGGAATTCTTGCTAACTTTTTGCATTAGTCATCCCGGCCTGAGACCCGAAGCAGCGCTAATATTGAGGGCGTGGGGGGGGGGTGACACGGATAGTGGAACATGGAACATGGGGTCAAAAAGTGGAACATAGAACATAGGGTAAATGTAGTGGAACATAGGGGTCAAAAAATAGTGCAACATGGAACATGAGAGATTATAGTGGAACATGGAACATAGGGGCAAAAAGATAGTGGAACATGGAACTTAGTACCCCTGTGTCACCTCCCTCACTACTTTGGATGAGTTTTCTCCTATATATATTGATATTCTTATAAATTTTGAAGATAAATCAACAGAACTATGTATTTGCTAGCTTATGTAAAATTATCAAGGCCGCACAGCCATAAATAACTTTTTCTTAAACTTTAAGTGTGTTCATATTGTATTGATATTGATACTGAAAGTAACTTTTTTAATAATTCATTGCCAAAGCAAATCTAGAGGCAATATACACTAATTTTATATTGTAATTTGATAGTTCTCTATACATGTACTTGCACATAGCCACACAAATGTTCATTTATGCATCAAAGAATTAACCCTAATCAGTACATTATCGGTCCGTCTGGACCCCAGGGGTATACTTTTTGTGATATAGATCTATTTTTATTCGCTTGGTTTTTCTTCTTTTTCCATTTGGCAGTTATCACCCTATATCTTGCCTTTATCAGGACTGAAGATTATTTGATTTGGATAAATATTAGGACTTCCATAGGAAATATTTGATTCGTGTCCGCATATAATAAAGAATTGCTGATAAATGTGTTCAAAATTGTTTTTTTTTTAATCATTTTCATAGTGGAACATGGAACATGAGAAATTATAGTGGAACACGGAACATAGGGCCAAAATGATAGTGGAACATGGAACAATTGGAACATAAGGGTAAAAAAATAGTGGAACATGGAACTCAGGACCCCTGTGTCACCCCCTTCATATAGACCCTGGTATCATCTGGAGACAGGATCTTATTTCTTAATGAACTAGTACTGTGTAATCAAAACAAATTTAATTGGTGGACTGAAACCGTCATGTTCAAAACTAGACTGTTACACTGCTCTATCTCGCTCTGCTCCGCTGCACAAGCGTGCGGCGCAGAAAAGGTGTCAGTGTAACAGTCTAGTACAACAAACCAAAGCCTCGTTTTGAACTAAACACAACAAATGCAATATGAAATGCATATTGTGTGAAAAGTGCTGATGATATGTGGTAAATTAACTTCATATACTAATAAAACGTGTGTTTCATATCTAGACTAGCATATGCAGTCACTTGCAGCATCTTCCAATGCCTTGGAATAGTAGATCTAACAATCCACTTGTACTACTCAAAACATTTAAGGGTCTCCGACCACTTTGAAGATTACCAATAGTTTTCGACATAGTCATAGTATATTTTGCATACCCTCCTCATGATCCTTGAGTTTCTTTAAGCTTAATGACGATTATACCTTACAAATTAGTTGAATTTTATTAAGGAGGTCACTGGCTCTTGTTACGATATGGCTGGATCTGTGCACATAATGGGGATCGATGGACGGTGCAGTGGTTAGCACGCAGGACTACGAAACGTGATTTGACTGCATCGTGAGTTCGCGGCCTGTCCACGGCAGATTCTGTCGTCAAGACCGTTATGTCCTCTGTCTGCCACTGCATATTGTCGATCTTCACACAGTGTGCCACCACTGTCAAGTGTAATGTTATATGGTGGGGACACCAAGCCGAGGTTCGGAAGCCTCGTTAAAAGGCGTGTCTCGTGTAGAGGAGAGCCACCCCTCTGCATGCAAAAGAACTCACCTAGCTTAAAAACAATATCTATAGGTAGTGTGATCCCTCGACATCCCTGAGTCTCAGTTGGTTAACTAACCTGCCTCTGGAGGTCCATGTACCAACACCACGGGGCCTCCCTCTGCTATAATCATCAAAATTGATGGCTGCGGAGTATAAACAAACATTAATCCCCCCTGACCTGGATGTCCTAAATGCACAGCCACGTACTGCTAGTGCAATGGACCGATCCACTTTTTAATGTCTAACATAACAAAAGCTACGTGCAAGAGTATATGTTATTGCAAACACAGTTTTTATTAAATTAAACGTCTTATATAAATGTGGAAGTAGATCTTACACCCCTGTTAATGCAGATTAAATATTATACAAATCTGGCTCTTTTTACCGGCGCCATATTGTAATACTATAACACGCCGATATTATTCCGTGTTCGGATTACCACATAACCATCCGGACGCGTTGTGTTATCATGTTCTGTGGGGTGAAAGTGAGAAAAATTCATAAAACGCGAAAAATTGTTGGGGTGTGCTTATTATTTTTTTGTATTTTGCTGAAATTTATTTTTGTAAGCGCACTGTGCGCTTATTAGAACGAATACGGTACTGCTTGAGAGGCCTAGTGGATAGGGTGTTGGACTTGTGACTTGAAGGAATTGGGTTCGATTCCTGGTTGGATCTAGTGGTGGGTATTGAACAAACTCATCCCTAAATTGCTCCGTGGCAGCTACACGTTAATTAGGTACAGGTCATTGGGTTGAAAGAGTGTGTGAGTGCCTGTATGAGTGATTAGCATTGTGCGTTGAATATGCTGCCGATGCGCGAGAGCACAAATAGAATCACGACTATAAACCACCACATTTACATTTGCATTCAGTAGTTGGTATTCTAATTTTCGTTCAAAAGTCTGCCAAATCATAAAAGCAAAATATGTACAATAAATCACATAAAAAAAAAATTAGGCAAGCACTACATTGAGTTTGCAAGAAGCTTTAAATTTTCGTAAAACGTTTGGTAACTTGCTGAAAAGCCTTATTGGACATGTCATTTTGCTAGCCGGAAAGAATGTATTCAGGGTTAGAACTTTGAGAAAATGTGTCCTCGTTACATCTTGTTGTAACTATGAGGGTAATGTGATAATTTGTATGTTTCCAGATATCGTTTCTGCTCAGCCAAGTGAATATTTTGTGCCCATGATAAGATGGCAGAAAAGAGCTCGAACACCCAGAATAACCAACCTACAAATTCGAGTGGTGCTACAAATGGAAATGCAGCAAGTGG
>CM032667.1:20264690-20275599 GCA_019095985.1 Streblospio benedicti | reverse complement strand
ATTGATGACTGTGGAAGAGTTCGCACAGGGTCCTGCTCAGTCGAGTATCCTCACAGACAGAGAAGTCGTACAGTTATTTCTTCATTTTACCGTGAATCCCAAACCACAGGTAGTTTGCTATTCTGTATTACCCAATTCTTGTGAATCCATCTCTAGCCATCTCTCGATCACACGTTTCTCTTACATGTACAGGAAGACTCAACATGGGGTAAAAGTGACACAGCAATGCGCGTTTTTTGAAGGCCCTTTTAGCTGTTTATTATTGGACACAGTTACAATGTCTGATCACATTAAAAAGTGACATAAGGTCTTTTTGATGCGCCTTGAAAAGGGAGACCTGGATGTGACACCTTGAGACCCATGTTGGGCCTAATGAGATGCGAGAGGCGGTTAGAGATTAAGGAAATGTTGATGACGTGTCGGTTGTGTGAAGTGGGAAATGACAATGTTGAAGTAACAATGAAAGTGTGCAACCTGTGGAAAAGGCATGAATTGTTTATCGGTGACTGTTGGGTTGGTAAAGGCGGGGGAAAGCATCAAATACCGTAAAATACTGTAAAACTAGAAATATTCGCGCACGATTTAATTAGCGAATTTCGTGGGTGGTATACAAACCGCAAAATTAGATAGCTTGCAAACATTAATAGCCGCAAATATTTTTTACCGCACCACTTAATACGTTTACGGTAGAAATTTAATAGATATTATAATTTTTTACCTTTCAATTTTTGGACATTTATCGGCGAACAAACAAAGAATATTACAAAATTGTAAAAATATAACTTGCTCATATATCTTGGAACATTCAAGAAATATTAATACAAAGAAATTCTTCGAAATTTTGTACATGATAGACCATGAGCCCTAGCACCATAAGAAGGAAGAGAAGATTTGTACCCTACTATGATTTACCAACACTAGAAATATCATACATATTACTTCTATTATAGAATAGAATTATGTAATCTGTGTTTTTAAATCATAGTAGTATACGCAGCCCCACCCATGATGCTGGGGCTCATGTTAGAGGGGCCCATGTGAGAAAATGAGATGTGGGAATGTTCCTTATAAAATGAAAATACGCTATTTCCTAAAATGTGACTGGAGTACACTCATTTGATTTTAAAACAAAATTAGTTTAAATTTTACATTTACCACATTATTTCTCTTTCAATATAGGTAGTTTTCAAAGACACGCCAAGATGTTGTTTGACTGGAAAAGAACAAGTCGTTTCCCGATTCATTCAGATAGAGAATCGTTGGGGCTACAGCGGCACCAGCGACAGAATAAGGTAAAAAAAAATTACATAGCTTAGTATTTTACGAGTACTACAATGTACGGAGTGTTGATATCATTTTGTCACTGAGTTTTCTTATATGCTGTGTGTGTATATCACAACATTAGATCTTGTTTAATCTTTGTTTTACAATTGTTTATTCCTTAAAAGAATTTTAATTCTGAAATAGATAATAATAATTCATATTTCTAAATAAGATGACTGTAAAACCATAATTTTTTGCAGCTATTAAAGTTTGTGTGCTCATTTATTTTGTGGTCGTTAAATTTTCAGGTTACATGTATTATATTTCATGTAATGATCAAATTAAAATATTTGTGCAAATTTACTTACCGGGTACGTGCAATTTTTGCAATTATGTAAAAAAAATCATATTCCAAATTAGATTATGCACACATATTTCATTTCGTATAGCTTTTATCTGTTATGTGGCACTCAGCCTCATTGTATTGGTTTTATTCACATTAGTGCTTTTGAAATTCTTTCCAAAATATACGTACTTTTTCTCAACTTATAAAATTTTATAAGTTTAGAAAAATGCTTATTTCGAAACCAATTTTAATAGAACTAATGTGAATATTATCAAAACAACGACACATATTTCGGTTTACAGTATGAAGAAAATCCCAGAACATCTAAGTTTGTACAGTTGATTTTTCTTTATTGTAATGCATTCAGCAGAAGTACGTGACAAGTAAATTGTATTTATTAATTGCTTCTTTTCCTTTTCCTTAGGTTTCAAGTGAACCGGAAAATTTTCATAGTAGGCTTTGGTTTGTACGGCAGCATTCACGGTTCGGCGGAGTATCAATGTAACATACAGGTATGCCAGCTGATAAAGGCTGATATAGGCTGATACAGGGATAATTCTGGGTGAAATACAGTGTGTGCCATTTTGGCACACTTGCTCACAAAAAAGCGTGCCATTTTGCAAGATGGTGGGCCAGATCTCAAATGACTTATAAATGGGTGATTGTCATAGAAAATTACTGTTTACACATGTACTGGTAATTGATTTGGAGTATTGACCCAGCGAATGATATCACAAAGTAGCCAAATCAAATATATTGAAGAACAAAACATATAAAATGTGTCTATAACTTTAAACGCCTCTAAAACATCCAGTCATGAGCAGCACACGTAAAAGATATCGCTTGTGTAACGCAATCTACTGTGCCATTTGGCACAGTAAGCTAAAAGTGATTGTGCCAATCAGAAAAACAGTGTGCCTATGGCGCAATGGCGCAGCCCAGAATTATCCCTGCTGATATTGTATTATAGCTAGAATATCTATTTTGATATTCCTTTACTGCGGTGGATATTACATTCACAACTTCTCAGAAACTGACTCTACAGTGGCATCTTTAATACTTGTTCGATTTGATTTTGATACGACTTTTGTTGTAATATGAACGCATTTTCTAGAGACATTAGATTGAAGGCAAGGCATGTTTACTTTTTTGTAAAAAAATGTATTCATAAACACTTATAGGCTGTTAGGCTACTCTAAATATACTTCAAAATAAATCGCTCGCCTTTTATTCAACATATTTCTAATGTGCATACTATCGGTTTTACTTATTTTTGTATTGTCCTTTCTCCAGGTGATATTGACAGATTCTGGAAAAGTGTGCGGACAAAATGACAGTAATTTCCAATGTGACGGCTCCATGACAACCTTTCGGGTGATGTTTAAAGAACCTGTAGAAATATTACCTAATACAACATACACTGCAAGCGCTACATTAAAGGTGAAACATTTAATCTTCAAAATTATCATAATTATACTAGTTTATAATAAATGCAAGAAATCAATGATAATTATAAGGTACAAATGTAAGGTGTCAATGATTTCAAGTATACTTTAAAAGGACACTTTGGTGGAGGCAAAATCATATAACATGTACATGATCATTGGGTGAAAAAAAGGTATTATAATTCAGAGAATATATCAGTAGAGTAGGCAGCAGCAGCCAGGCCACATCCTCAAATTGAGGAATAATTTCAAATTGAGGAATAATTGCTCTTTCCTCTTTAATAGTGGTACATGTACCGGTATTTATTTTTTAAAAAAATACAGCTCTGTACTACCTTATTCCAACCTGTATGTTTATTAAAATTTCAGTTTTTAAAACAACATCATGTTACATGTATGCTTTTTCCAGTTTGTACTACGTAATACGCCGTAATTGATGTTTAATATGACATTAATTTTTCAGTAAAATGTTACCCTGTACTGTTATTCCAACGTGTACTCTTATTTATTTTTCAGTAAATTGCCACTTTTTTCGTAAATTACCACCCTGTACTCTTATTCCAGCCTGTACCGCTATTAAAGAGAAAAGAGTAGAGGGTGTCCAAATAAATTCAGGGTTCGATTAATGTCATAATTTTGTTTTTTAATATCCCATGGTAACTCTTATTTTTAGGGGCCTGACTCATATTACGGCACCAAAGGCTTGCGTAAAGTAACGCATGAGTCCGTGTCCAGTGGAAAAGTTACATTTGCGTTTTCCTATGCAGCAGGAAATAACAACGGAACATCAGTGGAAGACGGGCAGTTGCCGGAAATAATATTTTACACTTAATAGGATTTGTTTGGACTGCGATTGATTTTGGTTTGTTATATGCAGAGTAAGATTTAGTCAACTAAGCCAAGTTTGTGATACAGTTTTGTGATTATTAGAGTAAGCTAATTGTCACTGTCTCTCGTGTGTTCGCTCAAGTGAATATAATCTTTTACTAGTAGTAGCACAATAATTGTTGACTTTATATATCTATTTATTGGGATTTATATTTGCTGTTTGTGAGTTTTTCACTTTTATTCCATTTTTTGGAATTAATTTTAGGATTTAATATTGTATTAATCTAATTGAAGACCAATAGGGATGGAATATTGTTTAGGTTTGCTTTTTCCCCAGCTAATTTAGAGAAATAAACTTAGAAGCTTGTAATGTCTATCTAATCATGTATTTGGGAATAAGCTTACCAATGTACAGGTGACCATGCATTTTATATAAAGTGATGGAAATTAAATCAATTAAAAGCTATTTAAATGCAATTTTATTCAGACACACGGTACATAGTCACTCGGATGTATAACATTAAATGTCACAACTAAAACAACAAAACGAAACATTTCAAATTAACATGCATAACAGAATATACAATTATGATATGAAAAATTTATATCCCACTGTAATCAACATATACATAATACCGCAAACAGCTGATTAATGGACATGTGCAATTGTTTGGATCTGCTAGGGGTGTAAAGCAGGCAGGCAAGGGGAGCCTTTGGTCCCAAGAATATGCACCAACTGTGCGCTGTTCATTTGCATGTGAGTGCGTTATGAATAATCCATATCAAATCAAAGTTTAAATGACCATTAACACTTCACACCAACATTTTTAATTTATAACACTTTGTGTTTAATTGTGCATGACAAACTCATTCAAGTGCAACCAAAGCGGAAAGAAGCAACAAAATGTTTTTGCACTGATAAAATGCACGGCAACACATCATTTATTCCTAAGCACCAATCACCATTATAATATAGACAGGCAATAATTCAGCTATTTACGGTACCTCTCGGATTATATGCATCAACTACTAAAAATAAATATGCACTCTCTAAAACGAGAGCTATTAGCAAACAAAGAAAATAGTCACATCTTGGTGTAAGTAGTTTCACACTTAATTTAATACACTGTCTAGTATCATGAGTATATTGTCATATCAAGCAGTCTTCACAATTCTTGCATCATAACTTCCCATTCCAATCGACTGAAATCGACATACTTCACATACATAAATTATTAACGTGACACTGTTCTCCTGCGAGGACTTTCTGCAGGCTTAGCCGGAGATCCTTGCTGTGAAGCTGCCTTTTTTCGTTGTCATATTTGAAAATGGGGAGACTGGTGATTCCGGATTGCTCTTGCTTCATCGCATTTGGTTTTCACCTTTTCACGATACATTTTGAGACAGTTGAAGCAAGTTTCATTCACACGTCTGGACTTGCATTCTGTGCAAAAATTCCCATAACCAGATGACAATTCGCTTATACAACCGTAAAGGCGGGCATCCCTTTCAGTAGTCGCTCTTTTATTTTGTTCGGAGTTAAGCTCAAGATCTTGGACTCTCAGAGTCAGTATTTGAATAAGATTTTCTGGATCAAGGAATGAAAAGTTGGGATCACTCTGTAGCTCTTCATATGACTTAGTGCGAGCAAAATCAACACATTTGTTCAAAAGATTTTTCAAATTGTAAGTTTGTGCGGTAATGAGAAGTTCCATACTGCCTGGTTTTGTCAGAAGAAATTCTTCGCATTTCTTTTTTACCTCCATCACTTGGTACTCTTCAGCCAAAGGCAGCAACAGCTGCACATTACTATCTGTCAATGTATGAAATATGGTAATTTAAACAACTATTATAGATATGAAATTATAAGGAAAAGTAGGTGCCTGTACCAAAGGCAACTGCATCAATGGATTTGGCTTTGAAAAGATTCTAAATTATTAGAATGAAATTCTTTCATTATCAATTTTCTCAAAGCTCCTTTCAAGACACGTTTTGTGACTCCCATCCATTGATGCAGTTGCCTTTGGCCTGCACATATTCTATTTGCGCCTAAAAATATGGTTGGACAAGAAAAATTTAAGTTTTTGTGAAAAATCTCTGAATCTAATTATAATGTCTAAAAGGATTTAAAATAAGAATTCATGCCACTTGGAAATAGTTATTGTTAGTACATTTTAAATGCAGTAGAGAAGAGATATCTGACAATTACCTGATATTGGTTTGATTGGTGGGTACATGCAATGCAATAATTCCGTGAAACCATCTATAGTTTTTCCAGGCAACTCAATTTCAGTCATATCTTTTTCCTTGAAATCCCGAATAAACATGGACTTGAATACTGGTGACCATGCTGCTAGTATTTCTTTATAAATATACAACTTCTGGCCTTCAATGATCAGAACGATACTGCTCATTTCATCCGGCTGAGTGAAGTCCGGAAAAACTTCACACTCCTCCCCCTCGACATCAGTCATCCTAGAAAGAAAAAGATTCAAAATAAATATTTATATGCAATACTTTTTGTAACCATTTTTTCAGAAATCTACAATTTCTATATCATAAATTAATTCATAGAAAAATCTTGGCTCCAGTGCACATTTTTCACCCAGTAAAAACTATAGGGGCACATCACTCAATCTCGCAGTACTGGCCGGGATGGCATTTTATTTTTATTTTATTTTCTAATTCAGGAGTGAATAACTTGTTTGTCATGCAATGTATAAATATCTCTGACATTAATTGGTGGTATCTCTGGATCTTGACTGACAAAATGACCGTCCCAATAATGTAGAAGTCCTCACAAAATATTGACATCAAAATAATGTGGGCAAACAGTACACATGATCACACGTGCATTGGTAGAAACACACATAAGTATAATAACTTCAACACCTTTGATATAAAATCAAATTGCGTTGTTTCGATAATATAGGCCATGTGTTGATTGTTGACAAACATTGAAGCATCAAAACGTTCACACATGTCAAAATCAGATAGAGGTCTAGAGCACGCATATTTATAATAAATCTACAAACCTGCAAGTCTGCAAGTCTTTCTCAATGAAAGAAATCTGTCACAAATTCAACTTGACTCCATGAAAAGTACTTTTCTGCGTCAATTTATGCAACGCAGTTGGCTTTGTAGAATAATTTATCATTTACTAAAAATAACCTCACTAGCATAATTTATGCGACAGGACTGTTAGCATCAAATGTTTGCCAATAGAAATGTGCATCAAGGTCTGTCTGTCAATTACTATAAAGTTGCGTTCGTTATTTGGTATACTGAACCCTTAAACTTTGTTAGTCTCTATCAACTCGTCATACTTCCATGACTCCGAAACGAAAGCCTAATTGATTGAGACTGTTCAATACACTACCACTTACTCACTTACATCATCGCAAGGAGAGAGAGTCGTGTAAATAAAAACCCTTTAAAATGTTTCGTTCATTAGCTACACGAGTCGGAGGAGCAATCCTCAATACGAGCAGAAATAACTTGAAGCAGTCCTGCGGTATGTACCAATTGAATCGAATTCTTCACTCTGGTTTTTTCTGGATCAGGTCAAAATTTTCAAGTCTTTGAAGGGCACAGTCGCACGTTTCAGGTTAGGAATTCTGTAGTGCACCCACGGGCGCAGATCATCATCTCAACAACATTCAGCTGCGACATACAATGTTTCTTTAGTATGGAAATCTCTGTAGTGTGTAAGAATAAGTAAGGGTTTGCCGTGTTCAGGCCATTTGGAGAGAATCGGAATGAACGTATATTTTCACTTAAATTATTAAGTGTATTCGAATGAAATTTTGTGAGTATAAGTCTAGAATACTGTTACAATATCTGTTAAAGTTTCGTGAAGATCGAACAGGTATTTTTCATAATTTGAGATTCATGCATGTTCCTAAATAATCATGTTACAAAATTAAGAATCTTCCATGAATGCACAGAACAAGACAAAGTAGTCATCACTAAGATATAGCCTTACCATTAAGATTTATGTCAAGGAAAAAAGACCTTTATAATAGGCTGTCCACAACAAAATATGGAATTAATTATAAAAATTTAAAAAAAAAATACTAAGTGATGGGAAATGATAACAGAAACAATTTAAAAAAAAAGATTTTTAAAATCCGATGGATAAGAGAGATATGGCCAATTTAGCATCAAATTTTGGACTGTTGTGATTCCTTGTTTGTCCATGTCAGTGTGTGTAAAAACCTGGACATTTTCCTGCTTGCGCATGTTCTGTGGGCGTTCACAAAATTCAGAGATCATTTTTTTAATCTAATGTATTGTGTTTGCTATAGCATCAATTCATATAAAAATAAAGTCCTATATACAAAATTGCCTGTTGTTTCTTGTTTTCACTATTTCAATACAATTACTAAATAGTTTTTGCTGTAATATTCTGCAAAGATTGTCACGATAGTGCGACTGAGTCCCAACTGTCAAATGTGGCTATGTACTTATATGATGATCAAAATAAACTAGTTGGATTGAGCAATTAATTAGACTTGTATATATGGATAGAATCGCATATCTCTACAGATTATTTCCATGGTAACTATATTATGATTGAACGACTTATAGCTGAAATATCATCCAATATCTATCTTCCCTGTTACTAAAATTCTTATTGGTCATTGTCAAATTCATGGCGGATGCGATATTCATTTTGGATTCCAAAGTTTAGTCATAAAAAGTCCTTCTAATTTTTTGTGATTGGTATGGTTGGAAACGCATACTTCTATAGTTTATAGTCATAACATTAGAATATTTTTAGGTGAAATATAGACTGATATATGTGGCAAAGTTCAGCGCTAAGATTTACCTGTTTGAAATTTGACAAATTCCCGATCAGAAAGATCCTCTACATTAACCATTTTTATCTTCAAAGTTTGTCAATGAAATGCCCCACAAATATTTCATAATTGATATGGTTGGAAACACAAACTTCTGTAGATTATAGATATTACATTAATATATTTTAGAGGGTTGTAGTTAAAAAAAAAATCACGTGAATTTAACATTACTTCTCTAGCATAAACACGTTTTTACGAAAACAAAAACACATGCGCAGTAATCTGCGCGTGCTATGCAAAAGCGTTGCATCTTGTGTACCACGAACAACTAGGGGTTTAAACAGCATTTTTCAATCCAATTTGCAACCATGTATTGCGGTCTTAAACATATTAAACTGTGTATATTATGAAAGAAAAACGGTTTATCTAATAAAAAGTTGATGATCCACGCCAAAAAATAAAATTTTAAGTTAATTTCAAACTGAAATGAAACTTTAAATACGTGGGACTCGAACTATACTTTTAAAAAATGCGGTGGATCACCTACCAAAATACAGACCAAACATTTCTCTTTAAACACATACACATATGAAAGGGCTGTTATGATTGGAAGTTGGTTGCAAATGCCAACAAACCAGAGACCTTTTTACGGAAGGCCATGCCGAAGTGCACAAAATTTCCGCCGGTCTCAAAATTTTGCTACGACGTTAATGTTTTTAAATAATTACGCATCGATACAAAAGATCATTTTAGTTGAAAACTATATGGAATTATTGGTGACCGTATTACCGAAGTCAAGGTATTTTTTTCAAAACTCAATGATCCCTTTAGGTTGCTAAAAACATCTTAATGTGCAAAAGTATCATGTTTTGGTAGAAAACCCACAGCCACTTCGCACTTATCGGACAGGCTATTTATAACTTTCCATGAAAAGTTTGCCGGCCCTCCGATTGCGATTAAAAGTTGCATGCAAAAATATGATGCAGTGTTCGCGCTGATGCCGTCCCAATGATCAAGGGACGCCATAAATTCACAGTGGGACGCATTATTTCTCACTTAAGGCGTCCCTTGAGGATGAGAAAAATCAGGCCACTGTTTATGTTAATCAAAGCCCCACACTACAGCTAGCTGCAGCTAGCCTAATGAGTTTTATCAGAGCCAGCATGCAGCCAGTAACATGCACTGGTGATTTATCTAGCTGTGACTCAGCGATGCTTTGTAGGTCATGTTTATCTATTTACTCATGCAATAAGTGAAGTGATATGCATTTAAAAATGTAGATGGTGTCAATCCACTAATGTTTTTGAAAATAGGTGGGTCACCGTCTTGTTTGCATCATTGCACATGTGGGTTTAGATGAGTTGGAAAGCTTCAAATTCAATCAAAAATGTTTCTTTGATGCAAAGCATTATCGATTTATTGGAGTCCTTGCCCACTGGATATATAGAAGGAATATATGACACTGATGATTTATTTTAATTTTATTCCAGTCCTCTGGTTTTAATGACTCAGTGTGATCAATTGTCTCAAAGAATCATTTAAGTATTTTTTTTTCCAATTTCAATAACACAAATGACATGTAGGAAAATAGATTTTATTATGTAATGCATTATCAATATCTTAGATGGCTAGTTTTGTTTTTCTGCATTGATAATCAATGACTTATGTGGGACTCCAAAATCTTTGAGTGGGCCTCCAAATTTTCAAGTCATGGAGTCCCAAGGGACTCCATCAGCCAACTTCCTAGCGCGAACACTGTGATGGCTTCTCATCCTTATGTGTGGTGAAATATCCAAAATCAAGCAATTTGCAAATGACGTACAACAATCAATGAATTGAATGAGATAGGATCCCAAGTCGATTGTTTCTTTCGTAAAATATGACATAAAAAGACTGAACAATATTGGCTGCCACCAATCCATCAAATCTATGATAAAAGTTGATGCCCCCATCTTATAATTTCTGAATCAGAGACCTAGAACTTTATAAAAATGATTTCTTCGAGGTACATCATCTTCAGCTCTGGGAACATTTTTGCTATGGTCATAGAATTGTCAACATTGTATGCCATGTAAAATAAATGATATGAATGGCATTCACATGATTAAATTCAGATATATGATTGTTCATTTCAGCTGTTCAGTGCGTTAGGTATGGTCATAGTGAAGAAACATCTGATGAATTCGACAACAGATATGAGGCTTACCTAAATAGGCAAGACATCG
>CM032667.1:20239553-20264590 GCA_019095985.1 Streblospio benedicti | reverse complement strand
GAGATGGTAAGAAATCATTGTGTGTCAAACAATAGACAGTTAAATGTGGTAGTGCACAAGGAAACTGATGCAATGGAAGCAGATATGTCTATGTTTGGGAAACTAAATGATGGGCTAACCTCTACACAAGTGAGCGATGGGCGGCCAAATGGTAGTGTGCGAGGGGAAATCCTGTCACCTATAGAGATGGACCGTACATCCAGGGCTGCTATGGTTGCCCGTGTGGTTGATAATATATACAGCTGTGAAAAATCATGCGGATCTTTAATTACAAATGATAGTGCAGATGTGAATGATGAAAATGAAAATGGACTGAAAAGAATTGGCAATCATGAAGTGACTACAAAAGAAGCTGTATATTTCAAAGAGCCAATGAGAAACATTGCTGCAAATCATCCGCAACACTCTAATGGAAGGCTGGAGTTAGACATTACCAGGGAAGTTATAAGAACGAACGATGATGAATCAAGTGGTCCTATACAGGGCAACATTTCCAGTTTTGAATGTGCGATTCCTAACTTTAGTCTTGACCATTCCTCACAGGATTTGAAGGTTCTAGAGAAATTAGATAAATGTGTAGCAGAGACTGAAGCACCAGGGCTGCAACAACCAGGTGAGCAAACCACAGCAGACTTCTGGACAAGAGGAGTTGGTCTAAAGTCGTCCTCTACTTTGGTACAGCCTGTGAAACTGTTACAACCAGGAAGCTGTTCCAAGAAAGTATCAAACTTCCTCAATAAAAGCGCACGGTCCATAGCTTCAGACCAGGACCAGCCGTCGCTGTTTGCCGTGGCTGGGTTGGGGTCCGGATTCCTCAATTTCTCGCGGGAAGTTCGACCACAGCTGGTGTTGTCACGACAAGAGAGGAGTCTGGGGGAGATCAGCCGCGAGGTGCGCCAGCGCTGGGCGGCGCTCAGCGAGGCAGAGAGGGCTGAGTACGAGAGGGAGCCGGTGCCCACAACAGCAAGCACCGTCCCCAGAACCAAAAAGTCCAGTAGACTTGACAAAGCTCCCTCTGCTCTGTCGACAGCCAGTAAGAAGAGAAAAATTGACGGTAACCAGAGCATCGAGAAACTCTTCACTTCACCTGGGAGAGGACAAGAAGAGGCGCCGGTAAAAACCGTAACAGTCAAGTACAATGTGCTCGATCTGCAGAGGCGAATGAAAGAAAAACCGAACATAAGTGAACGTTGGTTGCGTGGTACAGGCCATAGTTTGCAGCTCATAGGACAGTTAGCAGAGCATTTTGTGTGGCTCTGTCTTTATGACAATAAGGTGAGTGCTTTCCAACCCATAAGAGCTCAAGAAGAACTGTTGTACCAGAGGCTACTAAGGAACCATATATTGCCTGTGGACACACTTGAACGACCAATCGCACTCTCGGAAAAGTCTCTAGGTCGTGACCTGTGGTTAACATTGCTCAAGCTGAATTTTGATCCAGCATCATGCAGCCTCGATCCTTTTCGTTACTGCACAGACTCAAGATTGGTGGCAAACGGACTGCGCGTCAAGGCTATTACCAGAAGTGGCCAGCTGCCTGAGCAGGTGGAGTTGGAAGGGGTCACCTCTTGCATCAACTATTATGGGATGCATGACCTGCAGCACATTTTGAAGATAATTGCCTCAAACTCCAGTGCCAGCGTTGCAGAAACCAGGCCTCAAAAAGTGATGCACTATCTCCAGGGGGAGGCAGTTCGCATGTCACGCTCTCTTCCTCCACGATGCTCCCAAGATGATGCTACTGTCATCTGGCAGCAGACACGCAAATTACATGGCACCTCAAAGTCTGCAAATACAAATTGCTTCCATGGAAAGTCGTACCTTGTAACATTGTATGACCTGGACTGTCTGCCTCAGACACAGCAAATGTCACAATTGTCACAAGAGTAGACATAATACCTGTCGTCGCAAGTTTTACATTAGATGTCATTAATACTAGTGTCATATAAGATGTCATTGCAGGTGGCACATTCGATGTTTTTTATCACATGTGTTGCTATAGGTATTACATTACTCAAGGGCAGGTCAGTGGATAGGTGCAGGTGTGCTGTAAAGCTACTTCTGAATACTGATGCATATATCTACTATGCTTCCATGGCCGTGAATGTGCTGATTTTCTTGAAATCTTATTGTGTCGTTACGCAGTTCTCTTAAAGAAATATGGATCTGTCAGTGCATTATACTTTATCATAGATGTTATTAGAGGCTTCGAAATTTCAAAACGAATGGCGAGTTTTCAATAGACAACTGATCTTATTGTGATGAAAACAGTCATTGATTTGCAATTGTTTTGTAATAAAATTTAACAGGAAACAAGTGTTTTCTTATGTCAAATTTTTAGATCATCAGAGTATTAAAATACTAGTGATAGATTGTAACCGATAGCAGATCATTATCAGAGCATATCGTCTAACACTGGTTACATGGGATAGCTGCAATGTTACTGGTACTTTGGTTATCATTAACCAGGAATTAAACCCACAACCTTCTGGTCACGAGTCCAGCTCACTATTCATTCGGCCACGGAAGCATCATAGAGAAACTAAAAAGGTAGTAAAAAGGTAGAAATATTCGCACACAATTTGATTTGTGAATTTTCTGGTTGACTGGTCGTTATTGACCGTGAAATGTTTTCACTGAGTGGGTGAAATTAATGAAGAAGAATGAACACTGTCTTGTAGTTTCTGTATTTCTCTATTTTGTTATTAATTTCATGTAAATATTGTAAAATCATATCAGGGACCAATGCAGAGACGAAAGGGGTTGCTTTAAATAGAGAAAAGCCAGACATTTTGATGAACAGTGAATTGAACCATTACAAATCAGCAGTTACAAAAGTTTCAATAACTAACTCCATTACGTAAACCTATTTTATCACATGTTTGAAATTAATTTTATTTAGAACTCAATTGAACTAAAATAACATTTGAATACCTAATTGATTGATTAATGTACTGTAAAACTAGAAAAGTTTGTGCACAATTTAATTTTTCGAATTTTGTGGGTATGTGCAAAAACGCAAACTTAAATAGTCTGCAAACCTTAATAGCCTATGTTAAGTATGTCCAGGATGGACCAAAATGGCAAAATTTAATAGCCACGAAATATTCTAGTTTTACAGTATATGTTACCAATAGTATTGGTATCCAATTGGTCAAATCTTGTCGTATGTTGTTTTAATTTTGAAAATAAACCTATGAGGATCGATCAAATCGATCAAAAATTACTTTTAAAAATTTGTAGTTTAAAATTATTTTTTTGGAGAAAGCAGGTAATATCTATAACTTATCTATAACTTGAATCATGATGTCATTGAATGTATAACAGTTTTCTCATTTATACATTGTAAATAGTAACATTGTAAATATTAACAGATATTTTTTATGGTATCTTATGAACGGACACAGTAAAGTATATATGTTATATAGGTTACATAAGTTTGCTGTTTGTTGATTCTAGCTCCATAAATAAAAAGTTGTTAAACCTCCATATATTGTTTCATAACCTGTTATAATAATTTATTTTTTATTACCACATGTATTATTAAACGTTAATCTTGCACTTAATATTTTGCTGTACTTTTATTTCATTTCTTTTCGTGTATTGATTTGAAAAGTAGCGTTTATGAACTCGAAAATGTTTAAATTATACATATTATTAAGTCAAAATTTAAATTTTTAACAAAATTTCATTTTATCAAGAGTACAGCTGAAAAATAAAACTATACATTATAAATAATAGATACAAAGTTCAGCTTGTAAAAAACAAAAATCGTTCGACTTCTCCGTCTTGTACTTGGCAGATTCCGAAACAAGAGCCTTGGTCAGCAAGTTAACGTTAGCTTCCAAAGCTTCAATCTGCATTTTGGCATTATTCGGATTCGTCGTCTTTACTGTCACGGTGTGAATATTATAGTGCTCCGGTTTATGACGGCTTTCCGGGAAAACAAGAGGCTGCATTACTGAGTAGCTCCGGTATAGTCGTCTCCAGTACAGCATGAAGTTCATCATACACTATCCGGTCGAAGGACGACTGGATACCCATTTCAATCTGTTTCTGGACCATGGTATCACAGGTGATAATATTGTCTCTGTATGCACGCCATGCCAAAACATGTAACTTGAGAATGAACGCCCGAATCATTTCATTTGCCCTTTGTTTACGGGCCTTTAACTCCTCTTCCGCCTGTCTGGATTCCATGTTGCAGTTGAAGTACACAATGTAGGAATTATATCGTATCAGATCTGGCCAACTATCCCTTTCATGGTCCGTCAGATTATTTAAGGAGTTCACAGCCTTCCCTCACAGACGGTCTTGTAACCACAATGCCAATTCTTCTGTTGGAATCTGTAATCTGTCAGGTTACGTTGCCTCAATCAAATGTGACATTAACTGGCAACGGATAGAGAGAGCGCAGTGTTTAATTTAGTCTGTCACTGCGCCACCGACCAGGGAATGTCGTATAGTCGGATCAATTGAAGAAATTCTTGGACAAAATTGTTCCAGGATGTGCCCATAACTTGAGCACTGTGTCTGTATCTGTATGTTAATTTGCAGGGCTTTATCAGCATATGTGCAGCTGGATGGCCGTACGCATCGCTACTCAGTCGCTCCTGTGCAAGGCATGTACTGGTTTTGGTTGTATTGGAGCACTTGCTCTAAACAGTTTATCCCTAGGGGAAGGAATCAGGGATAACAGGAAGATCTATTACACACCTGGACTTCTCGTTAAAGATATAGGGGGTTCAATAACATGCATGGATGTAGCCTGGTGGATTATTTATTTATAAAGTTCCAATCAGTTTATCATTACGGTATTCTAACCGTTGGAATTAGTCTAGTTTTGTGTTGTGGTTGCGCGGTGGCGCCACGTGCAAACGAGCGGGAACTGTGAAACTAAAGTTGGTCAAACTCTAAATAAAAAGTTTGTGTATCAAACTTTTATTGTTTGTAAAAGTAAATATTCAAATTGTAATTATGGTTCGTACAAAGGCTGATGGAGGTGCAAGGAAAGGTAATATGTTGTATATTTCTATCTACCGCAATTTTTTTAATCAGACGTTTTCACCTAAAGTTCAAGTCAAGCACAAGTTGTTCAGAGAAGTGCGCCTTTTTCCCCTGGCCGAGCCTGGCACACAGTGACACTTTTAGTGTGTCAAGACCTTCATCCATGACCATGCCATGGGAGATTTTGAATTAGGATGTTGAGATTGATCCATGGGGGAATATTTAATTTACCTTCACAGTTTCCTATTAGTACTTAAGTACTTTTTTGCTACTGCTACATGAATTCTATAGTGAGAGGAAATGGCTGATCCTAAATTATCTTCATTGAAAATCCTTGAGTAGAGGGGGTCTAGAGGTTTACTGATAAGTCAGTCACTGGCTCTAGTAACCCTCACAATTGGGCCACCAAGTGACTCCACTCATACTTTTGAGGACTCCGCAAGAATAGCTCTTCACCTATTTGACGAGGTTCACTAATTATTATGATATGGACCTTGTAATTCGTGCATCAGTATCTGATGAGTTGACGTGATTATATTATTGTTTTCAGCCGTAGCAGCGAAAGCCCCCAGGAAGGTTCTGGCGTCGTCTGGGGGTGGTGCTGCCAGCCTGGCCGGCATGGGCTCACCTAGTGGTAAGAACATGTATTCGACATTCCTCTACTCATTTGTAGACCGACAAGGCAATAATGTAAGCACATAGATGCGGTCGCTAGTCAGTCTCGTCACGACACTAAAATGTATGTGTGACAAGACTGACGAATGTCAAGACGGCGACTGCATCTATCAGTCTAAAAATGTGTGTTGGAATGCCGGCGACAGCGCCATCTATATATACTGGGTAACTGAAAACTATTTGTAGGGTGTTTTAATGTGAGTGTAAATTTGTACACAATAGATAATCTGCTACTACTAATCACGGGTATTATTTGTACTGCAATAAAGTAATTAATGATCTCATCACTTACCCTATTGTTTGGTTCATGTTATATAGTACAAAACTCAAACATGTAGATGCAGTCACCAAAGTCTCGACATACGTCAGTCTCGTCAGGTCACTAAAATGTATGTGTGACGACCTGCTAACCTATGTCGAGACTCGTGTAAAACAATGTTTGAGGCCAGGAACTTTATCTGTGAATTGAAAGTTAACCAGTTACCTCCTGCATTACGAAACCTGAGCTTTCGTGGAGCGTTTTAGGAGTGAAGATGTTCAAAATAGTGTTATATTGGTTTTTCATTCAAATTTTAGGTAAGAATGCAAAATACGCAGGCGGAAATGCATATTGTCCACGTCCCACACCAGACTGGCAGAAAGGAATTGGTGGATTTTTGTCTAAGACGCCAAAAGAAAAATCTGCAACGGACGATAAAGAAAATCAGGATGAAGACATTGAGATGGAAGCAGCAAGCGGTGCAGGGTATGTACAGGTCATGCTTCAATAAGTGGAAAGGGTCACCGTTCAGTGTTATTTTACAATTGGTTGGACTGATGGACGAAGTTTTTATGAACTTGTTTTTACAAATAATGTTTTTTAATATTTTCTGATACACCCATATACCAGTATACCCAATTTGATCCTTTAGATACCAACCTAAACATTTAAATATAATATTGATGACATTCTATTAAAAGTTAAACTCATAATCATATGCCTCAGCCCAGTCTAGATATTAGTTAATCTTCATATCTATCGACACCTGTTTATTGGAACTATTCGCGATTTTAATTGTGATTAAATCATTAATTTTACAGCCCAGCCCCGTCGTCCAAGACCTCTGAAGAGTGCACGTCGAGCAGTTCTTCCTCCCAGTCCCCGTCCAAACCAGCCTCGTCCACCGACCAGGCTGCCAGCAGCAGCACCAGCTCACCAGCCAAGAAAAACGGACTCATTTCAGACGATTCAGACGAGGAGTGATGTAGTGTTTCGAAGCCATAGTTTTATTACGTTTTAATTCAGGATAATCAATGCGGACATCAATAAGCTGTCCAATGATCAGGGCGGCGAGATGTATGCGTAGAAGCTAACATTAATTTATGACCTTAGACTTGATTAACGCTAACATTGCATGGAGCCACTTCTAATTTGTTCTCTAAATGATAATGTGGAGGCCTATGACTCTGATTTAATTAAAGCTCTTGATATGGAGTGTTTATTTAATGTTTGTGTTCTTCATTCCATGTTGCAGTTGTCGGAATTTTAACTGCAAGGTACAGATCAATTTGTAATAATTTTATGTGTAGAAATGTGAGCAAGAAATTTTATATGTACATGATGTAGATGAAATAAATATTGTCTATAATTCAACAGGAGATACAGATCTATGATTGCCTCTTTCCAATTTTGGTTTTATAAATTTGCAAAAAATGTATCTTGATAGAAAAATTCTTGCTATCTCCGTATTTGATGGATTTTTCATGATTATTGCAACCAGCTGTCTAAAATGTTGATGTATCTCAAAGCAAACAAGTAACCAAAAGGAAAATGTTTGCATGGCTGCATAAACTGACAAAAAAAATTAAATTGTTTTGAGTTCTATTAATATAATTACACAAGTCCGTAGTAACTTCTCCGCATTTTGTTTAATATTGATGTTTTCATGCTGATAGAAATCAGGTAAAGATTAACACATTTTTCTTTATTTCTATATTTTAAAATTTTGTGGAAGTGTCACAAAATAAATTTTTTTGCAATATTTTTTGCATACAAATTATATTAATGTATTACAGTGAAAATTAAATATTGTAGCAGGTTAAAATGTATGCATTAGTAATAAATCGTTAAACATTGTACATTTAATTTATTCAATTGTTCAGTTTTTGCTATTTTGGTCTCTACCAGTCACCATATGACTGGGTGAGAAACATTAAATTTGTTGTCCGTTCACAATTGGTTTTCACACACACACTAACAGCTTCATTTCGCATTGATTTTAACCAAATTACATTTCAAAATTTACACCTTTTATCAATTCTTGTTACAGTATATTAAGTTGCATCATACAAAATAGTGCCTTTCCATATAAATCTTTCATTTACCGGTAATTCATTATGTAGCATCTTTCCAGTTTTAATTCAAAGACGTAACCAGACATCCTATCAACAGTATATCAACTATCAACAATATATGTTTGGTACAATTAAAAATGGTACATTGTAAACTCATTTTTCATTTCATTTGTAAAATTGCATTACATATCACTTTCCATACTTCAGACCTAAACACAAATACATATGAAAAAGTCTGAAAAAAAAATATATATATGCAATGGTACATTGTACATTAAAATGCATACACAAGATCAACTTCAGTCAATTCCTAATTACACAAAAAGCCAGCATCATTATGGAGGTAACTGCTGTACATGACGCACCACGCCGTGATGCCCCAGTTCACCCGCGATCTGTGTATAATTTGGGACACATAAGCATTATACATGATGGCCGTCTTTTTTGCAATATAATAGACATTCAAACTCAGTTTTTAGTTATTGTTGCCTTTTTTTTCCCGTACAATTTCAATTAAATACATATGAGCCGGGGTTTTGGTCTTATGGCAAAATAATCAATTAGCTGAAAATCTATTTTGTATTCTGTTCACAGATCGGTACATCACAATAACCTAGGTTAGTGCATGGTGCATCACATGTAGAAGTCTTTATACCAGTAATCATATAAATTTGTATGCATCATTTTTAGATTTGCAATTTCATTTGATTCACCATACAAACTCCTGGCTTCTGGTCACTAAAATCAAATATAACAGTAATAAATTACATTGTAATCAGTAACTTTAGAGGTACCCAAATAACAGCACCTAAAATTGTGAGTTATTCTAAGGATATAGAGCTTTGCGAGACTTTTTCGTTTTACTGTCACTGCCATTATCTTTGCTGCTGGAAGTGTCAGCTTTGCTTTTAGTTTCTCTCAATAAAGGCGAATCGATGAGCTGCAATAAACCTTTGGAGCTGAGAGGAGAAAACTTCATGATAGGAGAATTGCCGGCAATGGCGTTCTTCACACTTGGTGAGATTGGAACACATTTACTGGCGGAAGGTGATAAGCCTTCTGGGCGAGGTTTAGGCGACCGCAGAACTGTTCTCCTCGTAACAGATTGTTCTTTCACACTGCTGCTGCGGTGCGAAGAAGATTCTGCGGAAGGAGCATCACCAACTTTCTCACTACTGACTTGCTCTGTACAAAGATTATCCAGAGTCGACTGAGCAACACTGTCCATTTCAGATGAGGAGTTTAAGTTTGAAATATGTTGGTTCACAGATCTTTGACGTTTTTGCGGTGTGCACATTATAACGTCCTTGGCTGGACTTTCATGCATTTTCCTTTTTACCGCATGACTGGAAGTTGACTCTGTGCATGAAGATTCTTTCATGATGTTAGTTAGCTCTACATAAGCTTCTATATTAGCGGCATCTTTTTCATGGACGTCTGACCAACTAGTTTCACTGACACTAGCACGGGGTTTGTGATTCATAGCGGCCCGAGATTTTTTCCTTGGCCATTTGTCTATCTGTGGAGATGTAATTTTAGGCGATGGTGCTTTTCTCCGCTTCATTCTACTCTTGGACTGAGGAGTGGAATTTATAGTCTCGTCATCAGAGTTAGAATTCGAGACAGAAGAGGTTGCAGAATTTAGTTCTTCACTGTCCAGAGCACTATTATCTTTTTGCGTGGATGACTTTGTTTGTAGTGTTACTCTGCTCTCTGTGGATTGAGGAGAGAACAGTGATGATAAATTTGCCCGAGCTTTTGACGAGAAAGTCACATTTGTCCGCTCACTCCCCGACCGACTACAGACTCGAGTAGAAAAACTACGGAAGCTCCTTGTGCCCAAATTATCACTTTTTGTGCGTTCATGTTTTTCGCTAGCTACGTGTTCATTAATTTGATCACACTGATTCTGTGATATAGAATCTAACACTTTAATGGGTGACTGCAATGAATGCTGAGCGTTAGTATTTTTGGACGGAGAATACAACGGAAATGGTTTTAAAGGAGTTGAGAGAATAATGCTTTGTTCTTCGATTTCAGGTGGATGGAAAACCGACCTCGCTCTAGTATTTTTGCTGGGTGAATCAAAGAATAGCGCCTTTTGAGGTGAGGGTCCAACAATATTAGAAAACAGATTCTTCGGCTTTATTCTTCTGGGTGAAGTCATGATTTGTGACAATCCACGCTTGCAGCGCGGCTCATTCCAGTCTGGACTCAGCAGAGGATTTTTCATTCTTGCTTCAAGTTTTTTAATTCTATCTGTGTCATCATCGTCCACATTTCCAAGAAGTCCGTCACTATACGCAGATTTTGCAACATTTCGGGACTGCGCTTCAGGGAGAGAAGAATAAAATGAACTTTTACGAGCCAATTGAACGCTTGCAACTCTTTTCAGTGATGGTTTCTGATTATTATCTGAAAAAAAATAAAATAAAACAAATTACCGAATATATTATGAAAAAAGTTTTCGTGGGGTGGTTGCTAAATACAATATTTACAGCTAGAAACGTTCAGATGTTAATATAAATTGCACTAAAATATGAATGATATAAATGTAAAATACTACAAATTGAAGAACAGTATTTATTATCAAGATTACAAAGCAGCCTGTTGTATTGGCTTGAAACTAATTACAATAAAAGCTTTATAGAATTTGGACTATCAATATTGCAAGGTAAGAAAAATATACATATACCGGTATATTAAACTAAGAACATTACAATGCATTATAACTGCATAATTTATCTAAATTATACAATCGTAAAATTCATACATAAATCATACAATTGTATAATTCATACAAATTATATAACTGATCAGTCATAGCACATATTCAGCAATAACCATAATTCCAACCAGCATCTCTGTTAATGCCTTGAAATCCACAATGCCCCCGTTCATAGATCCCCGTAGTTCTGTTCTGTTTCGTATATTTCTCCTCTTATCAGGAGTAGTAGTAAATGTCCTCAACAAAAGAAAAGTAAAGGAAAAACTGACTAACGGAAACTTTTCTTATGCATTAGCTCATAATAATGTAAGTAAATGACGTAGTAAACAAGGGAAACCCTCTACAAAGGAAGGATATAACTGATCAGTCATCGCACATTTTCAGCAAGAACCACGATTCTAACCAGCATCTCTGTTAATGCGATGAAATACACAATGCCCCCGTTCATAGATCCCCCCCTGTAGTAGCCGTGTGTTACCCGTGGCGGGTGCTGGTGCGGCGGTGAGGCGTTTCTCCGCGTTTCTCCGGCGACTCCTCCACGACGAGCACCCCGGTGGCGCCGGCGCCTGCTGTGGTGTGAGCGCGGCGCCTCTCGAGCCGCTGCCACACGGCGCTCCCCAGACGCTGCTTGTGCCGCGGCGTCTCACTCACCGTCTTCGTCTTCAGCACCTGATGAGCTGCAGCAGCCACAGCAACGCAAAATTCATAGATTAGAGCACCTCACACCCATCCCGTCTTTTTTTTTTTGGTTTAAACCATCGTAGCAAAGCTTTTAATGAACCACCAATAGCGTTTAAGGTGTCAAAAGGAAGCTACTTACTTGTATTTTCGTAAGATGAACACAATTTTTATGGTTCATTACAATTACATGATCTATGACGCATTTTGTAATGAAATATCTTGTGCACACACATCCTGTAGGTGGCGATAATATGCGATTTGAACATGTTTATTTACATTACATCTTACTGGAAATTTTCTTTTTACACTTTGGCACCGGAAAAACTATCGTGTTCAAAGTAGCAATATTATTTGGAGCTTGTTTGGATGCTAAATATTTTTTTTTTAAAACATACGCGATGGGTGTGACCTACGTGATGGGTGTGCACTGCTCTAAAGTGTGAAAAGGCACCTAAAAGATTTGCGAAATAATATTATTCAGCTTAAAAAAATTTAATTTGTAATTTGATATTTTATATTTTAACAACAAACAAGATAGAAAAAAAAAGAAAAAAAATGAGACCACATGTTGTTCACAAGACAAGACTCTTATATGCATAGATTAAGTGTGATAACAATGTTGTGTATTACGTAAGTGTCAGTTGGTCACATATGTTTACTTGTCTTTCCTTGAAACTGAGTCATACTTTTTTTTCTTTTTTTCATCTCGATAAGGAAAGACAATTAAACATAATATCATAGATTAAGGTGGACAGTCAGAGATAAAGTACTGTAGTAGTAGAACCTCCACCTCTATAAAGAAACCACAGTTAAAATGAGACCATTTATTGCAGTCCCACAATGTGATAAAGATACCAGCATAAACCTCCATAAAACCACCTCTCTATTTAGACCACTCAAACTCAGCAATTGTGTGCTCTAAATAGAGGTTTCACTGTACTCATTTTTCTTTTGAATGATGATTGCTAAAAAAAACTGCACTTAAATGCGAACTTAATTCAATAAAGTAGAATTAAGAATAAGAATAATACGAATATAAGTATGTCCGCATAAATGGCTAGTGAAATATGAAAATTAAATGCCATAGAATAAATAAATAAGATTAAGAAGGCATGTTTAAACAGAATATGAAAAACCACACCTGGATTCTAATCAGTAAAATCATACAAAATAATTCTATATACTAATAATTTTGATTGTTTTTGCTGCTGAATTCAAATAATTAAAATAAGTCTTACATTTAGGTGCTTTCCTTAATTTAACCGCATCTTTCTTCGGCGTGTTTTTCACAGTTTCCATCGCCGCTACACTTTTCTTTGGCGTTTTCTTTATGTTTTCCATGACTGCCACTGACGAGCGGCGGACTAACTTACTGCCCCCGACGTCGTCAAACAAGCTCCGGCGGACGTTTGTCGTCTCCGCCCCGGCAGGAGCCTTCTTCTTCATTTTACTGGCACTCGCTAATCGCACAGACGATCGCGTATGTGATTTTGTATTCTAAAACAATGGAGAGAACCTAGTATAAAAAAGTTCTTGGAGCTGCTCGTACCATATCATAATAAAACAGAACAGATAGTAAAGTAATATAGTCAAAAAGGTACGAACTTTTATTGAAATCACAAATTTTCGCAAATTCAATGCTTTCTCAAGTGAAAAAAGCATTGAAGATGCGAAAATTTGTGATTTTAATAAAATTTTGTACCTTTTTTTTGACTTTATTATCTGTTCTGTTTTATAATGGAGAACATTTTATGTTTTTTATCATTTGCTTACAGAGTTTTCAAATAATGAAATAAAAATAAGTAAAATTTATTTAAATTTTGGTGCCCTTTTTAAAGTGGGTTTTTGCAAGTTTTCAACCATAATTGCAACTGTTCTTTTTAATCTTATATTTTTCTAATTTAAGAATTATGAAAAATAATAATATGAGAAATAATATGAGAAATAATATAACAGAATAAATTTAAGATTAAAAATACTGATAGTGATCGCCGAGACGAGGTTAACAAATATTATTGAGAAATGGCAAAAAGTATTTTGAAAAGGGTGATTATGTACCAAAATTCAAACAAATCAAACCATTATTAGTTATATTATTTGAAAAAATTGCATGTAAAGAATGAAAAATACAAAGTATTAATTTGACATTTACCATACACAGAGGCAGGACTATAAGTAATTATGAAAATATTTTTCAATTGCGAGTTAACAATAGTTTGCTTTTTTTTAATCACCTCTAATGGATGTAAAATATCTCATTGCTAAGATGCGTGGATGACTTTGTTTCAGTGTTACCTGCCTTCGTGGATTGAGGAGAAGTAGTGATGATAAATTTGCCCCGAGTTTTTGACGAGAAAAAGTCACATTTGTCCGCTCACTCTAATCGACTACAGACTCGAGTAGAAAACTACGGAAGCCCTTGTGCCCAAATTATCACTTTTTGTGCGCTCATGTTTTTCGCTAGCTACGTGTTCATTGATTTGATCATACTGATTCTGTGATATAGAATCTAACACTTAATGGGTGACTGCAATTAGAATGCTGAGCTGCCTCGATTTTTGGACGGAAATGAATCTTGAAATGGCTCTTTTAAAGGAGTTGAGAGAATAATGCTTTGTTCTTCGATTTCAGGTGGATGGAAACCTTGACTGCCTAGTATTTTTGCTAAGTAAACGAATAGCGCCCTTTTGAGGTGAGAGGGGTCCAACAATATTAGGAAAACAGATTCTTCGGCTTTATTCTTCTGGGGTGAAGTCATGATTTTAGATTAAGTAGAGGATTTTTCAGCCCTTGCTTCAAGTTTTTGAATTCTTACCTGTGTCATCATCGTCCACATTTCCAAGAAAACTGGGCCACTATACCAGATTTCGGTAAACATTGACTGCGCTTCAGGGAGAAGAATAAAAGGAACCAAGTGTTTCTACCTGAACGCTTGCAACTCTTTTCAGTGATGGTTTCTTGATTATTATCTGAAAAAAAAATTAAAAAAAATTACCGAATATATTATGAAAAAGTTTTGGGTGGTTAAGCAAATACAATATTTTTACAGCTAGAAACGTTCAGATGTTAATATAAATTGCACTAAAATATGAATGATATAAATGTAAAACCACAAATTGAAGAACAGTATTTATTATCAAGATTGCAAAGCAGCCTGAGTTGTAGCTGCTTTGAAAACTAATTACAATAAAAAGCTTTATAGAATTTGACTAATACTATTGCAAGGTAAGAAAAATATACATATACCGGTAGTTATTAAAACCAAGAACAACCTGTCCATGTGGACACCTCCGTATAGTGGACACCTGCATTATGTGGACACTTTTCACTTCTCCCGTTTCAGTTTTCCTATGTAGCATATATAAAGTGAACCTCTGTATAGTGGACACCTGTCTTATGTGGACAGTGGACACTATTTCTGCTCCTAAATAGCTTAGATACCTCTGTATAGTGGACAGTTAAAAAATTCCCACTGTATTAGAACAAAGAAATATTAACTGAGGAAGACTCCTGTGCAAACATAAATTAAAGACTTGTGACCTTAAGCAGCAGGAGGCATTGTTATGTTTGCTTACCAGTTAAGGCAAGTGGTCAATCAATGTGCTGATGTTTGCAGAGCAGTAATTAATACATGCATGTTCTCAATAGCTAGCTACTGCATGCCAAGTGCATGGTCATTAACCTTGTTGGGGTGAATGTAATTAAAATGTGACATGAGCAGAAATTTGTGCAAAATCATAATTAAGAAATTTCAACTACTGTCCCTTAGTAGCATTGCTTTGTTTCAGTGCTAAATGCAGACATTCTTCTCACCAACCCATCTGTATATAAACAATGCTAAATTGTAAGGTAGTCAGTTGAACCTGGACATTAAAACTTTCACATATAATTGGTCGCATGATGGGGAGTAACTATGAATAATTTGTATTATGTCTACAAGTAAAATTACAATATTAAATATTAATTTAATTTGTTAATATTCCCACACCTGTATCACTTAATTAAGTTATCATTCTATACAAAAAGGTAAATTTCCTAACAGGCTGTAAAATGAACATTATCCCCAGACAAACTGTCCACCTGTCTTATGTGGACAACCTGTCTTATGTGGACACTTTTCACTTCTCCCGAAGGTGTCCACATAAGACAGGTTCCACTGTAGTAGTAAATGTCCCAACAAAAAGAAAAAGTAAGGAAAAACTGACTAACGGAAACTTTTCTTATGCATTGTGTAAAATGTAAAGCGAATAGTAAACAAGGGAAACCCTCTACAAAGGAAGGATATAAACTGATCAGTCAGCACATTTTCAGCAAGAACCACGATTCTAACCAGCATCTCTGTTAATGCGATGAAATACACAATGCCCCGCTCATAGATCCCCCCCCCCTGTAGCCGTGTGTTACCCGTGGCAGGTGCTGTAGATGCGGCTGTGGCGTTTCTCCGGCGACTCCTCCTGAGCACCCGGTGGCAGCGCGGCCTGCTGTGGTGTGAGCGCCGGGCGCTCCGAGCCGCGGGCGCTGCCCAGACGCTGCTGTGTCGCGTCTCACTCACCGTCTTCGTCTTCAGCACCTGATGAGCTGCAGCAGCCACAGCAACGCAAAATTCATAGATTAGAGCACCTCACACCCATCCCGTCTTTTTTTTTTTGGTTTAAACCATCGTAGCAAAGCTTTTAATGAACCACCAATAGCGTTTAAGGTGTCAAAAGGAAGCTACTTACTTGTATTTTCGTAAGATGAACACAATTTTTATGGTTCATTACAATTACATGATCTATGACGATTTTGTAATGAAATATCTTGTACACACACATCCTGTAGGTGGCGATAATATGCGATTTGAACATGTTTATTTACATTACATCTTACTGGAAATTTTCTTTTTACACTTTGGCACCGGAAAAACTATCGTGTTCAAAGTAGCAATATTATTTGGAGCTTGTTTGGATGCTAAATATTTTTTTTTTAAAACATACGCGATGGGTGTGACCTACGTGATGGGTGTGCACTGCTCTAAAGTGTGAAAAGGCACCTAAAAGATTTGCGAAATAATATTATTCAGCTTAAAAAAAAATTTAATTTGTAATTTGATATTTTATATTTTAACAACAAACAAGATAGAAAAAAAAAGAAACAAACAAAGCGAGACCTAACAATGTCTGGACCTGCGTCGCGTGTAACAGGAATGTTATATGAATATAACATTCACATCTACATATATCGTTATGAGTTCTTGTTATAAACCAAGTTTCATTGCTGTATGATGAGTAGTTTAAGAGGAGTAGCAGAGACAAGCTATTAGTAAGGAGGCAAAATATTCTCAGTTCAAAGAGGCATAACTGCTATAAAAATTGTAGAATATAATATCTCGGCTAAAAAGAAGCACAAAATTTCTAAGTTCAAAGAGGCATAACTACCACAGATAGATAAATGCATATGTTAGCTACTCACTGCTAAAAGTCTTCAAAAAATCACCCTTCAATAGATGAGATATAGTAATCAAAAAAGAAATATGATATTTGTACATAATGTACACTGCTTGTAGTCACAAATTGGGAATAGGGGAATTTCTAAGTTCAAAGAGCCATAACTCCCATAAAAAATTGAGAATCAAAAAATCCCTGTGAATATGCACATCTACATATAATGTTCTTGCTGTATACCAAGTTTCATTGCTGTATGTTGAGTCGTTTTAGAGGAGTAGTGCAGACAAGCTATTAGTATAAGATGCACACATTTTCTAAGTTCAAATAGGCATATTAAACTCATAAACATTTGAGAATCAAAAACCCTGTTAATATGCACATCTACATAGGATGTTCTTGCTATATACCAAGTTTCATTGCTGTATGTTGAGTCGTTTAGGAGTAGTGGAGACAAGCTATTACTACGGACTACTACGGACGACGGAGTGACCCGGTTCCTAGACCTTGCTCTGCCGTTGGCTTATCGGAGGTAAAAATAAGACCACATGTTGTTCACTACATGACAAGACTCTTATATGCATAGATTAAGTGTGTTAACAATGTTGTTTGTATTATGGAAGTGTCAGTTGGTCACATATCATGTTTACTTTGTCTTTCAGCCTCCTTGGAAACTGAGTTATACTTTTTCTTTTTTTTTTCTTTCTTGAAATATAACCTCGGTGGATGGCCGCCTCAAAGGCTTATAATTTAGCAATCTGGCCTGGTATACTATCATAGTCCGGCATTATTAGTTATTGTTTGTTGATTGTGGTGTCAAACAATACGCTTTGGGTACACTGATTCAAGAGAAACATAATTAAGGTTGTAAGATACATATTTACCTCATATTAAATCCAAAATGGCCGCCGTAATAAGATCTTTCATAGGACTTTATTTCGATATTTACAAATGATGGTACAAATAATGGTAGATGGTACAAAACTAAAATGTGAAACCATTGGGTGATTTAGAAGGTTGGGAAGACAAAAAATAGCTAATAATGAAGTTATTTATTCATTTATTTAGCACATTTGCATTTGCAAAGATGTGTACAATTTAGGCTGGCTTTGCCGCACTTGCATGAGGTACAGTTCCCTTTGCACGCACATCTGATCAATTGTCTGCATGCAAAGGAAACCTCCGGTATGGTGATCCATAATGGTCTGTAACCATTTTTGACACACACTTTTGTCCATGCAAAAGTCTCTGGAGATGGCAATGACTGTAGTGCCTGATGGCTCGTGCACCATACCCCAGCTTGGTAAATGACCCGCAGAGCATGTTGAAGTAGTGCATCCTGTTTGTGCAAAGGATAAAAATCAGTTCCATTATAGGATACTGTAAGTATGAAAATAACAAAATGTATCAATGATTGTTGTATAGGTCTAAGGGTTACCTGGGTTGGCGGGAGCTTCTCCATTGCACAGCTTCTGTGGCAAAATAGGGTCATCCTAGTCTCATTTACTGAAGAGGATGCACTTGCTTTGTCATATAATATGACCGTGTACCTTTCCAGTAGCTTGAACGTGGGCGACTCCACTGAAATTAACTGGAAAGGGGTTGAAGCAATGGCAACAAACGCCTGGGTTACTTCATCGTAGGCTTGCCATGCTTGCCAACCTGACTTCTTCCCTTGCCAACAAAAAGAACTTGTCTGATCGCACCCGGTAAAGGCATGGAAAACCGGTAAGGCTCGAGCTTTATGGTCTCCAAGTGATGAACAAATGCTTCCAATATTGTAAAAACTGAAGTTTTTGCCCATGCCAAATGCAATCCAAATCTCTGCTGCAGGGTTTGTTACAATCAAATTGTGATATGCGCCAACAAGGATTACAATGACATCAGTGTCTACAGTTCGCACTTGCACAGTTGTTGCACCATGTTCCAAAGCATGAAGTACATGAACAACAATTCTCGTGTCTGCTTCCTCGTGGTCACAGTTTGGCATCATGTCTTCACTGTTACCCCATGATACCACAGACTGACCTGTAAAACCATAATGCAAGAGCATTTGAAATAAATACTGGTTTGATGCAACAAATTCGTATTTTATCACCAATACCTAAAACCTAACACTTACCAGATGTTGCAAACAGAGATCCCCCGGGTGGACAGTTGACATCCTCAAGTTTTGATGTTAGGAAGGCAAATAGCTCCATCTTGTTTTTGCGAATCTTTCAAAAATTCCATCCAGCTGGTAGGGAATTTTGCTTGTCCTGTCACCTTACGGCGCACCCCTTTGCCCCGTTTTTCTCGTGTTGCCTCCTTTAAGCTGTCAGGAACATATGTGTCCCAAACAATGTCCACTCTCATTGCTGTATTCAATTGGCTCTGTAAGAAAGGGATGAACACCTTTTCACTATACTCATCAAAGGTTTTGATTCCAGCTGGAAGTGAGTGTACAATGGCAGCTCCATCAAGTATGTAAGCATTTCAAGAGGTCGCTCTTTGTGCCTGGTAGGTGCAAGTTACCAAAGTCAAAAAGGGAAGCTGGGAATGCCTGAACTTCATGTGCAAAAAATTCTTGAAGGTCACCTTGTCGATTTTGCATGGAAACATACAACTGGCCAAATAGTGCGACATTGTTTTGCAACAATTTCACTTTTTTCCACCCTGAGACACTTTGCATTTAGGTGCTTTGAAGAGGGTAAGTGAATTTTTCTTCAATGGGTCATGGATAGATCGTGTACGATTCACAAGAACCTTTTCCACAAAGTCATTATACTGATGTCTTCCAAGTTCTTCAAGATTACGTAGAGACTGAGCAGCAGATTCATCAACACTCGTTTGGTCATCTAAGGTGATCAACTCTTCACACTCTACTAAGAACGGATTACCCATTCTCTTGATTGCTTCACAGAGACTACTGTAAAACTAAAATATTTTGTGGCTATTAAATTTTGCAATTTCATCTATAAATTATTTCGTGACTATTTAATTTTGCGATTTTGTCCATCCGGGACCTACTTTACATAGGCTATTAATGTTTGCTGACTACTTAAGTTTGCGTTTTTGCACCTACCCACGAAATTCACAAATTAAATCGTGCACAAACATTTCTAGTTTTACAGTATTCACTTGTCTTTGGAATGTACGCTGAGTTGAGTTGCCGCCGCCATGGCGGTCACATGACCAACTAAAGACTGTCATTCGGCCTGAAGAAGCTCTTGCGACAAGAGCGAAAGTCTCGCCAAAATGTGAGTCCCAATGGTTTCTGTTGGTATCTTAAAATTCTAGTATATATCATGAATGAAGAAACCCAAGATGAGAGAAGTGTTCATTCTTTGATCACAGTGAGAAAGTTGTGCAGTGCAGGCGAAGATACGACTATACTGGACTTTCTCTGTACAAAACAAATCAAACTGCCATTTTATGAAAAATTTTCCTCAATTTGGCGGCCATTTTGGACGCCATCTTGAATTTTAATCATTCTGCCAGGTTGCTGCAAGTCAAACCTCAATTTTCTTGAACCCCTAACTATGTTTCTTAATATCCGAGACCAAAATTACCACATCATGATTCATGAATATGAATAAATGAGAGAGACACTAAACATATGTGCTTCGCGGCGGCCATTTTGGATTTTTCCTTATTTCTCGGATGTATTGAATCGTTCAAGTGGGCACCCCTTCTAATATTAAAAGTAACATCAAGACCTAAGTCTGTGCAAAATTTGGCGCTTTTATCAGCCCGGTAACGGTAATGTTAAGATTAAGAGGTAAATATGAAAAACCAATGCCTAGATTCTAATCAGTAAAATCATACAAAAATAATTCTATATACTAATAATATTAATTTTTTTTTTGCTGCTGAATTCAAATAATTAAAATAAGTCTTACATTTAGGTGCTTTTCCTTAATTTAACCGCATCTTTTTCGGGCGTGTTTTTCACAGTTTCCATCGCCGCTACACTTTTCTTTGGCGTTTTCTTTATGTTTTCCATGACTGCCACTGACGAGCGGCGGACTAACTTACTGCCCCGGCGTCGTCAAACAAACAAGCGCCGGGACGACGCTTGTCGCCGCCCCCCGGCAGGAACCTTCTTCATTTTACTGGCACTCGCTAATCGCACAGACGATCGCGTATGTGATTTTGTATTCTAAAACAATGGAGAGAACCTAGTATAAAAAAGTTCTTGGAGCTGCTCGTACCATATCATAATAAAACAGAACAGATAGTAAAGTAATATAGTCAAAAAGGTACGAACTTTTATTGAAATCACAAATTTTCGCAAATTCAATGCTTTCTCAAGTGAAAAAAGCATTGAAGATGCGAAAATTTGTGATTTTAATAAAATTTTGTACCTTTTTTTTGACTTTATTATCTGTTCTGTTTTATAATGGAGAACATTTTATGTTTTTTATCATTTGCTTACAGAGTTTTCAAATAATGAAATAAAAATAAGTAAAATTTATTTAAATTTTGGTGCCCTTTTTAAAGTGGGTTTTGCAAGTTTTCAACCATAATTGCAACTTTTCTTTAATCTTATATTTTCTTAATCTAAGAATTATGAAAAATAATAATATGAGAAATAATATGAGAAATAATATAACAGAATAAATTTAAGATTAAAAATACTGATAGTGATCGCCGAGACGAGGTTAACAAATATTATTGAGAAATGGCAAAAAGTATTTTGAAAAGGGTGATTATGTACCAAAATTCAAACAAATCAAACCATTATTAGTTATATTATTTGAAAAAATTGCATGTAAAGAATGAAAAATACAAAGTATTAATTTGACATTTACCATACACAGAGGCAGGACTATAAGTAATTATGAAAATATTTTTCAATTGCGAGTTAACAATAGTTTGCTTTTTTTTAATCACCTCTAATGGATGTAAAATATCTCATTGCTAAGAAAATAATTTTTTGTTTATTGTAAAAAAACACACCTGCTCCTTTTTCTGAACATTGACAGCGATTTGTCTTTTATTGTCGAGCTGAAAGCTCGAATATCTCTTGGGTTTTCTGTCTCTGAAATATGGATGCATGTAAATAGGCTAAAATAAAAATGAATTTCATAAAAACTAGGTATGTGAAAGCGATATTATATTAGCATTCTCTTCTTCTAAAATTAGTTTAACGGTAGGTAAATAACATAAATAGATGAAAATATAACAAGAGAACACGTTGATTTCAATACACAATATGTGCAAGAGTACCAAGTAGCTTCCTAGTTTCTAAGCAACAATATTTCATAATCAATCGAAAGCACAAACAGCACCAGAAATACAATGTACAATTCCATCGAAGTTTTATTCACTAACATTTCAATAATGATTCATTACAGATCACCATCTTTTACACTCAACATAATACGCACATTTCAATAATTCTGGTGAGGACTCGAAAACCAGCTTCTCCGTAATAATGGGGGCAAGAGCCAAAATCTCTTTTGTTGCCTAACAGACAAATACCTAGCATCCTTTCTACTAGCTCTTTTAACCCGTTACAAGACAACCAAATTTTCAGCAACAGCTCATAAAAAAAATTCTCCGCAGTTTAGCCCAATTCAAAGCTATCAAAAATGAGATGAAATAAATGTAGTAATTGCTGTGCCGCATCCATTGATTAGAAAAATAATAAATAATGAATGAGATTTGATGCAATAATATAAATTTAATAAATTTTACAAATTTTCGGCATGTACTGCCTTTATCAAGTTAAAAATTTTAACATTTTTTTTCAACTAATTTGTAAAATTTATTAAATTTATAATATTGCATCTAAACTCAATCATTATTTATTATTTTTCTATCAAAAATGAGGTTTGTTTCGAGCTCTAATCAATCCTGCTCACATACCTGAGCGACTTGTTCGAGGCTGGACACAACGACGACGAGTTAGAGTCGATGGAGGCTGGGCGCGCGGAGGCGAGGCTGCTGGTATCCTCGTCGTCGCTGGCGTCGTCTGCTGTGAGTCGGCGCAGCGCAGGGGGCAGAGGCTGCAGCAGCTCCTCATACAGAGCTGCGAGGACGCGCGGGGCGGACGCCACGTAGCTGGCAGACGACAAACACACGTAACTACGCACTTATTCTTCACTTCCCAGAAGCGCGGGACGTGATGCGCAGTAGAATTAATCACTACCAATAATCTCATTACTATTTGCGGAGTCATGTAGACTAACACGATTTTAGATATTCTAAGGTAATTTTCGCGTATCACTTATCCTATGTCATTCATGGAAAGTACTCTTCTAAGAGAATTTTGAGTGAGGATTATGAATCTGTAATCGGATTTTAGTTAGCATTGAAATTGGCGAAGATATGGGCAAAAGACTGGTCTTTACAGACGACCTGTGTAGGCTGCGATTAATACACAACTGCTAACCTCAATATTATGAAAAATGCACGCCTCAAATATGATTCCTAAAAGAATTTTGAATGAGGATTATGAATCTGTAATCAGATTTTAGTTAGCTCAAAAATTGACGAAGTTATGGGCAAAAACCGGCCCTTTGTCAAATTTGTAGACAGCCGTGATTGGAGCAAAGTTGAGAACTTCACTATTATGAAGAATGCACGCCTCAAATAAAGGTATTTACTTAATTTTCCAACGTCTATCAGCGTGACAGCCATCAATTTTATGTAGAACACACATTTTGAATGATATGCCAATAAATGCTATTTTAAATGGGCTTATAACATACACCGGAAATACCCATGGACTTTTGTGTCTCAAAATCAAATAAAAAAAGACAAGTGCGCATCTTTTCTGCGCAACTGAGAAATGAAGAATTGCAGAGTATACAGTGATGTGTGTCATGGTATGGAACTCATCAATATTTGCTCATGGACCACAGGGCCGGAAACTACAAAAGTAGCTGACCCTGACAAAAAGTGTCCAGCCCTTAATCATGTTAATATTGAGAGCTTTCAAAAAGTAGCCTGACCACTGGGCCGTGAACTTTTGAAACCAGCCGGCCCGGGGCAAAATCACCCGGCACTGGGCCGCCGGGTAGGCTGTATTTTGTATTGGTGCGTGTATACAAGCTCTAAAGGGGGCTGTGTTATTGAAACAAATGAGAAAAAAATTATTGTACATGTAATACCAATCCATATTCATTAATTGGAAACAATTTTGCATACCTTTCCAATAGATATTCTTGCATGAATGTACCGGTGTCGGTAGGATTTCTCAGAAAGGACAGTTTGCGCATCATATTTGCCATCTGCAACAGAAAACGCCTTGATTATATGACGCATTGTCAATTATGACATTAGACGTGATTATATTGCTCGATCTACACGTGATTCGACCCAAAAGTGCACATCAACACACCTTTGTCCTCTAAAACGTCGCTAGTAGGCATTAGGAGAAACATCTCAGTAGGTTTTGAATCCAGATGCAAAAAAAAATCCTTTCTCCATGACGATAGCATGACAAAATTAAAAGTGCCACAACTACTGTATCGTTTAAGATTGACCATTGATTTGTTCGATGGACCAATGTCAGGCAAGTGTACCCAAGGACAATTACCTGAAAATGGTTTAAAACTTTGTACCATATGTCACAAAACAATGAAAAGGGCATAAAGAGTTGGAGTTACTGATGGACATGAGCATGGGTTGTGTTCACTGAACTGACCATCCTAGTCATCAACCTTTTTCTATTACTATATGCAGAATGAGATTTCGCAACATTACAGGACTGAGCTCCAGAGAGTAAAGAATAAAATGAACTTTTTCGAACCGATTGAACGCTTGCAACTCTTTTCTATCAGATGATTTCTGATTATTATCTAAAAAACTACAAAAAATTACAAAATATATTATGCGAGTGAGCTTAGGGAATGTTTTCTTAGTAAATCCAGAAAAAATTGCTCACAGCCAAAAATATCATAGAAGAGTAGAAATATGTCAAGGGCACTAGCATCAAAAGTGGTGAATGCTAAATGTCCCACCGTGTGTGACGACGTACCTGGTTGACTCTATCCTCGACGGCCTGCGGCTCTGTGAGCGAGTCGACGGCGTCGAGGCTGCACACTTCCATGTACAGCAGAGTCTGTAACCGCAGCCTGAAACACAACGACCCCGTAAAAACAGCCACAAACACAACAGACAAATGTGTCAACCATCGGGTAAAAACCGCTCCTGTCTGAACTCTTACTACCAAACTCACCACCTAGACTTCTGCAGTC
>CM032667.1:20229155-20239453 GCA_019095985.1 Streblospio benedicti | reverse complement strand
GCACTGACCACTTGTAATTACCCTAAGTGGGCAGTTCAAGAAGTGAAGAGAAAGAAGAAAAGATACCAACAATAAGAAGTCTCGAAGACAGCAGAAAAAGACTCTAAGGGAGCCAGAGGTATGGTCAATTCTCCTTATGTTAAAGGTTTGTCCGAAAAGAATGGCTAAGGTTTTAAAAGATCACAAGATCTGTTCAGCCTTCAAACCTTATAAGACTCTTCGCAAAAATTTTAGTTTATCCCAAGGACAAAATCAAACAAGAAGAAGTTTGTGGGAGTGCGTACAGTATTGGGTGTAAGAACTGTCCAAGTTTATACATTGGTGAATCAGGCAGGAAATTCGCACACGGCTCAAGGAGCATCAAAAAATGTGGACACATGACCATAAAAATGTGCGCACTAGAGCCCACTCGCCTCAGCACCAATCAGCCATAACTGACCACATGAACAACCTCAACCATGTACCAGATTGGGATAGTGCTAAAGTTGTGTGTAAGGAGTCGAACCTACTGGACAGACAAATCTTGGAGTCGCTTAACAATCCGAAAGACTGAGGAGAACGTGAACAGAGATGAAGGAGCATACCAGTTATCCCACGCCTCACGACAACCTTCTGAGACCTGGGGGGCAGCCCCAAACCACCGTGGCGCGCCTTCGACCACCCCCCAACAACAAACACTGACTGACTTCCATTTCTGTCATGCTGGCCACCTGGGTGACAGAAAAGATTCAGACAATGGACATTGAAAATGTCCAAAAATATTCAGACACTTATAGCAAGTTTTTATGGATTTACTGCAAAATTAGTGATACTTGTTGATTTGTATGCTATAAATGATAAAGAACAACGATTTGTATGCTATAAATGATAAAGAATAACATCTTTTATAAAATGAACCTTTTATCATCAATAGTTTTTCTTATATGATACATTTTATAGACAATAACGACAGGGCCTGTCACACCAATATAACGGACTGACACCGACTGAGGACGGGCAGATTTTGCCACCACGACGAGCACCGTCACTTCCGATATGCAGTCGATATCACAACGTTGTTCATACGGCCGATGTCAGTCATCATGCCGTTGAGCAGATTTTTCCGTTCCCAGTGTTTTGGGCTGCTCAAAAATTGGGAACTGATTTTTCATTTAAAATTTCCGACGAATATACATGGAACATACGAGAAGCTTCATTCGCGGAAGCATCAGTTGAGGGTCCGTCTCCCCGGAATGGGGACGTGTTGGGAACGGACAACCCGCCGACGTATCATAATGTCAATTTACCGACGCCGGCGGACATGTGTAATTTGATAAAACTGAAAGATCAACCTTTCTTCAGAATACCAGATACGTTATACTAACTTACTCTTTGATCAATAACTTCAAAATTCTATTAACTTTCACACCCCAGGTTACTATCTAAGTTTATTAATAATATTTGGACAAAAAGGAAAGATGGTATGTATAAAATACAAATGAAATAATGAGGCTTTTCTTGTATTTCCTCTGTGATTGAATTTTATCTGGAATTGTGATTTAATTAAATTAAATTTTTGACCTGTGATAGGATTTGGAAAGAAAAGAAAACTATATATACTGTATTTATTAAATTTTATTATTTGTATTTGTCCAATTATATAAAAATTTACATGTGACAAATAGGCCCAATGTTTATATCACACCTGCATGTAGTCAAATGTAACATATGTCACAATAATAAAAATTTTTTAAAACTGAAAACTGTGCGTGTCTTTCTCGTATGTTTAGCGGATTGTTGTCGGATCTCATCACTTTAACGCATGTTTACCGTACTACAACGGACGCCATCGGATTTACCTTGTAATACCAACGTATCTCTGAACATGAACAGAGATGAAGGAGCAAGTCATGCGTTGTCAAGGGCTGTAAATTGGCATGCTGCTCACCTCTTGTCAGTGTGGTGACACAGACAGAAACATTGTTGTTCTTTGCCATATCATCACCGAATCCAACCAGATGAACCCTCAGCACCAAGATGAAGCTGTCGACATGCTGCTGCTACATCAACAACAGCTCTTATTACAAGCGTTGGTGGGTCCGACAATGGATACTGGCAAGAGAGGAGAACCTCATGGATGAACTCAGGAATGAGGATCCCTCATCGTTCCAAAACTTCATGAGGATGCTTCCCCCATGTTTGACGAGCTTGTAGCACGGCTCATTCCCACCATAACAAAGGAAACCACCACCTAGCGACCCATTGAACCAGGTTTGAAGGTAGCTCGGGGATGGCCACGGTGTATATTGTTGCAAAGGCCTATAGTCATGTCATAAATATGCATTGATGAGCGTTCAGTCTTCCGTAATGGGTCAAATTATTTTAAATTTAAAGATGAAATCAAATGATGTAATAAGGGGGCCAAAAGTATTTTTTCTGTTAAAAATGAAATGGTTAACAAATCTTGTATATTATTGGGGACCAGAGAAAATACAAAGCAAGGTGGGGGGGGGGCACTGACCTCAGAGGCACCGACACACTTGCAATTCTGGAGTCATAGTCTTTGCATTACTTTTATACTTGCTTACCAATAATATGTATTTTTATTTTTTAACTTGTATTTATAACAGACAATTTGCTTTTATATAATCAGAAAATGTTTTATATATTTGGATATATGCAGAAGCCCCGACTTAGATGTCAATACGGTAAGATTACGGTAAGGTTCCGACGAAGCTTCCGTCAGTAAGTCGAACGCACGGTGACTATCCGACGAGATGCCGGGCAGCGTCCGGTATGAAAAATGTCATTTTATTGGACGTTCTGTCGACGGAGTGCAAATTTCGAAAAAACAGTCAGTTTTAAGTCCTCTATCAGTCCGTTATATTGGTGTGACAGGCCCTTACTATCAATGTATATTGATTGGCCATGTTTAAAGCCCATTTTCTCTAAACTAAGTTTGCATAGTGGATGAATTTTTCTTTTTTTATTTCTCTTCAACCCAACAATCAAACTTTCACAAACGTGTACATATTTGAATATATTGCATTCTGAAGAAAACCTTATTAGTGATTTTGATTTTTTATTTCGTTGATGAATTATGAACGTTTTTGTATTGATTTGCAAGAAAATTCGCGAAAAATAAGTGGTTTTAAAACTTAAAATGCATGTAAAATAATAAAAGAGGAAAAATACAAAAAAAATTGAGGCAAGGTTTTGTAGATAAACTAGCTGTTTACCCGGCGTTGCTTTCGGGTTGAAACAGATGAGATCCAGAACAGATTAAATGCTCCTCCTTCCCCATCCTTCCTCCTGTCCCACATCCCTCGAACCAGTTCTCGTCAGTGTACAGGTCTGTGATAGATTAAATACACCTCCATCAACGCCCTGGCATCAGTCATATGTCACAGCCATTTACACTAAAAAATATCCTAATATGGCAATGATTGATCCCTCTAATATCCCTCCCCAGCTACTGCTACCCATGGTTAACACGTGCAGAGCAGATTAAATGTCCCACTCATCCCTACCCTTCCTTCCACCGCCACCCCCCCTCTTCTCTCCCCAACCCTCTCTACCCCATCCCCATCTAAACAGGTCCATAATTAATGCACACCCTTCTTGCTGCTGCTCTGGTTGAAACGGATAAGATCTGGAACAGATTAAATGCTCCTCCCTTCCCATTCTTTCCCCTGTCCCACATCCCTCACACCAGCTCCCGTCACTATACAGGTCTGGGAAAGATTAAATACACCCCCATCACCTTCCTCCCACAGTCATATGTGACAGCCATACACACACGACATGTATGTGACAATGCTTGATCCCTCTAATATCCCTCCCTCCAGCTACTCCTACCCCTGGTAAACATGTGCAGACCATTATAAATGTTATATATGTGTTTCCCAGTGTGTTTATAAATGTGCATCTCAATCACCCCCTTTCTGCTGCTGCTCGGGTTAAAATTGATGAGATCTGGAACATATTAAATGCTCCACCACCAGCCATGTCCGCCCCCCCGCCATATGGACACACACACCCTTTCTGCCAACACCCCTCCTCAAAACAGGTCCGGGGCAGATAAAATGCGTCTCCATCACCATCACCACCCTTCCCAGCTCCCTCGTTGTATGACTGTACGTGTGACGTGCAACGTACGTTTGACATATACAAACGTTTAACGTATTACGTACGTTTAACAAACATGGCCCTGTAAGCAACCTTTCTATAATTTTTTTTTTTTTTTAATTCTTTTCTTGTTTTTATCATTAAAACCAATTTATTTGGTTTGAAATGTGACATTATAACGACCACCAAGTTGTCTTGATTGTACATACATAATTTGAGTGTGTGCGTCTTGTGGTTAAAAAGCCTTTTTGTGACACAAAAAAATCGCCTCTTCTTTTATATATATAGATAACAAATTTTGTAACTGAATAGTGATTTTGGTCATTTTGATGTTTTACTATCAGTTATATGCTTCGTAGACAAAGTTGTAATTTTTTCACTAATTGCTTTATAATTTTTTCATCAATCTATACAATTCCAAACATGTATAAAATAGATAATTATCTACAAAATAAGGTGTAATTTGTAAGAAATGAAGCAATAATGAGTGAGAAAAATCAAAAAGTTTAATAAAATCCTAAGAAAGAGTTCATAGTCCCTTTAAAAGGGCAACATCATCTGATTGATGTATTCTGCTTCTGCCTTGTGGTTGTGTGCATGGAATAAAAAAACAGTCACCTACAGGCCTCCCAAATAAATATATTGCTTCCTAGAAATTATAATTTGGTCGCCAATATTTCTTACAATTGTTATACAGAATCTAAAATTTGAGAAGCACATATTATCAGATATCAATTAAGCTCAATGTGATATTTCAATTTGATTCTAAAGTTTATTTTTGTGTAAAAACCCATTACATAAAATGCATGTCAAATGATGAAAATAAAACATTATAACAAATTAAATTTATTATCTATTTTTGCAATATTTTTGGGGCGATTTGATTACAATATCCTTCAGAGAAAGCCATTTAATTTGATAGAAAAAAAAAAAAATGATGAATTGATCTGAATTTGATGAAAAAAACCTTGAAAATACCTTTGAATTGACCTGGAATTTAACTTTCTCCAATTGCTGGGAACCATGTAACAGTAGTCATATACCTTATATTTCCATCGTGTGTTCATCTTTTAGTTTAATATAATTAATTTAATTAAACATTTCTTATTTCAAACGATAATATTGGATTTGGTGAAACATGAGCTGTCTCCAGGGTAACTTGATTACGACTTTACTTTTTATTTCGACGGTTAATGAATATTAGATTGAAAACCATTTTATTCAGTCACTCCATACTAAGCCATCATATAGCGTGAACATAATCATGAGTTTGTTGGTTATTTTGATGTTGAGTGGATTGGTCAGTGTGTGGAGACAATCCACGCTAATGGACAGTCAGTGTGATGATCATTCTAGGAATATAGAAATCCACAGGCTGATTACCATGGTCGAAAATATGGAAAGAGACGCATTGTTTTTGAAGGATACAAACGAAAGATTGCAAAATATGATGATGGAATTAGAAACAAAACTTGATCGTCAGAAGACCTCATATGATGCTACGTTATCAAACCTGAACTCACAAGTTTCTGATCAAGAAAACAAGTTTGATGATAGAATCCAGGAACTCGACCAGAAAGTGAAGAATCAGAAGAATACTATAAACCAACTACAAACACATTGTCTACGATGTCAATTGACGATTGTGAGGACATTGGATACCAGACCAGTGGTGTTAATGGTGTGAAAGGAGGAAATGGAGTGATAAAGGATGTCTACTGTGAGATACTGGCTGATGGTGGTGTATGGACCCGCATTCTGCCATCATCAGGACAACCTCACAGACTTCACCCTACAAGAACTGGACTGAGTATGAGGCCGGATTCGGGCGGCCCCCAGGGCTCCCACTGGATGGGGCTGGTGCAGATGCACCAGCTCACCACCACCGGGAATATAAGATGCTAGTGGACCTCATGGACTGGGAGGGAGGCGAGTTATGCGGAGTATTCCACTTTCCGTGTGGGTCCCCCATCAGACAAGTACCGACTGAGCATCAGCGGCTACAAGCGGCACCGCATGGCGACTCGATGTACTACAGCAAAAAACATGATGTTCACAACAATCGACAGTGACAATGATCTGAGGCCATTTGTTAACTGTGCTGATGGAACAGGCCGTTTACAATGGCGGCTGGTGGTACCGCAACTCTTTGCTGCGCCTCACCGGCCCTACGCTCGGGGCAGCAGCGACGTACCACTGTGGCACGGAATACATTGGCGGAGCTGGCTGGAGAGGTTACCACTACTCCTACAAGGTAGCCACCATGAAAATCCAGCGCCTGTGAGGAGCCGGCACAATAACCACTGCACCACGGTCATGTTTAAACTCATGTTGATTTACGAATAAAACAAAACTTAGTCCGACAGTGACAGTATCAAAGGATTTAATGTGAATAACAAAGTAGTATTTAGCAAATTATTGTAAAAAGAGTATGATATTGGAAATGTACAATGCAATGTAATATTTGCCTAATAATAAATCCAGTATATTGTGGTCTCCAAAGGAGATTGTGACTAAGAAACTAACAACAGAAATAAAGTCAATTATGTAAACAATTTTTACAGGCAATATTGACTTCAAAAAAGATTTAAACATTAATGTTTTCCTAGTGTGTAATAATGTGTGTAGAAATTCTACCTGATGCTTGATGTAGATGATGAAAGTGTAGTAAAACCTTGCCCACGGGGGACAGCTTACTGATAGGGGACAAGTTTTTCGTTGTCCCATTTCGCTGTATGATGCTACTAACAATGTTTCATAAATTGTTATACCTTTATGAAAGCTGAGACTTCTTCCTCACACAAACACGTAGTGAGGGGAGGAATACAGAGTCTGGATATTGTGGGTGGACACCTCAGTGAGTGGGGACACTTTTTCCTCACTCCCACCATTGTCCCTTATAGCAAGGTTTTACTGTAGTAATAGTGACATGTGTATGTACATATTCTTTTTACCTATTCCATTGTGTACTTTTGATCTGCCTTTTTATCATTATTTACCCAATTTGTACATATTATCTTATATAAGTATAAACTATAATATTTTTTAAAACAAGCGGGATGTGTATGACCTACGGGCCCCGTGTGAACTGCGTCACAATGTTCATAGACTCAGCTGCCCAACCAACAGGTGGCAGCCACAGCATTGATCTGTTTCCATCTGTTGACAGGTGTACAGATGGCCATACTGCTTCATCCATTGTCTTCTATTGTTAATGCCCGAACAATATGAGATAATATTAAATACACCTCCTGTTGGTTACTAGAAATTTTTATTGAACTCGTTTGTGAGCTTGCATCCCCCTCGTGCTGTGCACTCGGGTGATACGTCTGCCAAACTCGTTCAATAAAAATTTATGATATCCAACCGGAGGTGCGTTTTCGCTATGTTTTCTTGTGGTGGTGTCATATATATGTACAACAAGGAAGAGGAACTAAAATTAAATGGGACAGCACATTCTAAAAATATTCCAGTGTTTTACACTGGCTAAGACCCCATTAATTGCGTCAGAGGTTGTTTGTGTCAAGAAAAAAAGAAGTCTGAACGACTTGAATTTTCATTCAAATGATCACACATTTGTAAGTGTCGTAAACATGGCCCTATTTATGGAATTGTCATGTTTTATCATTCGTCTATCCTAGTATAGCACCTCTATAATATGACCACCTATATATAGAGACCACCTACATAGAGATCACCAATATATTTTCTCCACCTCTATAATGAGACCACCTCTGTAGTGAGACTACCTCTATAAATAGATCACCTCTATACAGAGACCAACTCTATAAAGAGACCATCACTGTAAAGAGACCATGTCTATACAGAGACTACATCTATAATCTGTACATTGTTTTCCGCTCCAAACTTTTATATAGAGTCTCTGCGAACCTCCATATGAAGACCACCTCTTTATTGAGACCACTTGAGGCGAGTCTCAGGGTATAGAGATGTTCACTGTCTAAGGTTACTGTGCCTTTTGCTTGGGCTGTGATAGAAAATGTAACCTCTTCCACCACACTAAAATTACCCCACTGATGTCTTACATATTATGCTTGAGAGGACATGAAACAAAGATTTATGTAACAGAAAATTCCATAGAAGCAATATCGAGATACCAAAGTTCTGTACATGGATTTTCCCCGCTTACATAATTTCTACATATGCCTTATGTTTTTCTTGGATGATCAACCAAGCGGAAAATGCCTTTGCTAAAACATAACACAGAAGTAATGGCAAGCTCAAAGTGTATAAACTTAACCTTTTTTTGATTAAAGCCGCTTTGGATATAAATATAACATTCAAACTTAGTGCTGTATTTGTAATTTATGTTGCACAAATATCTCCAAATGGCCATTCTTGTGAACATGATGATACTGTCACTCTGTGTGTTTCATGTGGATTGTAGAGATATTGGCAGGTCCATTGTAAAGCACATAATGATGCACAAGAGAAGCATTCCAGGTGGTGGAAAGGAATACTTATACTGCTATGATGAGTTTGTGCGTCTGTATCAAGATGATGCGAATACATACAGTGATGTGTGTAAATCCAGACACAAACTGAAGGTGTGTAAGGACAAAGTTAGAAAGGCATATCCAAGAGTAGAAGAACTCATAACATCGGGATATCAATATGAGTGGGAGATGATAGCAGATTTCTGGTGCACTTACAACGCGACCCACCACCGACCCCATGAACCCTTCATCAACATGGCCGACATGTACCGCAAGTATTATCAGTGTCCATATCAGGCTGACATCATGCTAACACATGAGGATTATTCACCACGGATCTACCTTGACAGGGATAGAGCTGAGTTAGCAGGTATTATCCTGCTCTACACCGGTGGTGATGGGCTGGGTCTTTGGCAGATGAACCATCAGTACAGCGACCCTCACGACCCCGTGCACAAGGCGCTCAGTGCTCAGTGGTGTGATAATTATAAGTATAAGACATACATCACTGACAACATCATGAGCAGGTATTGTGTGATTGTCAAGGACATACACATTGATCTGTATGATGTTGTGGATGCATATGACAGAGACACTGTTGGCCTGTACAACTGGAACACGAGCCTCTGCACCAAGTATGAAGACCCTCTAGAGCAGGTGATGAGGATCTCACAGCTAGACAAGTGGCTTAGTAACCATAAGAAGTCTGATCTATCACCATGTCATGACCACAATATCTACATAGAGGGAGCCACTTGCGTGATCATGTTCCACACAAGACTTCCTCCTTACTCAGACATTCACAAAGTCATGCCACCTTTTGTCAAGAATATAGCAGAACTGAACTCCTGTTGGAACCGAGTCACATCTGGATGTCCTTATCCAAGCAGTGCAAGCAGAAATATCAGCCTCATCATTGAGATTTACAACCTGGCAAGTGATATCAGCAAGCAGGATTCAGCTCAGGTTTGGGATATCATATGGTCATGGTCACAGTCTTACAAAAAAACATATGATGCAGAAGTGAGATTGCAGGGACTCTACCAGCTACTATCACTAAAAGCATCCAGCTACCCATCCTTCCCACTGGCATTTGGCCTTAGTCTAGAGGCGGCACTAAATCACACGTCTTCACCTGCTCACATCACAGCTCTCTTTGCCAAACTCTCCTCTGCCTTATACAATGTATCAGTGGTGAGCAATGATGACTATATCGGTGTCAACATACTCAAGGGATTCCACTCTATGAATGAATATATACTAGGTCTAATGCTCAAGTGCTTCAATTCTCTGTATCTGTTATTTGTAGAAATGGGTGAGTTTGTGCAGTACAAGGGTCTCTGCCCAGAGTGGTGGCCACCACCATGTGGGGCGTAGGATGCATTAGACGGAAACCGTGTAACCCTTAGGATGCATGACACAGTAAACAGATACACACCATGTAATCTATAGCACTGTGTGGGACACAGTAGACAGGTAGACGGATATAAAGTTATAGAAATCATTGATTTCTCAGTGTCTTTGGAATTCCATTTTCTTGAAAAGGTTTTGTTGTCCATTGTACAGAAGACAGAGTATTAGTAACAGTCCAGTAGCCCATATCGTCCATGTATATATTGGTACAATATATTGTTGAATGTGATGTGATTCCTGTAAAGCAATCATGGAAATGAATTGCAAATAACATAATAAATGATAGAAATTTTGTAATACAGAGGTTTGAAGTAAGAGTAT
>CM032667.1:20201426-20229055 GCA_019095985.1 Streblospio benedicti | reverse complement strand
GCTAGACATAGAGACGCCTTATGGTCGGACTTCTGCACTACAATAACGTCAGCCGTATGATTGTTATACGCTGTATTGTGCGATCTCTTTGATGTTCATTGATTTTGGAGCTTTTCTTAATAATTTAATAAAATCAATGTATTCAATATACCTCGTATGACAAATTAACACGATCTTGAAAGTGGGTCAGAAGTAGTCGGCTGAGAACTGACCATATACAGGTTATTGATTCTGTATACCATAACGGACAGTCCTGATACAACATATTTTTTACAAGGCAGTTCTGGAGGTCGATATCGAATAAAAATACATGCAAAAGACTGATGAAAAAAAAATTTACGGGATGTGTGTGCAGTGCTCTACCTGCGGGTTCGCGGGCGCGGTCTTGGTGCAGTAGTGCAGCACGAGGTCTGTGATCATGTGGACGCCGGCCGCGAGACTCCCCCCCTCCACCAGCCGGCCGTACAGCTCACCCACACACCGCAGGAGCTCGTCCTCCGAGCCGAACTCTGAAACAGTCGCGCAAACATATTTTTTCTTTTCAAAAATGAAAAAGGATTCGGAGGCAAAATGGGGACTTGAGCCGTCTCAATGCTTACACACACTTTCACACAAGAAGATGAAAAAAAAGAGATGTAGATCACTCCTACTTGAAAAACAAGATATCACAAAAAATTGTATCTCTGTACAATGATTAATTTTAAAGGATTAGTAATTATCACATATAAATGTAAATACATATACTCTGAAACAATGTCGTCGAACGTGAGCTTCCTAAGCTGCCTGTTTGTGTATTCAATTCTGTTCCTCATTTTAAATTACATTTATTCTTTTTCATTTACAGCTGTTTAAAAGTTAAGAGTCAAATTTGATAGGACCAAGAGGTTGAAACAAAGTGTTGTTAATAAGATTTTTGGATACTTTTTGGACTATTTTCATTCATAAAAACAATAAAGAACCACAGACTGCCAACTACATTTCCGTAAAACACATCTTTGGAAAAGACATCCATCTCAACATTAACTATGTTTTAAAAAAATTTTTTTTTAAATTACTAAAGTGCTGTTAGCAACAATAATAAAATAAGGCGTCATAAAAACCTTTTAACTATGAATCATGCTTTATTCATGTTGAAAAAAAGCAAACTCTAAAAAGATTGCTTTTAACAACAACAACAACAACAACAACAACAACAACAACAACAACAACAACAACAACAACAACAACAACAACAACAACAACAACAACAACAACAACAACACCACCACCACCAACAACAGCGCCGTACCGGTGAGGTTCACGTTTGGCCTGGCTGCGCCTCGCCCCCGCGCCGGTGCCACTAGAGGAGCTGCCGGCGTCGCGGCACTCGCAGACTCGGCGGCGTCTCGACTCTGCACGCGGTTGAAGATGTAGTCTGTGCGCGTCGGTCCGGTGCTGCTGCGGAGCCGCTTTATCGCCACAGACTCGCCGAACGACGAGCCTGAAACACAGAAAACCGGCACTTACAGCGCGTCGGAGGCTTTTCAGGGAAGCAAATAATAGACCTTGTTAGCTTATACAAGATCTTCTCAGAAGCGAAATAAGAACGTTTACTAAAATTAAGCCATGTAACTCCAAGTGCTTTTATGTTGCTTACATAAGCGCTTTTATCAGAAACGATACAAACATCCGTTTAGATAGGAAAACATGGCAATAAATTATTAACAATGAAAGAGAAAGTAAGACCTTTTAAGACTACTTCAAGCAAAATAAAGACTTTTTGATAGCTATTATTTCCTCCCAGAACAAAATAAGACATTTCAAGTATCTGCAACGGACACCCTGATTAACTGAAAAAGTAAGGAAATAGAGAAATTCTCTTCTACTCTCCTTTGGGAACATTTATTGGAGCATACAATGAGTTACCCGTACTATGCTTTTTCCTCGGAGATTTTCTAGTTCCTTCAAGCCCTGTTTTTTTCAGCGACTTTCCCTTTGGTCCGGGAGATTTCTTTTGTTTAGATTTTACTGGACTTTTGCTACTTGAGGTGCTTTGCTGCAATTGTGGCTTTTTTAACGCTTTCTGGCTCAAATAATATTGCTGCAACTTCTTTGAAATCTGTCGTTCTTTTTCCCACGTTTGTTTATGCAGATCACTGGAAATATCGAGAGACAGCACATAATGAATTGGTGGTAATTTGATAAATATCTTCTGTGATAAACAAACTTATCTTCAACGCTGTGTTTTCTATTCTAATTCTTTCAAATAACCAATACATGACCAATGAAGCCTAGATGTCCGCGACAGCACCTCGACATACGTTAGCAGCTCGTCATACATTGTACGTACATTTTTGTGACATGACAATCTGCTGATGTATATCGATGTGGTGGCGCTCGCATCTAGTAATATAATTCTGCTATGTAGCATATATCCATGAACAATGGGTGAAGACTGAACAAATGTACATAACTCTGCTTACTTGTTGCGCAGTTCGGCTAGCACTTTATCCAGTGGGCCTGGTTTAGCTTCAGGCACGCACGATGAGCTCATAACATTTGGGTTGAAAACGCCCGTCTGTGGAACAGTATCTGCAATACACGATCAGTATTTCAAATAATTTGTTCTTGTAGCTGGAGTAGTTATTTCAAAATCTGTAATAAAAATTTTACACGTTTCTTAAATCATATGATAGGGAAAGCCACATTTATAAAAGGAAACGGTGCTACATTTTACAGCAATGAAATGGCAAAACAATATTTTAATCACTTCTTATTAACATTTTCTATGGTACTTTTGATGTTAACATCTAGGTTTTTATATTCTTTTAATGACTTGGATTGAATCTAAATGTTCTTTATACATTGGAATGACGTTGAATGTTCTTGATATTGATATTGTTCACATGAATAAATTCGACACTAACTTGGCAACTTTCTGGCGTTCTGTGATTTTGTTTTCATATTAATTGTTGAAGATAATTTTCCTACAAAGTCACAAATTTTTTGTTCAGTTTTCTTGAGAATTTTACGATTCGGAAGCATGATCTTGTCCATAATGAGAACGAAATCTGACTTAATCAATCTCAGAGATGCAGACACTGAAGTTAGAGGCTGAAGAACAGCAAGCTTTCCCGTTGTTCTTTCACGATTTAAGAGGTCAACAGCCTAGAAAAAAAATAGGCTAATAATTAATACGCCATAAAACATTCATAAAAAATCCTGATGAAATAAATATACATAAGAATTTTTATTTAATCCATAACGCTGAGAAACAAGAAAATGAATATCATACCAAACAAAGCTGATGTTCTGCCAGCCAATGTAAAATGGCATGAAACTTGTCGTCATTTCCACTCAGGAGAAAAACAGATTTAGACTCAAAAGAAGTAATGGGTAATCGGTTCAATTCCAATGTTGCCCTCATACAAACGTCAACGTCGCTTTCTGGTCTCGTAACTGTAGATATTTTGCCTTTAGAACGCTCACCAAATGATGAAGTGCTCGGCAATTGTATCTCAAAAGAGCTGTCTTCCGAAGGCGTCACTTGCTTGGTACTTGTCAAGCAAAGTGTTCCTGCCGAATTGTTTTTCATATCTTTTGTTTCAGACTTTCTGAAAAAATAAAAATATTATAAACATAAATATGAAGATCACATCAATTTCAAAATAAGCACAGTTAACCTTGTCAGTAAAGAACAAAGCACCACAAAAGTTAATCACATGAATAACGATTAAAAGTACCTGTCTTTATGGCGTTGAAGAATTGGTTGAACATCGACACAGCAAATGGGATCAGATTCTGGAAGTAAAAGTTTATATATAACATTATAGTATAGTATACAATGAAACAGAAATGTTGTACATATTTCATCATAATAAGAAATATACATATGCCCTGAAACACTGGATATTCATAACACCACTTCTTGCATCTTGAAACTGCTTAACTACCAATACTGTTTAGCGCATTATGTAATAATCTAATCTGTAAAACTAAACTAAACATGTTTCAATTGTAGCAATAAGTACCCCCATCTAATGTAGTACATGTAACCCCATACCCATATGCTGTTCACAACCAGGACACATAGATCATCACTCCCCGAAATTGTAAATGAAGTATCATCGTATTCTAATTAATTTTTGTCACACCATAATTATATGTCCCATACTTTGCAATAGAATCATTTGCACTGAAGATTGAGAAAAGTCATGAAACAAATTTGTATGCAATAAGAAGAATAGTTTTGTTTTTCCTTCAAATGATATATATATATATATACTCATGGCTTACAAGCCTGTTTCATATATCCCTTATGGTTGAGATATATATATGTCCATCCATATATATCTGAAACATAAGATATATGTATGTATGTATGTTATGTATGTTATGTATGTTATGTATGTTATGTATGTTATGTATGTTATGTATGTATGTATGTATGTATGTACGTACATACGTACGTACGTATGTATGTATGTATGTATGTATGTATGTATGTATGTATGTACGTACATACGTACGTACGTATGTATGTATGTATGTATGTATGTATGTATGTATGTATGTATGTATGTATATCTGAGCTGCACTGATGAGTCCTAATAGGACGAAACAGTACCGTCTGCAGATTTGAGTATTATGCTCCCTTACTTCGTGTTCGGTTGAGCACTCTATTGAGGTGCTACTTTGCCAATGCCATGTGCTACGCTCACTGCTCGGCAGTTGGAGCACTCTGGCAAGTATGCAGGGGTCTGGCTTAAATATGCTTCGAGAGCTTACACTCTTTGCTGCTACCAGTCCCAACCTCATTACTCTGAGCTGCACTGATGAGTGCTAATAGGACAAAACAGTACTGTCTGCAGATTTGAGTATATATCAGGGTTGGTCATGAAAAAACCCACCCCAAAAAAACCACAGGTTTGTTGGGGTTGGGTTTTTTCAAAGTGTGTTTTATTCGGTTTTTTCAAAATGTCTTTTTACTTAATAAGTTTTTTAAGAGTTAGATAAAACAGGTCTATTTATGGAGGCTAAGAAGATATATGTTGACAGATGAGAATTTTGAGAAATTGTTTGTGTACAAGGACTGACTTGGCATTGTTCTAGCCAGTAGCTCTAACTGGCTTCAAATTTAACTACTAACCCTGACACTAACCTGCTGACACTTCAGAGCAATATGCTCAAGCACTTGACAATGTTCTAACCAACTTCAAAGTGAACTCCTAACCAAGACACTATAGACCTGCACTAATTAGTACAATTATGACTTCATAACGATACCTCCAGTAGTGGCTTATTTGCAGAGATTGTGCCTTTAACTGGTATGTGCATTTGTAATGTCTTTTTGACATTTGGAGCAAAGTTTTTAATTATCTCTATTTGCAAAGTTATTCTGGGGTGACAGGAGTTGATAATTGCGTAAATCAGATACACAAAAGCAAATAGAAACATTTCCAAGTCTGTCCCACTTAGAAAGAAGTCAAAACTTAACAACTTGATACACTAATTACAAGGCTAACAAATGCAAGTTGTTATTATTGTTCATTTCAAGTAACCAGCCAGCTCCAAGTATTATCAATAGTTTTTTTTGTTTTGTTTTTTTTTACTTTATTCTGGATATTGTCTGAGCTGTATTGTCAACAAAGAGAGGGTTTGTCAAAATTTAATTCGTTTTCAAAATTAATTTATAAAATTCATAATCTGTTTTGATTGGCAATTAAAACATTATCAAATATACCGAATAAAAGTATGTATAAAAGTATGATATTGATCCTGAAATTGAAATAACCCAAAAAGCCCAATAAAACCCGGGTGGGTTGGTTTAAAAAAAAAACAAAATATATATATATATATATATATATATATATATATATATATATATATATATATATATATTAGAAATAGATGTACATGTAAGCATATCATATATGTTTTAATCAGGTCTAACTGATATGAACAGTTTCAGCATATGCACTTTAATTTAAAAAAAAAAAAAATACTAATAAATATTACCTTTCAAATTATGGAAAAGCTTAGCTTGCCCACTTATATTAAGTTTATCAATTTTCATATCCATATAAAATTGCACTAATGATTGCCACGGCAACAGAGGAGAATGGGATGATATTCCTGGAAACATAAAAAACAAACAAGATTAGTACAATTTTACTTATATGAATAAAAAATTCAAAATTACTGATTTTACTACAGTACTGATTGCAAAAAGAAGACAAGGGTTATTCCGTAAATTCGCCTTCGCAAAATTCGATTCACCAGCATTTGGTGTTTTCATTTTTCTACGGCAAATTCAGCATTCACTCAGGATAAAGTACAATCTAAATTTCTGCCAAAACATGTACAAGACTTCTATTGGTTACTTTGTAACCATCAACACATAGCTTGGAATTTAAGAATGGTGTGCATAAAAATTTTGAGATAGAAAATGAAACGACGTCCTCAGTGCCCGAGAAACATCTCCACTGTCGGCTGAAGGTAGAAGCTTGAGTGTAAGTAAATTTATCTTGTCTATATAATGAATTAAATGTCTTTGTATGCAATAGTGATTTGTATCATCTGTTGTATTATATTGTGAAGAACCCCCCAAAATTTTGCAAATTTACAGAATCGACTATGAACATCCTTCTCAAAATTTGCATATAGTTCTTTTTATTTTTCTCAGCATTCGCGTAACATAAGGATTAGGTCAGGACAATATGCTGGTCCCTGTTTTTATCACAATTTATGCATATTTCGTGAACTATGCAAATTTTCAGAAAATTACAGTTTGTTTTCAACATGTAATTCGCGAATTTAGAGTATTATCGTGAATTTCTTGTAAGTAGTAGTAAAAGGAGAATTTAGCATTGGCCTTTTCCTTATTTCTTCTCTTTGATTCACTCATACGTTTAGAATTCGAAATATTTGGCTAAATTCACTTTTCCTGTAATCACAAGTCAATGCTGTAATTCATGTGAAGTCAAAAATGCATGATTTGAGTTAATAAAAGATGAGATATATTGAATACTCATCTGCACAAGTTTTTTACATTATATATAGTTTACAACTAGCACAAAAGGATAGTTGTAAACTGTATATATGAAAGATGAGATATTATAATATACCATAATGCATGAAAAACAATATAATTTACCCAAAATTCAAGAAAATATACAGCTATTCTCAAATATTTCAAGCTTTACCTGTTTTAACATTTAGCAAGTTAGCTGTAGAAGGTAAGCCACTTTGCACAATTGCATTCCCAGGTATCACCATGCCACCCATTTTTCTGAGTGCACTATTAACTATATCCAGGCCTTGAAATTCATCATTATTTGACAAATCCTAAATTATGAAAACGTTTAAAAAAATGAAAATCAAGCATGTTAAATATAGATGGATGTATATTATATTCTACAAGAAAATATAACTTTCTGAATTCTATATAAATGATAAGCCAAACTGTACACAAAAAATACATAAATGCTTCATGGTTGAAAAACATGTACTATATAAAACATAAGCAAATAAATATCACAAATGCATCATTTGCCAACTCAATTCCATAATAAAATAAACACATTTATAGCATTTTAGTAATCATTTTAGTTCTACAACTTTTATACCTGTTTTTCTGGAACTAACAAGGAATTCAGCACATCAGTATCGATCCAATAAAACCGTAACTTCCTAGCGATAACGAATTCATCATATAAACTTCTAGACATGATTTCCTCAAAAAATGAGTTACTTGTTATTGCTTTCTTTGGATCTATAGTTGCAAACGTTCGTATATCCTTAACACTATGAGGGCAGTCACTCAGAAGAAATACTGCATTTAACTGCAATGTTTCGTAAAGTGAATTGGATTTTCGTCTTGACGGTTTGACCGGTGAACATATATCAGGTCCATGCCACTGAAAATCGCTGACCACCATTTGAAGTTGTTCGTTTAATTTATGCGCTCTGTCATAACCATCATCAGCATGAGTGGGAGATTTCTGCAGAGATAGCACTCGACTTACACCATCATCACAAAAACTCTCTACCAATGTCTCTAACTCTGATTCAAACTCTTCAAACACTTTAATGTCTACATCTTTAAATGAATTTTTGCTTATCACTCTTTGCTTTTGTACATTGTAAAACTTAAACCCCCATTGAAGTTGCTTACTCTCATCTTTAACCAAGGTCGTGAAGTGTAACAACAATTTAATGACAGCAGATTTGATTAAATTAATAATGTCATCAATATTTCCGCCTCGTCGCTTGTGACAAGACCCCGCACTGACATCAATTAAAAACAACAATTTTAATTTGTTTGTTTCCATCGCTATGATATACACATTTCTATATAGAAATGTCGAAATAATGCATTTATCACATTTTTAGTAAAAATCACGAAGTCAAATTTGCCTCAAATACATGGTTATTTCCGCTTCCGGGTTTTCTGTCACAACTTCTTCTTCTTTCTTCCTCTTTGCTCCCTCCTTTTCTTTTTAGGAGATAGTTTCAAAACAGAAACTGATATATGAGAAAAAAATTGAATATTTTTTAGGGCACAGTCATGGGCCCCCTACTATTTCTTTTGTACATAAATGACCTACCATCTGTTCTCAACCCATCCACTTCATGCCGTTTGTTCGCCGATGATTGTTTGATCTATAGATCAATCCACTCTATGGAGGACAAGGTCATTCTACAAAAGGACTTAGATTCACTCTTTGAGTGGGGTCAGGTCTGGGGCCTCAAGTTCAATGTGTCCAAGTGTAACATCCTCCACCTTGTGAGACAGACCCAGAAACCTGTTCGTTTCTACACCCTAGGCGGTGAGATTATTGGTTCTGTCCCTGAGGCGAAGTATCTGGGCGTCACACTGTCAAACAACTATGGAGCCCGGTCTTCACAGTGGAGGCCTCACATCTTGGATACAGTTTCCCGTGCCAACCAACGTCTGGGGTTCCTACGTAGGAATCTCCGAGGTTCTCTCTACAGACTGAGAGAGACAGCATATTTCACAATCGTCAGGTCATCTTTAGAATATTGTGGGGCTATTTGGGACCCATCAGTTAAAGTTAAAGAGAAAATTGATTCCCTAGAGATTGTACAGAGACGAGCAGCACGTTGGGCTCGTGGAGCCCGCTGTGTCATATCAGTCACAGGCCTACTGCGTGACCTTGGCTGGCAAAGCCTAGCAGACCGGCGGCGTAATCAGCGTTTATGCCTATTTTATAAGCTTTTGCATGGAGGCCTGGATTTGCCACCAGAGAGCGTTGGCATTAAACTACATCAAGGTAGAGCCACTCGGGGCTCTCACCAGTGGAAGATAGTAATACCTTCAGCCGGAGATAGGCAATCTCCACTGTGGAAATCAACAGTTTGAAGAACAATCCCGGAGTGGAACAGTCTTAACCCGGGAACTGTCAATGCCGACTCTATAACCACTTTCAAGAGTCGGCTATCTGCCAACCCTTAGGCAGAACGTACCCTCTCTCCATTCACATGTTGCCTCATTAGAGGAGGCCAGTCTCTTATCTGAGACTGGCTAATTTGTGAATTATCTATCCAGATCCAGATGAATCTTAAAGAACATGTTTCTACATAGAACCTCGTGCTCCCTATTATACGTGTTAAGGTAACCGGTATCTAGGATAACCATGGTCAGGGTGTCCTGGTCAACTGATATACCCTGCGTTTTGCAAGTGACTATACGCAGAAGGTAGATGTTGCGCTCTTTTTTCAGCGCGGGACATCGGAGTAGGAAACATTATGATAGATGTTGTGGCTTTGTCGGCAGCAGATTTAAGGTTCCAGTGGCAAATGGCTTGCTCGGCAGCAGGAGCATTTTCATTCAGAACGAAATAAGTATGGCAAACATTGGCTCTGACTGGTGTAGGTATAGTAAAACGCCTTGTTGTTGCACTTTAAAAATTCTAGGAAAAATCCAAGGAAATTTCTTTGTTGAAAAATGGACATTTCTTGAAGTGTATCACTTGAATTGCTGTTTAATTGTTATTGCGCCACTTCAGCTCAGCTGCTGAAGCAAGCATTGTGTTTCGTTCATTTGTAACTAACTAACTAACTAACTAACTAACTAACTAACTAACTAACTAACTATGTAACAAACTATGTATGTATGTCTCCGGACAAGCTAGAGCTTTAACCGTTGCACCGATTTCGTTCAAACTTCATGAGGCGACACCGAAGTAATTCGATTTTGGGCGCTCTGCCAAATAAATTTTGCTTTCTAGAAGCGTTTTTATTTTTATGACATTTTTAATGATATTCAATGCACTTAGCCAGCAAGAAAAAAATCAATATTCCAACCAACCAGCAAAATTGATTATTGGATTTGAAACTGATACTGATTATTATCTGTTATTCAATACTATTATATGGCAACAAAAAATATCTTTTTGCTGGATGTATTGATTCTGATTCATTCTGATGTTTTCTCCTCAAATTCACAAATTTCTTGATTGTAAAGTATACATTATTTCAGTATATATCTTAATTGCCCATGAGTCAACGTCGTTCTAGCGACGCAGTGTTCTTTGAACACTTTTGATCTAGTTGTTACTTTGCTCATTTTATACATATAGTGATATAGTAGTATTTAAAGTTTTATCAATTATGGCCAAAGAATTAACAAGTATATGCAAATATTTTATTCATTTTTAGTCACCTAATTTCACTCTCATACAACATGTGAATCACACTGGTATCAGTACTGTAATTTGAACAGTCAAGCACAGATTGTAACTATAGAAATTATACTTTCATCAAAGAAATTATGCATTCAAAAAAAAAAAAAAAAAAAAAAAAAAAATCCACATACTTTCATCCAGGAAACCAAATTTTTACATGCTTATTTCATCAAAGAATTATACATTTCAAGGCAGCCACTAAAATTCTCATTTCGAATTCCCTGAAATTTCCCCTCAATTATCACAGAATTTCCTGATATTTTAGGAGAAAAACTTCTTGCAATTGGCATAAATACCATTTTTCCCAATGAATGTTACCTCAATATCAACAAAACCAGTCAAACAATTTTTTAAAAAAAGGAGGCACTTAACTTCATAAGCTACATTTTCAGTGACATGATCATGACATCTATATATATTTATACATACCAAAGTCCTGTCTTATAATTGTCAAATTGATTGTACAAAATTGAAAAATCTATAAAAAAGAATTGCTTTATTTTGCTTCAAAACTTTTTTAACTCTCCTTGAAATTTTAGTAGAAAAATAAATCCGCTATCAAAAAACTCCCTGCAGGGAATTCCTTATGGCAAAATTTGCTGATTTCCGTGATTCTCCCACAGTAGTGCCCACCCACCCGGCATTTCACAACAAAATATACATTCAACAAAACAAAATTTCCTATCCTTTAACCATCACCGAATAAACAAACCTAACAATGACCTTTGAAGTTACAGTACGTCATGTTTATGGCAATATTTTTTTTTACAAGACATACAAGTTAAGTTAGAAATATTTTCAGCATATACACACATGTGAACCATTGACACAGTATTGACACATACTGCATGTATTTCCTAAACAACATAGATTGATTGACTAATTTTGTGAAAAGCCATTTTAACTTACTGTCTGCTTATTTTCGAACATCTTTTCATGTCCATTGGCTGAGACTTCCTTCTGCCACCTGGTGACGAAGGAAGTCTCATACAATTCACATGGAAATATGTCTGAAAACATTCAGTCAGTAACATTCAGTAAGTCAAAAAGCGGATTTTCACAAATCATTCAATCAATCTATATATATAAAAAAAGAAATCCAATGAATCTATTTACAAAACTGATTAGCATGACTGAAAATCAGCTGTATTTCTTGGGGAAGAGTCTCATGAAGATGACCATCCAGATGAAGGTGGCCACCACCACCACCAGCATGATCCAGATCCACCAGTTACACGACTTGGCCACGTGCGCCTCCAGACGCTTGCTCTCCACGTCCAGCTTGCTGTGGTTCCGCTCGGCCAGCCGCGTCGACTCCACCAGCTTCTGCAAGTCAGAGAAAGTAGACGTGTAAACAACTGCGTCGAATCAGCCAGCTTCTGCAAGTCAGAGAAAGTAGACGTGTAAACAACTGCGTCGAATCAGCCAGCTTCTGCAAGTCAGAGAACACATAGAGCCTTCAGGGAATATTTCAGAGAACAGAGCACAATGAGGTTTCTGCTAGTCCTAGAACAGAGCTATCCTTCTATAGTGTATACCGGTAGTATTATTTTCCAGCTGTATTCTTGTTAAAAAGTTAAAAGCATAAATTTTGACTTTATTTACATTATCAAGCGATGAAAAGCTGCTTCTTAAATTAAAACGCTGAAAAATTTCAGTGTTTTAATTTGAGAAGCAGCCTTTCAGAGCTTGAAAATGTTAATTTAATAAAGTCAAAATTTATGTTAGGTGGTGGGGACGAAGATGTATGTGGTATTCAAAATTGCCAGACACTTGCTCTTAAGGTCTAACTTACTTTGACTGCACTCAGTGAACTATGTACTCCTCAAATTGCTAGAATTTGTGGAATAAAAATAAATATAAACGTTGGGTATTAGGAGCTGGGGATTTGGGAATTGTGAGTTGGCAAAACGATATGTATACATCCAGATGCTTTTTTGTTTTATGATTCATATTTTGTGAGCAATATCTTCAGTGCTCAAACAATCTCAACTTTGAAAGACAAGCATAATGAAAAATTGTGCTGAAGCTTATCGCGTCAAATACAAGTTTAAAAAAATAGAAATACACATACTTTCGTATCTTCCTTGACAATTTTTCCGGCTGTTCTGGCGTTCTCTTTCATGGTGCGCGCCAGATGGACCATTTCTTCCGCGACCTGGCGACAATGATTTGTTTTTTGAGAATACACTATATTCTATTACATATAAGTACAAACATACGGTTTGTGACTCAGACACTTACTTTTAATGCAAATACTACGACCCTTTGAAAACATTTGCCTTTCGACGGGCATATTCAGTGAGGTTGTGTCACGTCGAGTGGAATTCTCTATGCACCAAAGTAGCTTGTGCAAGACTCACCGCGCATTTGCCAGTTGAAGGGGAAAAGTTCCCTGAAACGTCACAGTAATTGTGTTAAAAGTAAGTTTCTTAGTCGAATGTGTGTTTTTCTGCATCCAATCTGCATGCTTATTTGATTTGCCTTATTTTAGTTATTGTGCTCCATATGATGAATCTTAAATGAGTTTAATTACCATATGACTGCTGGAATGTACAAAACCCCACCGTTTTACATGCATTTACATTTCATTGTTGTGTGAAATATGGTTAATGTTAAAAGCATTGTTGAGTAAAGAGCCTCGTACCAGAATAAATCCATAAGCAAAAATGTACTTGTGTGAAATGTGAAATGGATCTATTATGCTTGACTTTTGCCTGCATCCTGTGGCGTCTCACCTTTTCCTGCATCCTGTGCTGGTCTCACCTTTTCCTGCATCCTGTGCTGGTCTCACCTTTTCCTGCATCCTGTGCTGGTCTCACCTTTTCCTGCATCCTGTGCTGGTCTCACCTTTTCCTGCATCCTGTGCTGGTCTCACCTTTTCCTGCATCCTGTGCTGGTCTCACCTTTTCCTGCATCCTGTGCTGGTCTCACCTTTTTCCACCACTCTGTGCTGGTCTCACCTTTTCCTGCATCCTGTGCTGGTCTCACCTTTTCCTGCATCCTGCATCCTGGTCTCACCTTTTCCTGCATCCTGTCTCACCTTTTCCTGCATCCTGTGCTGGTTCTTTTCCTGCATCTCTGCATCCTGTCCTGTGCTGGTCTCACCTGGTCTCACCTTTTCCTGCATCCTTTTCCTGGCATCCTGTGCATCCTGTGCTGGTCTCACCTTTTCCTGCATCCTGTGCTGGTCTCACCTGTTTTCCTGCATCCTGTGCTGGTCTCACCTTTTCCTGCATCCTGTGCTGGTCTCACCTTTTCCTGCATCCTGTGCTGGTCTCACCTTTTCCTGCATCCTGTGCTGGTCTCACCTTTTCCTGCATCCTGTGCTGGTCTCACCTTTTCCTGCATCCTGTGCTGGTCTCACCTTTTCCTGCATCCTGTGCTGGTCTCACCTTTTCCTGCATCCTGTGCTGGTCTCACCTTTTCCTGCATCCTGTTGTGGTGCTTCAGCACGGTGTCCACGTCCTGCTCCACGTCGTCCTGCGCTGCTCCGGCACCAGCGCGGTGACGCACGCCGCTCGAGGCTGCAACAACAAAAAGATAGAGACTACAATCTTCCATTACATAATTCAAAAAAAGTTTCAAAACTAGAGAGGTATGCGAACATTTCTCTTTCTAACATGATGCATAATTATGCATTTACAGCACAATAATACCATCTTCAAAATCCTTGAACGAGTTCATCGTGTTGGAATACATATATATACATTATTTATTTAGTTCATCTTTTCACAACACAAACACAATTTACTGTTGACAGTTTCGGCAACTCCTGTTACCATTTTCAAAACATCTCTGCGCATGTCAAGGTCACTCAGCACGACTTCCGATGCCGGAAATCGGGTCATACACGTGAGAGAGATGAAAGGCTCCCTCGTGAGTGTACTGGATAGGAGGGGGGAAACAAGAACCATCAGGGAGGTGATTTTACGAGGACAGAAGCAGGTCATGAACCAGACGAGGGGGAATCTTCTATAAATAACAACACTTATTATATTATATCAATACAGACTCCTAGAGCTAACAGCCTAAACCGGCCATATCATTTGAACATTTCACATTTTTGGCTGCCAAAAGCTTTGACATGTAAGATCCTGTCACGTTTCATTTTTTAAATCCGTCAAATGGCTATTTAGAAGCAGTGTCATCGGGATTAAAAGTAGATAACTTTATGTAAAACCTCATTAGGAATGATCGTACATAATTCATTTTATTGTTACTTTAATATCTTAAGCATATAACAAGAAATTTCAACACATCGACATCTGTTTCCTATGGGAGCCATGTTTGTACTAGTGCCCATTGCAACATGCATTTATAACAACGCAAATACAGCAGCGCGCAGACACGTTTTTCCCGCTCTACCAGTGTGAACTAGTTGAAAGTATTTCAGTGGATTGCCGGTTGGTGGCGCTCTGAATGTAAGCAAATATGGCCGCGCCGATGAAACTAACGCAGATTGAAACTTGAATGAAAAGAAAGCAAATAATGGTGTAATATCTTTCAAATATTGATGATCACAAGTCCCTAAACCGTGAGTCGTCCGTATGGACGACTCTGACGACCAAACGACCAATTACAGTGCTCTCTGAAGCGCTCTTCGTCACTTACCGTCGGCGGAGGCGGGTTTGAGCAGCAGCTGGTCCCTCATCTGCTTCTCGTAGCGCGCCTTGGTCTGGATGTGCAGCTCCTGGTCCTCGATAGAGCTCGGAGCCGCGAGTCGCTCGGCCGCAAGCAGCTTCTCGGCAGCAGTCGGCTGATAACGCAAAACAAATTTAGGTATAAAAAAATTTCAATTGATAAATAGTGACCGGTCGCAGATGAGTCTGTTGGTAATCAGTAAAGTGAATAAAAGGAATTTTGCTGATTCTCACCTGTTTCTCACTTTCTAGTAAACCCTTTAGAAAATTGACTTTTCTCGTGTATTCTGTCAGCGTTTCCTGTTGAGGTTTACTGTAATGTGATATTAACTTAGTTATCAAACAAAATACACATACTGAAAAAATAATGTTTTGATAGTTAACAATGTTTGCTTTAAACGAGGTACAAAACTAACCTGTCATTTCCAACAACTTATTCAATGTAGCAATGTTTTACTGACCCATACACTATAATGTGATGCAAGATGATTAAAAATGTCGGACGCAATTTCAAGATTGTCAGTTTCATACTAAAATATTTACTGCACACAATCAAACTATTCTTAAACATAACATGATCAGTTTGAAATGTCAAACTATAATACCTTGAAGATTTATGAAGATCTTTCAGGTAGTCTTGTAGGCAAGCAACGTACTACAATATAAAAAAGTAATGGAAGGTTGTGAAATATATGAGTATGACAAAGGAAAAAAATATGGTGGTGTAGGGTGGGTGCTAATGTTTCTTAGATATTTTTAATCAAACACTCTCTTAACTGCATTCATACTTCATCATCTTTTAGATCTGATATAGAAGGGTGAGATGCATGTTAACTTGTGCTGTGGGGTCTAATGAATGCAGGAGGGCATTGACACTGCTCTGAGCTCCCCAAACGTCCAAAACTATTGGGAAGTGGGTCCCAGACTTGAGCAGCGTCCTCTAACGTTGAGTGGCAGAGGGTGAAGTATATATCATCTCTTTCAGTTGAGTTAGAAGAACATGCACGTAGTGTTTTAATGATGAAAGCGAGTGCATGAGCGACTCGCCTTGGCAGCAACTTCACTGACCTGTGGCGAGGACGACAAGTCGCTGCTACAATTGATCCCATACGGGTACCCAACATATTTCAGGATTTCACCACATCTACATCTACATGGACCATGGTACTGCCCAACGTCAACTAGCTGACCACTATTGGCAGGGAGGCCACGTGGTGCCATGGCACATGTGTAGAGGTTGGATCGAGGAGTTGATTCCCAATATCTCACCCCACGGTCAATAATCATGTCAACCACTAACCAAATTCATATGGGTCACATAATCCAGGGGTTTATGTGTTATGAAAATTGACACATTGTCATTGACACATTTTTGCAGTCTTTACTAAAAAAATAGTTTAGATCTACTATCACTCTATTGTTTCATGTATTTTCTTTTTCATTACCTTTTCTAAACGCCAATTGTCTTCTTTATTTTCAGCCGCCATGACTTCACAGCGGCCTAGCAATCTTATAAAATTAACTTCCAATTTTGATGTCATTTTTGACAGTAACTGGTAATATCGCTCATGTAAATATTGGGTCTCAGACCGGACGGGGTCGGGCTTGTTGCCATAGCTGTGAGAAAACCGTGCGAGCACCAAATTAGACTAGTAGACAGCATTATGTCGTGCGTATTTCTTAGGGAGACATACATATAAGTGTGTGTCACAGCTGTAAATAAAGGGAATTATGGTAGAATGTTGACTAGTTGACCTTCTACTCATTGACGATGGTTACAAACCATTCCTTAATTTAATCAAAATTGATTAATTCAATGAAAACACTATATTAGATTCTAGCAAATATATTCCAGCCCTCTAAATAATTGATCAATGGTCTTTTTGCAAACATGTAGCTGTAAGAAAATTTGGGATGCATGCCCTAACAAGGAAATAGATACAGTGATGATTAATACACAGGCAAATGTTTGTACTGAACCGGTCAATACCATCTGAATAGGTAACTCACCATACAGCTGTATAGCTTATCGCTACAGCAATAAATGCTTACAGTTATGGCCTTTCGCCATAGCTATAAGATATCTCATTGTTTTATTTGTATATCTTTGTTACAGTTGTAACAATAAAAGGGGTAAATGGTTTCCCTAATCGTTCTAATACTATCTCATCTGCATAGGTAATTCACAGCTGTATCCCTATTGCCACAGCAAGAATAATGCTTACTGCTATGACCTATCGCCATAGCTGTAAGAAATCTCAATGCATTATTGGTATATCTATATTTTAGTTGGATGATTTTAGGGATAAATGGCTTTCCTAACCCCCATGTCAGAGAGGACGCGCGGAGTCAACTCCGCGTCATTTTTAGGTCGAAAAAATGACAAAGTCCGTAAAAATGGGGAAAAATATGAAAGATTAACACTTTCATTGTCGAATCGACAACGCGATTTGCATGGCTCGGCAGTGGAGTCCGGCGGACTGTTGCGGACTCTTGCGGCCTCTGCGAGGGCTCCGCAAGCAAAAATGGCGCGGACTTTCTCCACTTCTCTGGAGAAGTGTAAATTTGAGTTCGCGTACAACTCCGCGGGGGTGGGATTATTGATTAAATTTCCTTTGATCTTTTTGAGTTCGCTGGTCCCCGAAAAGCAGTGGATATGGAGGGCGGGGGGGGTGAGGTGGAGGAGGGGGTGTAGATTTCATTATCGTACTAGGTTATACCCGTGGGGTCAAAGAGACTAGAGCAGTTGCAGTGAATCATCTGAATAAGTACATCTGGAGCAGGGCTTTTGTCTGTCATCACTGGAACAAGTTTCTCCCCTTCCACCCTCCATCCCCACTCAGATGGATCCATTTCGTCACTACAGCCAATCCACTCCATAACCTGGTAGTAGGTCCACAAGGAAGTGGTTGGTGGGAGTCGTTCAGGTGTGACGAAAGTCTTGGCTCTTGCAACTTTCTTACAGAGCATATTGTACCAGATAGATGTCAGGGAGTCTTTCTGATCTGCATTGAACAGTGCCACCATTGCCCTACAACCGTTGGCTTCCACAACATCTGCACTTTGCTTTGGAAGAGAGAAAGCTTTTGCACAGTCGTTGATGACTTTTTTTTCTCTTGGACGTGTTGATGATCCGTTGAAACACCGACTGCTTTCCAATGCCGAATATGCTGGAGACCGAGTCACATCCAGTGAAGGCATGCACAAACAACAAGTCATTGCAAACTGCTCCTCCGAGCACCTGCTTGAGTACCTTGATATTGTAGACATTTAACTTCGCCTTGTTTGAGCGGAAATATAGACCTGAACATTTGGACACGACTACATGGTGGAACAAAGAGAACAAGAAGATCTGTGTCTTCTCCAATAAGCGTGGTCGTTCTGGAAGCAGACATGTTGATGGCTGCCTTCGCAATCTCAACGTCCGCATCTCCTTCTGCTTGAAGCACATCACAGTCTCTCTGCCGCATTCGCTCCATGATCATATGGATCAGTGTCTGCTTGTTTGTCTCATTGGACAAGAAGTCCTCCTTTTTCCCAACAAATTTTGTCACTTCTGTAATGTTCACCTTGTTTGCATTCAGCTTCGAGTTCGACACTGATGAGTACCATCCTTTACACTAGGCCCAACCTCATAACCATCAAACACGACAGTCGCTTTCCCATAGTGTTTAACAGTGAATGAGGCGTAATCGTCTGCAATCGAACTGTAGGTGCTCCCCTCCGCCCATTTCAAGCGGTGAAGAAGAGATCCTCCATCTAGTACATAGTGATCTGTGACTGGGACAGTTTGTGTCACAGCATTGTCTGATTTGGTCTTAACATAGTTTCTGATAGCTTCTGCCAGCTGCGGTTTGTCTGGAGGACGCAATATGTCCTTTGCTTCGAACAAAGACATCGGGTAAGGACAGAGTTCATAGGACATGACGTCATCTAGCCGAAGTTCGCCCGTCTGCGAGACTACTAGAAACCTCTGGAACAAGAGCGCTGGGTCAATAGTATGATCCTCAGAAACTTTCACTTTCTTGCTGGATGCTAGAGTCTTCACCTTCAAACTCCTTTTGTGGGAGTAGGTAAAAACTGAGTGTCCGTCCATCGCTTTTACAATGTCTTTTCCGATATCGAAAAGATCCTGCACATTGACATCTCCATTTGCTATGATCCCTGTGATAACACACCGTAATGACTCATCAGCTGAAAACGGTGTAAAGCTGTCTAGTTTTTCTGCAACTTTACCCATGTCTGCCTCATCTCTGTTCACCCTAGAGGCAGACAACTCCTTATGCTGTTCACTGGTGGTGTAACAACTTGCGGTGAGTTCTTGCATAGCCAGGTTGTAGGCAGATGACACAGTTGAGGACATAGCCCAAACTGTCCTTTGGTGCTCTGATATCCCGCTTCCTCGCGTTAGCCCCCTTGGCTTTTTAGTGAGTGCATTCGAGTTTGTTCGATCACTAGATCAGAGCCAAGGCCAGCCCAGTATTGGCTGCTGCGTCGGATCACGTGAAACCCAGACTGGAACTTCTGATGTACTTCAGGGTTGTCATCCTTCAACGCATACATCTTCTGGAGATAGAGACGAGCGGACTTCAGATAGTTGGGATGACCAGCCGCCGCGAATATTGGCAGGCAAGCTGAAATGGCACTGATATGCATTCTCCCAAGACCCCATTTGATCAGCTGCAACAAGTGCCCTAGCAATACCTAGCATGTGCTGATAGTTTACCCACAGTTTGCTGGTTTTGGCGGTCCTTGCCAGTTCGTCCTTTTTCAGAGTTAGAGCGTTGTGAATTCTGTGAACACAATCTTATTCCAACACAGACTCCAAGTCACTTTCGCCAGTTTTCCAACAATGTGTACAGTCTCTCAAGTTCATCTACGTGGTCCTGAAAACTAGGGTCATCCTCCACAATTGTAGCTACAATCTGACGTGTAAGACACTGATCCACCAGTAGGTGGCCACGGAACGCTCGTTGCACTGCCTTTCCACTCATCATGTGTAAGACGGCATTTTCACCATACACTGTCTCCATGATCTCCTTGAGTCCACTACCATCCATCAAAGTACCAAAGGCACTCAGCACGTTCATGAAGGTATGGAAGCTGCCAAGTAATAGCACTACCTTCCTAATGTTGGCGGTGGGCCCGGAACCGGCAAGATTGTGGGGTAGAGTTCACCCAGATATAGTATAAGGGGCTGTTCAACATCACTGAGAACCATTTTATATGGAAGATTGACCCTGAAAACCTCGGTAAATATGCAAATTTCATTGGTCTATCATGAAAATTGACTTAGTTATTGCTTTCTGAAGTTTTCACATTTTAATGGAAAATGACTCAAAATCAATAAAAGTCATCATCGAAATTGGTGACTTTCCCACGCTCGAATTTTGGTGAACTTTTAGTATGTTGTAGACTAGACCCATCCTAACACAAAACCACCATAAAACAAACTATAAGGCATGGAATGCAACCGTGTAAATCATTTCGTTCTGGGTGTTTTCTTGTGAAGTTTTCCAAACACATTCACCATTCATTCTGTAGTTTCAGTTATATTTGCTGTATCTGGTATTAGGGCAGCATATTCAAAGCTGGATTAAAAGAGAATCCATATCATGATCAAGATTGCAGAAGCTAAGAGATTTTGACAAGTACCATTGATAGTGTATATATATGATCCTGTGATGACATGATGACCCGGGCATGATTAAAATTGTCTACAAAACACTTCTTATGAGATACTTTTTTTAAACGTCCACTGTGTGATAAGTAGGTCGAGCCCGGGGTGGGGATGGGGTGGTGGGACAGGTGGATGCTCTTGCAGGTGTGTGCAGTATGTGTGCTCCCCTAAAAGTCTCCCATTTCTTTTCAGAATTTCAATCAAATGGGTATCATCATTATATCAATACACTAATTTTGGAGCGCTGTTTGAAAAACTCTTCCCATATGTGGTTAGCTAGATGCCATCTGACTATGGGAGATTGTTCAGAGTTTTTGTATTGATTTATATTTTATCATTCTCAACAAGACGCCAATCACTCCATTATTAAGTTATTTTTCAATTAAGTACATCTACAGAATTTCCGTAATGTTCAGACCACTTATACATTGTACTTTACAGCCTAAGAGTCTATAATTTTACCAATGTAGACTCGTGCTTCTGACAGATCACTACGCATGAGAACACAAGGATAATATTTATTTGGCCTACTTGTTTTATGACATATGCAGACGTCTAGTGTGCATGCTACTGATAAAAAACATTTCAACCTCTATAGGCCTTTTGTAGGTTCACAATACTTTAAAATTTTAGATCTACGTATAATATATGCATGGGAATAGATGTGACACAGAGTGTTATTATTCTGCAATGTTTTAAACGATGTTGACACTTTACAACATGGACCTATTCATGTGGGGTTCTTTACTTGTGGTTTTAGCACTCACTGTTTCAGGAATAATTTTCAAAAAGAATTCGCTGAACCTCCCAGGACCTGATGGAATACCATTTATTGGAAACCTTCACCAACTGAACACACCCAAGCTCCATGTGCAACTGCTCAAGTGGGCCAGGCGGTATGGACAGGTCTACACTATTTGGCTGGGGCTCAAACCCGTGGTTGTAGTTACTGGCAGCAAACAAATCCACGAGGTGTTAGTTGTCAGGGGTAAGGAATTTAGTGGAAGGTCGAATACTTATGTAACAAGCAAACTCACTTGCGATGCGAAGGATATATTAATAAGCAACCCCAACCAAGAGTGGAGAGTTCAGAAGAAGCTCTTTATGAGAACACTGAAAGCTTATGGGACAGGATTCCATAGGATCGAAGAAATAACTGTACGTTACACAAATCAGTGGATCAAGATGATTGAGAATTCGTATGATGATGGGAAGGGCTTGGAAATTAGAGATCACTTATTTGATTTAACCTATGACATATTGAATACCATAGCAATGAGGGAGTCTCTCCATACTGAAAGGAATGCATGCAAAATCAAGCAACTTGTCAAAGATGACATATCCATTTTTAGTCGCGATCTGCAATTTGAAGGTATTCTTCTTAATACATTTCCAGTGTTAAGGTTTATCATGACTTCCATACCGAAAGACATTGAACGGTTTACTGAAAATTTGAGGTCACTATATATGGAGCTAAAGACTAAAGAGCTAGAGTTCATGGACAATGATGACACAAAAGACTCCTCTGAACAGTTATTACTGTCTCAGCTACTACAGTATCAACAGGGAAATGATGAGGTAAAACTTGATGAGGACCGAGAAATGTGCACACTGTTCGACATTTTTGGTGGTGGAATGATGACCACAACAATATCCTTCTCCTTTCTGTTCAATATTCTAGCACAAAATGGAGACATTCAGACGAAAATTGTAGAGGAAATTGACAGTGTTATTGGGCAAGAGACCATCACGTTAGCAGACCGAGAAAGAATGCCGTATACACAGGCTACTCTGCTGGAGATGCTGCGATTCACATCAATCATTACAATACTTCCACACCACACCATCGCTCCCACGAGTATTGGAAGCCACCACATCCCAAAGGGCACAGAAGTATGGATCAATGCCTGGGGACTCCACCACGATGACGCCGTGTGGGATAAACCTTTCCAGTTTATACCAGAGAGGTAAGTTAATATGAATATAATAATAGATGGTTAAATAAAGCATTCTACTGAATATATCATTTATTCGTTCTGGTGTCTAAATAAGTGCTGAATGCACGAACATTTGTGAATAATAAGTACCATAAAACCTGTATTTGGATTCATCTGCAATGTTATGGTTCAATCAGGTGAGCAAACATTATATATAAATGCATACCAATAACTGTGATATGTAAGGTGAATTAAGATATTTTTTTTTTTTCAGATTCCTTGATGCCTCTGGTGCCCTAGTGCTCGCTGATCATCCTTGCAGGAAAAGCCTTGTCGCCATGGGCGCAGGGCCCAGAGTGTGTGCTGGAGAAACGTTCGCCATGTCACGCATGTTCCTCATTCTCACCATGTTCCTACAGACGTTCACCGTGCTGCCATTCAGTCTTGATGGTGACCAGCCGACGTACGATACACGGGATATAGACATGGGGCTGGTGCTAGATCCACCAGCCTATAAACTTAAACTTCAAGCTAGAGGCTAGATTGCACCAACCCTTTATCATATAAACATATGACAAAGAAAATTGACAATCATATCACTTTGGAGCTCAGTATCTAATATGATGACATTTGGAATAGTTGATATACTATATTTTTATATAAAATAAGCTGTACTATACTATATTAGTGTATAATATAGTACCATGCATAAGTGTAACATAATCCCATAATTAGTTTAGTGTGTTTTGTAATTTTGTATATATGTTTAATTCTTGTTGTGTTGGTTTATTTTTGGTAGTACTGATAGATTTAATGTAAATCTAAGGTGAAAATAAACTCATTCTTATTCTTATAAACAGCTTTATTTTTTGTAGCATAACAATATCTAGAAGGGCATCATTTGTTGACCGCGGTATAGTAAGCTAAAGGACATTGCATGAGTTTGCATTTAAAGGGCGTGTCTTTTTAGTTCATGTCTAATTGATAACATCGGAAACCAAATTATACGTGTAACCAATCATAAGACAGACTCTATGTGACATCATAAAGCCAGAAAAGAAAGATGGATGAGTGTTCAGGAAAAGGAGAAACAACCAAGGAAAGTAATGTTAAGGATACAGTACCGGGAAAAGGTCACAGAGGAGTATGCAAGATCTTAACATATGATGAATGCTCCATTTGCAGTTGTGATGATGATCAGAAAACTTAGAACTGTCCTTCCATCACTAAAACCACATGTAGAAAAACTGCTCAAGAGTGGAGTTGTGTACCAATAGACATGTCCACGCTGCAAGGCGTGCTATGTCGGCAGGACTGGCAGACATCTACAAACTCGATTCAAAGAGCACATTACCAGACCAGGACCCATGAAGACACACTTGACCATCTGTGACACAATTCACTGACCAGGGCATGGACATTCTACATCATACTTCACGGGAGGAAAGCTTCTTATTGACGTTGGAAGAATTGCACACAAGTGAAGTGAGACCCGCGATAAATACAAAGGTTGAGTACCGCAGCAGGGAACTGACCGTAAAGTTGTAATCATATGAATCATTGCTGAAGGTATTGGAAAAGGAGTTGTATTTGATCGGGAAACACACCCCAGTATCTTAGCCATAAAAGAAAACAAACCAGACACCCCTACCTTTGAATTCCAACTAACTGATATAGAAACAGTATCTATCTCATCTGCATAGGTAATTCACCATATCACTGTAGCCTATCACCACAGCAAGAAAAATGCTTACAGCTATCAAGAATATTGCTTATAGCTATGACCTATCGCCATAGCTGCAAGAAATCTTAATGCATTATTGGTATATCTATAATCTAATTGGAAAAATCTAGGGTTAAATAGTTTCCCTAAATGTTCTAATACTATCTCCATAGGTAGTTCACCATACATCTATATTATATAACCTACATATATCGCCACAGCAAGAATAATGCTTACAGCTATGGCCGAATGCCATAGTTGTAAGAAATATCATTGCATCATTTTGTATATGTATCAGTGATCAGCACGGGACTGAAATATTGGTCCCATCTTGCGTTTGTCCCGCAATGTGATGTCCACTCCCGCCCCACTCCCGCGATGGTTTCAAATATTCTGTCTACTCCCGCCCCATTCCTGCACTTGTTATGCCTAATCGCGCCCCGCTCCCGCAACAATTTTTATTTTCATCCTGCAACAGTCCCGCAGCAGTCCCGCAAGTCTGAAACTTTTCAACAACTGACATTCTAATGACACGTATCGGAATACAACCAGAAGCTCCTTATTCATTGACTTTATTTGAACCAAATGTAAAACAAAACTGAAACATATTTTTCAACAACTATGCATTATGTCTTGAAAAAAATCATACATATTAACATAAAAATAAGATAAAACAAACAATGACAGTTTAGCTCTATTGATCTTTATGAATACATACCATAAGGGAAGTTTTCCATAGGGGAGTACCACATGGACAATTTCCACTGTACATTAATGGTCAACATATAATTGTCTCTATATAATAAGTAATTCACAGATATGGCTAACTGACCACTTGACTGACACAATATGCCATATCGTGTGCCCGATAAATCAATAACAGGAAACATAATCGCCTGCCCTATTTCTGAAGTAAACATTACTTACCTCCACCCTAACCCTACTATTCAACGAAAATAATATTGTATAGCACGGATCTGAAGCATCTGCACTGTCCCAACACCCCAACAGCTCGTCCTGACAGCACCCATCCCTGTTCGAACCCCTCCCCAACCCCCCATATGCAACAATTACTGTCCTAACAAAGTCCACTCCCCAGCCCTTGTCCTGATAGCATCTGCTCACATCAACCTCATCACCCCCGTGGAAAATTATTTCAAATTATTTTAAAATACAAATAAGATGGAAACACTTTGTTTGTGGCTTTCCAAGCTATGATAAAGGTGCAACTATTAATGCATACAACTTCATGATTTCTGTAATCACTTAGGCTATATTTAAAGAGAATTCAAAATACAAATTTAATAATTTAGATTATAATAATGTTAATATCCTCTCAAGTGTGAAAGACAATCTCACTTATTATAGGTATATACTGGAAAAACTGGATCATAAATTATTTCAAATAAGTATTGAACATATTTGATGTTGGAACAATTAATATAGTATAAATCTGAAAAAATCTGATTTGAATCTAAAGTTGAATTTTTGCAATTTCATTACTGTATTGACAATATCGTATGTAATACTTAAATTTCCAGATTGTATAAAAGATTAATAGATGATTAAAAAAACCTCATCACTCCACCACTATTCAACAAACAATATTGCATAGTACAGGTCTACAACATCAGCACTGCCTTGACAACATCACCCTCGTCCTGACACCTCCCACCCCTGCACTGATAGCACCCTCCCCATCCTGCCATCACCCGCAGACGCACAACTTGATAGCACCCAAATCTGCACTGACACTACCTTCCTCCCAGTCTGAATGCAGCCAAAGATCACGAAACACAAATGAGACTACACAATTTGATATACTTACTCAATACACAGTCCATAGCCGGGATACATACATAATTTAGATACTGAGGATTACCACAGCGTCACCACAGGAAAATGACAAGACTATGATGCCATGGACTCCAAGATGTTAGCCGTTGTCTTCTATTGTTGTTATGAAATCGCAATTAGACACCCAACAGTATCATCCCCTCCATCAAAACCACAAACTTGCAAATACTACCCTGTACCAAGAACATTCTCCCGTAGTCAGATGGCGTCTCGATAGTCAGGTATGGGATCAGTTCGCCAAAATAAGTTACTAAAATACTACTAATATAGATTTATATTATTTACAGTTATTGTTATTGACTTCAGCCATTTAGTGAATTCACTCCTTACTAATAAAGATTCACTTATAGCCCGCCAACACGCCTAACTATTAATTCATACAATTTCATGATTTCTGTAATCACTTATGCTATATTTAAAGAGAATTCAAATGCAAATTTATTAATTTAGATTATAATAATGTTAATATCCTCTCCAGTGTGAAAGACAATCTCACTTATTATAGATATATACTGGATAAACTGGATCATAAATTATTCAAATGTGTTTTATTACAAATAAGTATTGAACATATTTGATGTTAGAAAATTAATATAGTATAAAATCCTGACAAAATCTGATTTGAATCTAAAAGTTGAATTTTTGCAATTTCATTACTGTATTGACAATATTATATGTAATACTTGTAATTTCCAGATTGTATAAAAGATTAATAGATTATTAAAAATAACTCATCACTCCATTAATTATTCAGCAACCAATATTGCATAGTACAGGTCTACAACATCAGCACTGTCTTGACAACATCACCCCCGGTCCTGACACTCCACCCCCTGAAACTGATAGCACCCTCCCCATCCTGCCATCACCCGGCAGATGCACAACTTGATAGCACCCAAATCTGCACTGACACTACCTTCCTCCCAGTCTGAATGCAGCCAAAATCACGAAAACACAAATGAGACTACACAATTTGATATACTTACCAATACACCGCTCAAATGGAATACATACACAATTTAGATACTGAGGATTACCACAGCGTCACCACAGGAAAATGACAAGAATATGATGCCATGGACTCAAAAGGGAAGTTAAAAA